>CAMGYJ010000006.1:79712628-80280070 GCA_946122785.1 Linum tenue
ATTCCGGGTCAATTTTTGGCAGATTCCAAAGGGGTACCATCACAGATTTCGGGCGATTTTTCCGAAATGCCATTTTCTTTCGATTCTGGAGGCTACAGATCACGGAATCAGGCCGAGGCTATTTTCCACCGATAATGAAGTCTATTGATCCTATTCTCCACCGATGATAAGTCCATTAAGCACCGATTTGGGCCAATTTATTTTTGGGTGGCATTTTCGTAATTTTTTGGGCGACGAGAGGCCATTATATTTGGATTTTGAAGGCTACAGATCACGGATTTGGGCTGAGGCTATTCTTCAACGATGATTAAGTCCATTAAGCACAGATTTGGGCGAATTTATTCCAGGTCAATTTTTGGCAGATTCCAAAGGGGAACCATCACAGATTTCGGGCGATTTTTCCGAAATGCCATTTTCTTTCTATTCTGGAGGCTACAGATCACGGAATCAGGCAGGGGCTATTTTCCACCGATAATGAAGTCTATTGATCCTATTCTCCACCGATGATAAGTCCATTAAGCACCGATTTGGGCCAATTTATTTTTGGATGGCATTTTCGTAATCTTTTGGGCGACGAAAGGCCATTATATTTGGATTTTGAAGGCTACAGATCACGGATTTGGGCTGAGGCTTTTCTTCAACGATGATTAAGTCCATTAAGCACAGATTTGGCCGAATTTATTCAGGGTCAATTTTTGGCAAATTCCAAAGGGGTACCATCACAGATTTCGGGCGATTTTTCCGAAATGCCATTTTCTTTCGATTCTGGAGGCTACAGATCACGGAATCAGGCCGAGGCTATTCTCCACCGATAATGAAGTCTATTGATCCTATTTTCCACCGATGATAAGTCCATTAAGCACCGATTTGGGCCAATTTATTTTTGGATGGCATTTTCGTAATTTTTTGGGCGACGAAAGGCCATTTTATTTGGATTTTGAAGTCTACAGATCACGAATTTAAGCCGAGGCTATTCTTCAATGATGATTAAGTCCATTAAGCACAGATTTGGGCGAATTTATTCCGGGTCAATTTTTGGCAGATTCCAAAGGGTACCCATCACAGATTTCGGGCGATTTTTCCGAAATGCCATTTTCTTTAGATTCTGGAGGCTACAGATAACGGAATCAGGCTGAGGCTATTTTCCACCGATAATGAAGTCTATTGATCCTATTCTCCACCGATGATAAGTCCATTAAGCACCGATTTGGGCCAATTTATCTTTGGATGGCATTTTCGTAATTTTTTGGGCGACGAGAGGCCATTATATTTGGATTTTGAAGGCTACAGATCACGGATTTGGGCTGAGGCTATTCTTCAACGATGATTAAGTCCATTAAGCACAGATTTGGGCGAATTTATTCCGGGTCAATTTTTGGCAGATTCCAAAGGGGTACCATCACAGATTTCGGGCGATTTTTCCGAAATGCCATTTTCTTTCGATTCTGGAGGGACTAGATACTATAACAACACTCCTTGTGTTGTTATTGTAACAACACTAGTCTCCAACCAATAGGAAGCTAGGGTTGTGATGACTTTTTATTAGATTAGTTGACCTAGTGTAAAATCAAAGCAGGGGTATAATTGTCATTATAAAAAATATGTTTAAATAATAAATAAAAAATAAAAAATAAAAAAAAAAATTTTATTTTTTCGGCCCAAAATTTTGGTCGCCGGAATTCTGTCACCGGTCGCCGGAAAATGGTCGCCGGTCACCGGAATATGCTTTTCGTCGCCTGAATATGCTATTTTGTCATCGGAATATGCAACCATCGCCGGAATATGGTCACCGTGGTCGGAATATGCTTACCGGCGTCGGAATCTAGTCATCCGGGCCGGAATATGCCTATCGGCGCCGGAATCTGGTAACTGACGGTCATCGGAGTTTGGTCAACGATTTTCGTTGACCGGTCAACGGTCTTCGCTGACCGGTCAACGGTCAACAACCACCGGATGTTATGGTCTGCATTGTGAGATTTATGGTTTGGTTTCTCATATTTATGTATGTCTTTTGTGGTTTGCTTTATCGTCTCTGTGGTTTGCATTAAGAAGTTTCTGGTTTGCTTTATCATGTTTGTGGTTTGCATTGAGAAGTTTCTGGTTTGCTTTCAAAAAATTTGTGGTTTGCTTTGCGGGGTTTCTGGTTTGTTTTAATAGATTTTTGGTCTGCATAAGGACGTTTCTGGTTTGTTTTTGTGGTTTGCTTTATCGTGTTTGTGGTTTGCATTATGAGGTTTCTGGTGTGTTTTTTAAAATTCGGTGGTTTGCTTTGCGGGATTTCTGGTTTGTTTTAGTAGATTTTTGGTCTGCATTAGGACGTTTCTGGTTTGTTTTTTTGGTTTACTTTAACGTGTTTGTGGTTTGCATTATGAGGTTTCTGGTGTGCTTTCAAAATATTTGTGGTTTGGTTTGTGGTGTTTCTAGTTTGTTTTAGAGAATTTATGGCATGCATTAGAGGGTTTCTGGTTTGCTTTTTTGTGGTTTTTTTTTATCACGTTTCTGGTGTGTTTATTAGGAGGTTTCTGGTGTGTTTATTAAAGACTAGTGATTTGCATACCGATAACTCCTAAATGCATATCATAAACACAATAATAAACTAAAATACATAAAAAAAAGGCGATTGATATACTAAGCTCTACAATAATTAGGTCAAAACTTGGACCCATCCGGTATCCAGAACCCCATAAACACGAGGTAAGCAATGAAGTATACAGTATACAGATAAGGCATTGTCTTAGAGAGAAAGTGCTCAAACAAACAGAGTGAAGGAAATAAATTGAAGAGAGGTGCCGTAGAGTCTCCCAATTGAACAGTAAAAAAGCCTAACCACAGAACAACATGAAGAACAATGATGCGTTGGATTTCGTCCACGATCTACTTCTGATTTTTGGCCGCTGCAATAATTAGGGCGCCGCCGGCGAGAGCTATGATCAGGACGGTGAAGCCGTCGGATGGATACGAGCGGCCTGGCGACAACGAGATGGGGAGGGACATGGAAGATGTGGAGGATTTTGTCGATCCCTGCATCCACGAGGCCTTTGACTCCAGCTTGGGATTCGTCAAACCATCCCGCAGCGAACGCCTTTCTCTCCGTTGCCGCCTTCTTCTCCCCTCTTTACCGTCACCATGGATCGTAGGAAAGAGAGATCGAATTCCAACTCAGGCGCAGGCGCTGCCTCAATCGTCGTCGTCGCACATGGCCCATCTGATCTTAGAGTTCAGACCTAAGACGATGTGGTTGTGGCATCTATCTCTGACTGAATGGTGGAATCCATGTCTCCCAGGCGACGAAGGAGATCATCGGGACGCGATTGTGTATGACTGGGAACGCTGCCGGAGTGGAGAAGCGGAGAGGCGAAGAGTCTCCGGCAAGGGAGAATGTTTTGATTTTTCAGGGAAAGCCGGCTACAGGGGAGATGGAAAACCGAGATCCAACAAGAGGGTGAAGGAGTGGCTGCGACTCATTTGAATCGGCGCCGACGCCGGAAGGAAGAAGAAACGCCAGGAGGATTGTCGACCCAACGCCGGAGGAAAGAAGAACGACAGAGATGATAGGAGATCGACTGACGACAGGGGATGAGAGGAGATCGAAACAGAACAGCTGGGATTGGAAATTAATTTTTTAATTTTATTTTGTTAATTCCCCTTTTTACCCCGTTGTTACTATAACAACAAATAGACTGTTGTTATACTATCCGGAGCCGATTCTGGAGGCTACAGATCACGGAATCAGGCCGAGGCTATTTTCCACCGATAATGAAGTCTATTGATCCTATTCTCCACCGATGATAAGTCCATTAAGCACCGATTTGGGCCAATTTATTTTTGGATGGCATTTTCGTAATTTTTTGGGCGACGAGAGGCCATTATATTTGGATTTTGAAGTCTACAGATCACGGATTTGGGCTGAGGCTATTCTTCAACGATGATTAAGTCCATTAAGCACAGATTTGGGCGAATTTATTCCGGGTCAATTTTTGGCAGATTCCAAAGGAGTACCATCAAAGATTTCGGGCGATTTTTCCGAAATGCCATTTTCTTTCGATTCTGGAGGCTACAGATCACGGAATCAGGCCGAGGCTATTTTCCACCGATAATGAAGTCTATTGATCCTATTCTCCGCCGATAATAAGTCCATTAAGCACCGATTTGGGCCAATTTATTTTAGGATGGCATTTTCGTAACTTTTTGGGCGACGAGAGGCCATTATATTTGGATTTTGAAGGCTAGAGATCACGGATTTGGGCTGACGCTATTCTTCAACGATGATTAAGTCCATTAAGCACAGATTTGGGCGAATTTATTCCGGGTCAATTTTTGGCGATTCCAAAGGGGTACCATCACAGATTTCGGGCGATTTTTCCGAAATACCATTTTCTTTCCATTATGGAGGCTACAAATCACGGAATCAGGCCGAGGATATTTTCCACCGATAATGAAGTCTATTGATCCTATTCTCCACCGATGATAAGTCCATTAAGCACCGATTTGGGCCAATTTATTTTGGGATGGCATTTTCGTAATTTTTTGGGCGACGAGAGGCCATTATATTTGGATTTTGAAGTCTACAGATCACGGATTTGGGCTGAGGCTATTCTTCAACGATGATTAAGTCCATTAAGCACAGATTTGGGCGAATTTATTCCGGGTCAATTTTTGGCAGATTCCAAAGGAGTACCATCACAGATTTCGGGCGATTTTTCCGAAATGCCATTTTCTTTCGATTCTGGAGGCTACAGATCACGGAATCAGGCCGAGGCTATTTTCCACCGATAATGAAGTCTATTGATCCTATTCTCCGCCGATGATAAGTCCATTAAGCACCGATTTGGGCCAATTTATTTTAGGATGGCATTTTCGTAACTTTTTGGGCGACGAGAGGCCATTATATTTGGATTTTGAAGGCTAGAGATCACGGATTTGGGCTGACGCTATTCTTCAACGATGATTAAGTCCATTAAGCACAGATTTGGGCGAATTTATTCCGGGTCAATTTTTGGCGATTCCAAAGGGGTACCATCACAGATTTCGGGCGATTTTTCCGAAATACCATTTTCTTTCGATTATGGAGGCTACAAATCACGGAATCAGGCCGAGGATATTTTCCACCGATAATGAAGTCTATTGATCCTATTCTCCACCGATGATAAGTCCATTAAGCACCGATTGGGCCAATTTATTTTTGGATGGCATTTTCGTAATTTTTTGGGCGACGAGAGGCCATTATATTTGGATTTTGAAGGCTACAGATCACGGATTTGGGCTGAGGCTATTCTTCAACGATGATTAAGTCCATTAAGCACAGATTTGGGCGAATTTATTCCGGGTCAATTTTTGGCAGATTCCAAAGGAGTACCATCAAAGATTTCGGGCGATTTTTCCGAAATGCCATTTTCTTTCGATTCTGGAGGCTACAGATCACGGAATCAGGCCGAGGCTATTTTCCACCGATAATGAAGTCTATTGATCCTATTCTCCGCCGATAATAAGTCCATTAAGCACCGATTTGGGCCAATTTATTTTAGGATGGCATTTTCGTAACTTTTTGGGCGACGAGAGGCCATTATATTTGGATTTTGAAGGCTAGAGATCACGGATTTGGGCTGACGCTATTCTTCAACGATGATTAAGTCCATTAAGCACAGATTTGGGCGAATTTATTCCGGGTCAATTTTTGGCGATTCCAAAGGGGTACCATCACAGATTTCGGGCGATTTTTCCGAAATACCATTTTCTTTCCATTATGGAGGCTACAAATCACGGAATCAGGCCGAGGATATTTTCCACCGATAATGAAGTCTATTGATCCTATTCTCCACCGATGATAAGTCCATTAAGCACCGATTTGGGCCAATTTATTTTAGGATGGCATTTTCGTAATTTTTTGGGCGACGAGAGGCCATTATATTTGGATTTTGAAGGCTACAGATCACGGATTTGGGCTGAGGCTATTCTTCAACGATGATTAAGTCCATTAAGCACAGATTTGGGCGGATTTATTCCGGGTCAATTTTTGGCAGATTCCAAAGGGGTACCATCACAGATTTCGGGCGATTTTTCCGAAATGCCATTTTCTTTCGATTCTGGAGGCTACAGATCACGGAATCAGGCCGAGGCTATTCTCCACCGATAATGAAGTCTATTGATCCTATTCTCCGCCGATGATAAGTCCATTAAGCACCGATTTGGGCCAATTTATTTTAGGATGGCATTTTCGTAACTTTTTGGGCGACGAGAGGCCATTATATTTGGATTTTGAAGGCTAGAGATCACGGATTTGGGCTGACGCTATTCTTCAACGATGATTAAGTCCATTAAGCACAGATTTGGGCGAATTTATTCCGGGTCAATTTTTGGCGATTCCAAAGGGGTACCATCACAGATTTCGGGCGATTTTTCCGAAATACCATTTTCTTTCGATTATGGAGGCTACAAATCACGGAATCAGGCCGAGGATATTTTCCACCGATAATGAAGTCTATTGATCCTATTCTCCACCGATGATAAGTCCATTAAGCACCGATTGGGCCAATTTATTTTTGGATGGCATTTTCGTAATTTTTTGGGCGACGAGAGGCCATTATATTTGGATTTTGAAGGCTACAGATCACGGATTTGGGCTGAGGCTATTCTTCAACAATGATTAAGTTAATTAAGCACAGATTTGGGCGAATTTATTCCGGGACAATTTTTGGCAGATTCCAAAGGGGTACCATCATAGATTTCGGGCGATTTTTCCGAAATGCCATTTTCTTTCGATTCTGGAGGCTACAGATCACGGAATCAGGCCGAGGCTATTCTCCACCGATAATGAAGTCTATTGATCCTATTCTCCACCGATGATACGTCCATTAAGCACCGATTTGGGCCAATTTATTTTTGGATGGCATTTTCGTAAATTTTTGGGCGACGAAAGGCCATTTTATTTGGATTTTGAAGGCTACAGATCACGGATTTGGGCTGAGGCTATTCTTCAACGATGATTAAGTACATTAAGCATAGATTTGGGCGAATTTATTCCGGGTCAATTTTTGGTAGATTCCAAAGGGGTACCATCACAGATTTCGGGCGATTTTTCCGAAATGCCATTTTCTTTCGATTCTGGTGGCTACAGATCACGGAATCAGGCCGAGGCTATTCTCCACCGATAATGAAGTCTATTGATCCTATTCTCCACCGATGATAAGTCCATTAAGCACCGATTTGGGCCAATTTATTTTTGGATGGCATTTTTGTAATTTTTTGGGCGACGAGAGGACATTATATTTGGATTTTGAAAGCTACAGATCACGGATTTGGGCTGAGGCTATTCTTCAACGATGATTAAGTCCATTAAGCATAGATTTGGGCGAATTTATTCCGGGTCAATTTTTTGTAGATTCCAAAGGGGTACCATCACAGATTTCGGGCGATTTTTCCGAAATGCCATTTTCTTTCGATTCTGGAGGCTACAGATCACGGAATCAGGCCGAGGCTATTTTCCACCGATAATGAAGTCTATTGATCCTATTCTCCACCGATGATAAGTCCATTAAGCACCGATTTGGGCCAATTTATTTTTGGATGGCATTTTCGTAATTTTTTGGGCGACGAAAGGCCATTTTATTTGGATTTTGAAGGCTACAGATCACGGATTTGGGGTGAGGCTATTCTTCAACGATGATTAAGTACATTAAGCATAGATTTGGGCGAATTTATTCCGGGTCAATTTTTGGTAGATTCCAAAGGGGTACCATCACAGATTTCGGGCGATTTTTCCGAAATACCATTTTCTTTCGATTATGGAGGCTACAAATCACGGAATCAGGCCGAGGATATTTTCCACCGATAATGAAGTCTATTGATCCTATTCTCCACCGATGATAAGTCCATTAAGCACCGATTTGGGCCAATTTATTTTTGGATGGCATTTTTGTAATTTTTTCGGCGACGAGAGGCCATTATATTTGGATTTTGAAAGCTACAGATCACGGATTTGGGCTGAGGCTATTCTTCAACGATGATTAAGTCCATTAAGCATAGATTTGGGCGAATTTATTCCGGGTCAATTTTTGGTAGATTCCAAAGGGGTACCATCACAGATTTCGGGCGATTTTTCCGAAATGCCATTTTCTTTCGATTCTGGAGGCTACAGATCACGAAATCAGGCCGAGGCTATTCTCCACCGATAATGTAGTCTATTGATCCTATTCTCCACCGATGATAAGTCCATTAAGCACCGATTTGGGCCAATTTATTTTTGGATGGCATTTTCGTAATTTTTTGGGCGACGAGAGGCCATTATATTTGGATTTTGAAGGCTACAGATCACGGATTTGGGCTGAGGCTATTCTTCAACAATGATTAAGTTAATTAAGCACAGATTTGGGCGAATTTATTCCGGGACAATTTTTGGCAGATTCCAAAGGGGTACCATCACAGATTTCGGGCGATTTTTCCGAAATGCCATTTTCTTTCGGTTCTGGAGGCTACAGATCACGGAATCAGGCCGAGGCTATTCTCCACCGATAATGAAGTCTATTGATCCTATTCTCCACCGATGATAAGTCCATTAAGTACCGATTTGGGCCAATTTATTTATTGATGGCATTTTCGTAATTTTTTGGGCGACGAAAGGCCATTTTATTTGGATTTTGAAGGCTACAGATCACGGATTTGGGGTGAGGCTATTCTTCAACGATGATTAAGTACATTAAGCATAGATTTGGGCGAATTTATTCCGGGTCAATTTTTGGTAGATTCCAAAAGGGTACCATCACAGATTTTGGGCGATTTTTCCGAAATGCCATTTTCTTTCGATTCTGGTGGCTACAGATCACGGAATCAGGCCGAGGCTATTCTCCACCGATAATGAAGTCTATTGATCCTATTCTCCACCGATGATAAGTCCATTAAGCACCGATTTGGGCCAATTTATTTTTGGATGGCATTTTTGTAATTTTTTGGGCGACGAGAGGCCATTATATTTGGATTTTGAAAGCTACAGATCACGGATTTGGGCTGAGGCTATTCTTCAACGATGATTAAGTCCATTAAGCATAGATTTGGGCGAATTTATTCCGGGTCAATTTTTGGTAAATTCCAAAGGGGTACCATCACAGATTTCGGGCGATTTTTCCGAAATGCCATTTTCTTTCGATTCTGGAGGCTACAGATCACGGAATCAGGCCGAGGCTATTTTCCACCGATAATGAAGTCTATTGATCCTATTCTCCACCGATGATAAGTCCATTAAGCACCGATTTGGGCCAATTTATCTTTGGATGGCATTTTCGTAATTTTTTGGGCGACGAGAGGCCATTATATTTGGATTTTGAAGGCTACAGATCACGGATTTGGGGTGAGGCTATTCTTCAACGATGATTAAGTACATTAAGCATAGATTTGGGCGAATTTATTCCGGGTCAATTTTTGGTAGATTCCAAAGGGGTACCATCACAGATTTCGGGCGATTTTTCCGAAATACCATTTTCATTCGATTATGGAGGCTACAAATCACGGAATCAGGCCGAGGATATTTTCCACCGATAATGAAGTCTATTGATCCTATTCTCCACCGATGATAAGTCCATTAAGCACCGATTTGGGCCAATTTATTTTTGGATGGCATTTTCGTAATTTTTTGGGCGACGAGAGGCCATTATATTTGGATTTTGAAGGCTACAGATCACGGATTTGGGCTGAGGCTATTCTTCAACAATGATTAAGTTAATTAAGCACAGATTTGGGAGAATTTATTCCGGGACAATTTTTGGCATATTCCAAAGGGGTACCATCACAGATTTCGGGCGATTTTTCCGAAATGCCATTTTCTTTCGATTCTGGAGGCTACAGATCACGGAATCAGGCCGAGGCTATTCTCCACCGATAATGAAGTCTATTGATCCTATTCTCCACCGATGATAAGTCCATTAAGCACCAATTAGGGCCAATTTATTTTTGGATGGCATTTTCATAATTTTTTGGGCGACGAAAGGCCATTTTATTTGGATTTTGAAGGCTACAGATCACGAATTTGGGCTGAGGCTATTCTTCAACGATGATTAAGTCCATTAAGCACAGATTTGGGCAAATTTATTCCGGGTCAATTTTTGGCAGATTCCAAAGGGGTACAATCACAGATTTCGGGCGATTTTTCCGAAATGCCATTTTCTTTCGATTCTGGAGGCTACAGATCACGAAATCAGGCCGAGGCTATTCTCCACCGATAATGAAGTATATTGATCCTATTCTCCACCGATGATAAGTCCATTAAGCACCGATTTGGGCCAATTTATTTTTGGATGGCATTTTCGTAAATTTTTGGGCGACGAAAGGCCATTTTATTTGGATTTTGAAGGCTACAGATCACGGATTTGGGCTGAGGCTATTCTTCAACGATGATTAAGTACATTAAGCATAGATTTGGGCGGATTTATTCCGGGTCAATTTTTGGCAGATTCCAAAGGGGTACCATCACAGATTTCGGGCGATTTTTCCGAAATGCCATTTTCTTTCGATTCTGGAGGCTACAGATCACGGAATCAGGCCGAGGCTATTCTCCACCGATAATGAAGTCTATTGATCCTATTCTCCACCGATGATAAGTCCATTAAGCACCGATTTGGGCCAATTTATTTTTGGATGGCATTTTTGTAATTTTTTGGGCGACGAGAGGCCATTATATTTGGATTTTAAAAGCTACAGATCACGGATTTGGGCTGAGGCTATTCTTCAACGATGATTAAGTCCATTAAGCATAGATTTGGGCGAATTTATTCCGGGTCAATTTTTGGTAGATTCCAAAGGGGTACCATCACAGATTTCGGGCGATTTTTCCGAAATGCCATTTTCTTTGATTCTGGAGGCTACAGATCACGGAATCAGGCCGAGGCTACTTTCCACCGATAATGAAGTCTATTGATCCTATTCTCCACCGATGATAAGTCCATTAAGCACCGATTTGGGCTAATTTATCTTTGGATGGCATTTTCGTAATTTTTTGGGCGACGAGAGGCCATTATATTTGGATTTTAAAGGCTACAGATCACGGATTTGGGCTGAGGCTATTCTTCAACGATGATTACGTCCATTAAGCACAGATTTGGGCGAATTTATTCCGGGATAATTTTTGGCAGATTCCAAAGGGGTGTACCATCACAGATTTCGGCGATTTTTCCGAAATGCAATTTTCTTTCGATTCTGGAGGCTACAGATCACAGAATCGGGCCGAGGCTATTCTCCACCGATAATGAAGTCTATTGATCCTATTCTCCACCGATGATAAGTCCATTAAGCACCGATTAGGGCCAATTTATTTTTGGATGGCATTTTCGTAAATTTTTTGGGCGACGAAAGGCCATTTTATTTGGATTTTGAAGGCTACAGATCATGAATTTGGGCTGAGGCTATTCTTCAATGATGATTAAGTCCATTAAGCACAAATTTGGGCAAATTTATTCCGGGTCAATTTTTGGCAGATTCCAAAGGGGTACCATCACAGATTTCGGGCGATTTTTCCGAAATGCCATTTTCTTTCGATTCTGGAGGCTATAGATCACGGAATCAGGCCGAGGCTATTTTCCACCGATAATGAAGTCTATTGATCCTATTCTCCACCGATGATAAGTCCATTAAGCACCGATTTGGGCCAATTTATTTTTGGATGGCATTTTCGTAATTTTTTGGGCGACGAGAGGCCATTATATTTGGATTTTGAAGGCTACAGATCACGGATTTGGGCTGAGGCTATTCTTCAACGATGATTAAGTCCTTTAAGCACAGATTTGGGCGAATTTATTCCGGGTCAATTTTTGGCGATTCCAAAGGGGTACCATCACAGATTTCGGGCGATTTTTCCGAAATGACATTTTCTTTCGATTATGGAGGCTACAGATCACAGAATCAGGCCGAGGCTATTTTCCACCGATAATGAAGTCTATTGATCCTATTCTCCACCGATGATAAGTCCATTAAGCACCGATTTGGGCCAATTTATTTTTGGATGGCATTTTCGTAATTTTTTGGGCGACGAAAGGCCATTATATTTGGATTTTGAAGGCTACAGATCACGGATTTGTGCTGAGGCTATTCTTCAACGATGATTAAGTCCATTAAGCACAGATTTGGGCGAATTTATTCCGGGTCAATTTTTGGCAGATTCCAAAGGGGTACCATCACAGATTTCGGGCAATTTTTCCGAAATGCCATTTTCTTTCGATTCTGGAGGCTACAGATCACAGAATCAGGCCGAGGCTATTTTCCACCGATAATGAAGTCTATTGATCCTATTCTCCACCGATGATAAGTCCATTAAGCACCGATTTGGGCCAATTTATTTTTGGATGGCATTTTCGTAATTTTTTGGGCGATGAGAGGCCATTATATTTGGATTTTGAAGGCTACAGATCACGGATTTGGGCTGAGGCTATTCTTTAACGATGATTGAGTCCATTAAGCACCGATTTGGGCGGATTTATTCCGGGTCAATTTTTGGCAGATTCCAAAGGGATACCATCACAGATTTAGGGCGATTTATCCGAAATGCCATTTTCTTTCGATTCTGGAGGCTACAGATCACGGAATCAGGCCGAGGCTAATCTCCACCGATAATGAAGTCTATTGATCCTATTCTCCACCGATGATAAGTCCATTAAGCACAGATTTGGGCCAATTTATTTTTGGATGGAATTTCCGTAATTTTTTGGGCGACGAAAGGCCATTTCATTTGGATTTTGAAGGCTACAGATCACGGATTTGGGCTGAGGCTATTCTTCAACGATGATTAAGTCCATTAAGCACAGATTTGGGCGAATTTATTCCGGGTCAATTTTTGGCATATTCCAAAGGGGTACCATCACAGATTTCCGGCGATTATTCCGAAATGCCATTTTCTTTCGATTCTGGAGGCTACAGATCACGGAATCAGGCCGAGGCTATTCTCCACCGATAATGTAGTCTATTGATCCTATTCTCCACCGATGATAAGTCCATTAAGCACCGATTTGGGCCAATTTATTTTTGGATGGCATTTTCGTAATTTTTTGGGCGACGAAAGGCCATTTTATTTGGATTTTGAAGGCTACAGATCACGGATTTGGGCTGAGGCTATTCTTCAACGATGATTAAGTCCATTAAGCACAGATTTGGGCGAATTTATTCCGGGTCAATTTTTGGCAGATTCCAAAGGGGTACCATCACAGATTTCGGGCAATTTTTCCGAAATGCCATTTTCTTTCGATTCTGGAGGCTACAGATCACGGAATCATGCCGAGGCTATTCTCCACCGATAATGAAGTCTATTGATCCTATTCTCCACCGATTATAGGTCCATTAAGCACAGATTTGGGCCAATTTATTTTTGGATGGAATTTTCGTAATTTTTTGGGCGACGAAAGGCCATTTCATTTGGATTTTGAAGGCTACAGATCATGGATTTGGGCTGAGGCTATTCTTCAACGATGATTAAGTCCATTAAGCACAGATTTGGGCGAATTTATTCCGTGTCAATTTTTGGCAGATTCCAAAGGGGTACCATCACAGATTTCTGGCGATTTTTCCGAAATGCCATTTTTTTCGATTCTGGAGGCTACAGATCACGAAATCATGCCGAGGCTATTCTCCACCGATAATGAAGTCTATTGATCATATTCTCCACCGATGATAGGTCCATTAAGCACCGATTTGGGCCAATTTTATTTTGGATGGAATTTTCGTAATTTTTTGGGCGACGAAAGGCCATTTCATTTGGATTTTGAAGGCTACAGATCACGGATTTGGGCTGAGGCTATTCTTCAACGATAATTAAGTCCATTAAGCACATATTTTAGCGAATTTATTCCGGGTCAATTTTTGGCAGATTCCAAAGGGGTACCATCACAGATTTCGGGCGATTTTTCCGAAATGCCATTTTCTTTCGATTCTGGAGGCTACAGATCACGGAATCAGGCCGAGGTTATTCTCCACCGATAATTAAGTCTATTGATCCTATTCTCCACCGATGATAAGTCCATTAAGCACCGATTTGGGCTAATTTATTTTTGGATGGCATTTTCGTAAATTTTTGGGCGACGAAAGGCCATTTTATTTGGATTTTGAAGGCTACAGATCACGGATTTGGGCTGAGGCTATTCTTCAACGATGATTAAGTCCATTAAGCACAGATTTGGGCGGATTTATTCCGGGTCAATTTTTGGCAGATGCCAAAGGGGTAGTACCATCACAGATTTCGGGCGATTTTTCCGAAATGCCATTTTCTTTCGATTCTGGAGGCAACATATCACGGAATCAGGCCGAGGGTATTCTCCACCGATAATGAAGTCTATTAATCCTATTCTCCACGGATGATAGGTCCATTAAGCACCGATTTGGGCAAATTTATTTTTGAATGGCATTTTCGTAATTTTTTGGGCGACGAAAGGCCATTTCATTTGGATTTTGAAGGCTACAGATCACGGATTTGGGCTGAGGCTATTCTTCAACGATGATTAATTCCATTAAGCACAGATTTGGGCGGATTTATTCCGGGTCAATTTTTGGCAGATTCCAAAGGGGTACCATCACAGATTTTGGGGGATTTTTCCGAAATGCCATTTTCTTTCGATTCTGGAGGCTACAGATCACGGAATCAGGCCGAGTCTATTCTCCAGCGATAATGAAGTCTATTGATTCTATTCTCCGCGGATGATAAGTCCATTAAGCACCGATTTGGGCGAATTTATTTTTCGATGGCATTTTCGTAATTTTTTGGGCGACGAAAGGCCATTTCATTTGGATTTTGAAGGCTACAGATCACGGATTTGGGCTGAGGCTATTCTTCAACGATGATTAATTCCATTATGCACCGATTTAGGCGGATTTATTCCGGGACAATTTTTGGCAGATTCCAAAGGGGTATCATCACAAATTTTGGGCGATTTATCCGAAATGCTATTTTCTTTCGATTCTGGAGGCTACAGATCACGGAATCAGGCCGAGGCTATTCTCCACCGATAATGAAGTCTATTGATCCTATTCTCCGCGGATGATAAGTCCATTAAGCACCGATTTAGTCTTGTTGACCAAAGCCAATGACAACCGACTCGGCAACAAGCACGACCGTGTTGATGATGATCATCATCATCACTTGAACCCAGATACAACGAAGAACTTCACTTCCTCATGTTCATCGTTAGCGTCATCTTCATCCACAGTGTCCACGAGCTGGCTGAGTGAACATGATGTCATGGTCCAGGTCTCAGCAGCCAAAAGCAGTAATGACAGTGGTAACACATTTCACATCTCGGAAATCCTGTTGCGCCTCCAAGAGACTGGACTCGATCTGGTGAACTCTTCTTCGTTCCAGTCTTTCCAAGGAAGGGTCTTCTACAATCTCCATCTTAAGGTAGAGTTTCAAAGCCTTTTCTGTTTCTAATTACTGTTGTCTTTCATGGTTCTCTGTTATCATTTGGTTAATTAATGATTTAAGGATTGTAGATGAAAGATTCATGATGGACCCTACTTGCATTGTTTGAGTGCATCAAAGCCACAAGCCCTGTATATATTATGCATAGTTTTGCTAGCATCTTACTTCCTTTCCATGGGTTCACACACGAAAATATAAATGAAGGATGGACAATTTGTCACTATCTTGCTAGGTAGCTAGCTAAAAGCAACACTCTAGAATCCTTTAAGTATATAGTATATAGAACGATGATCAATTAAATATTAGGTTACTTTGTCCACACACTAAATAATACACACTCCATTACATCCCTTTTATTCATTAGTTCTGATATTTCCCATGATTGAAAGTGATGGCAAGTTGATGCTGATTTGTGAACTTATATTGGTGCAAAATTTCCAGGCAGACGAAGGAACTAACGAAGTAACACTCGATAGTGAAGCTCTAAATAAAAAGCTGCTAAATCTATATGAGCGAGATTTGATGAGTCGACGTCTTTCTTGATCAATCGAGCATTTCGAATTAGCTCGTGCTCGTCATATGACTTGTGTTGCTATAATTACATACGACACATTTCCAACCATTAACTACAAACATGGTGTGACAACCCAACTCTATGTTGAGGTGTTTCAGATGTTATCTCCCTTTTGTTATGTAGCTGTACGTAGAGACCTAGAGGTAAATTAGACTAAGACCTTGTTACTTGTTCGTTAGCAGATTGAACGTGGTACGTAACTTCTAGTCCAAGAAATCCTGTAATATATGATAACAAGAGTGGGAATTGGGAAATCAGGGTGGTTGTGTATTTTCTGTTACAACAGAGTTCGATTATATTTGTTTGGATAAGGAAACACGATCAAGGACCAAGCCCATTACATCCTGGACCCAGCACATCAGGCCCATAACCGTTAGGCCCAATCCTTCAATATAGGCACGAGCCCAGGGCTTGAACTTACCTGTCTCCATTAAACCACATACAGCAAGAACATGGAACCCAGAAAGGCAGAAAGAAAAATAATTATACCCCATATATATATATCATAGCGTCCGATTCCTCGAGAGAAGACTAATAACACAGCTGATCAAACTATCCCAAAACCATGTGAGACGTAAAGATCTCAACCCATCAGCCTCTCCTCAAAAGTCAAAATCCAAATTCCAAAAGCTAAACAGAAAGTAGTACCAAATGGAAACCAGACAAGCCTACAACTAGAACCGGCAACAAGATTGCAGAAAACTAAATACTACCAATATCGTTCATACTTCATAGCTCTCCATCGAAACACAAACGCCTTAGTCGACCTCCTCCATCTTGCTCTCCTCGTTGGCATCATCTTCCAACGGCGGCATCTCAGAATCGGCAGCTTCGTCCTCGTCAATGCTGAGACCCAGCTTCAGCATCCTGTGAATCCTGCTAGCAAAAGTGTTGGGGTCCTCGAGGCTGAAGCCGCTGTTAAGCAGGGCGGTGTCGAACAAGAGCAGGACAAGATCCTTGACGGACTTGTCGTTCTTGTCGGTCTCGGCCCTCTTCCTCAGCTCCTCCATTATGCCATTGTCCGGGTTGATCTCCATAGTCTTCTTGCTCGACATGTAGGATCCCATGCTGCTGTCCCTCAAAGCCTGTGCCTTCATGATCCTCTCCATGTTGGCAGACCACCCGTATTCTCCAGTGACGAGACAGCAAGGGGAGTCGACGATGCGGTCTGAGACGATCACCTTCTCGACCTTGTCGCCGAGGATGTCCTTGATGGTCTTGCAGAGCTCCTGGAAGGATTGCTTCTTCTCTTCCTTCTTCTGCTTCTCTTCCTCAGTCTCGTCGTCCAGGTTGAGCCCTTCCTTGGTGGCGGAGACCAGCTTCTTCCCGTCGTACTCCTTGAGCTGACCGACTGCATACTCGTCGATTGCATCAACCATGAAGAGGACTTCGTACCCTCTCTTCTTGAGGCGCTCAAGGAAGGGAGAGTTCTCCACTGCCTTCTTGCTCTCTCCTGTGATGTAGAAGATATCTTTCTGCCCCTCCTTCATGCGGGTGACATAGTCCTTCAAGCTGGTCAACTCTTCACCGCTCTTGGTGGAGTGGTATCTCAGCAAGTCAGCCAACTTAGCTCTGTTCTGGGAGTCCTCATGGATGCCAAGCTTCAAGTTCTTGGAGAAGGCCTCGTAGAACTTGTTGTAGTCCTCCTTGTTCTCAGCGATCTCGTTGAACATCTCAATGCACTTCTTAACCAGGTTCTTCCTGATGACCTTCAGGATCTTGTTCTGCTGGAGCATTTCACGGGAGATGTTGAGTGGGAGATCGTCAGAGTCAACCACACCCTTGACAAAGCCAAGGAACTCAGGGATGAGCTCCTCGCAATTGTCCATAATGAAAACACGCCTGACATAGAGCTTGATGTTGTTGGCCTTCTTGCGGGTGTCAAAGAGGTCGAATGGGGCACGCTTGGGGACAAAGAGGATGGCTTTGAACTCAAGCTGGCCCTCAACAGAGAAGTGCTTCACGGCAAGATGGTCTTCCCAGTCGTTGGTGATGCTCTTGTAGAAAGAGGCATACTCTTCCTTGGTGATCTCCTCAGGCTTCCTCAGCCAGATGGGTTTCTGCTTGTTGATGAGCTCCCACTCATGAGAGACCTCCTTGATTTTCTTCTTCTTCTTGGATTCAATTTCCTTCTCCTCATCAACTTCCTCGACTGCACCTTCTTCTTCCTTCTTGGGCTCATCTTCATCTTCATCATCGCTGATCTCCTTCTCAGTTGTCTTCTCGGTCCAGAGGTAGATTGGGTAGCTGATGAACTCAGAGTGCTTCTTCACTAGGTCTTTGATCCTCCTCTCCTCGAGGTATTCAAGCTGATGCATACAAACAGAGACATAGTAAGACTAAGCCCAAAGCATTGATACTTTACTAATACGCATTGAGCTAGCTGCTACAGTTTTCAGAGATTGTAACTACTCCCTACAGAATTTTGCATTACACAAACATCCATCTATCTAGCATACATGAATAAGTTCGGCAAGTTGCTACCTAGACAAGAGAGTGTTACATTCATGGGTATAGTTTTCTTATACCTGGTCTTCCTTCAGATGGAGAACCATTTTGGTTCCCCTGCCGAGCTGCTCACCATCAACATCTCTGGTCACGGAGAAAGAACCACCGGCCTGAGACTCCCAGATGTACTGCTCATCATCGTTGTGCTTCGTGGTCACAATAACCTTCTCGGCAACAAGGTAAGCCGAGTAAAAACCAACACCAAACTGTCCAATCATGCTAACATCAGCTCCAGCCTGCAATGCTTCCATGAACTCCTTGGTTCCAGACCTCGCAATCGTACCCAAATTGTTCACCAAATCTAAAACCAACCAAACGGCGAACAAATTCTCAATCAAACGCCCACACTGAATTCATAGTTAAACCAAACGAAGGCAATCGAAACCGATCCTCACCAGCCTTAGTCATGCCGACGCCACTGTCGACGATGGTCAGGGTATTGCTGGCCTTGTCCGGGATAATGCGGATGAAGAACTCCGGCTGTCCATCGAGCTTGGACTTGTCCGTCAAGCTCTCGAACCTAATCTTATCCAAAGCCTAGTACAGAGCACATAATTGCGCAGATCCATAACCCTAATCAGCCATGCAACTAATCGACACCTACAACAATAGCGAGTATACGAAAAGAGATTTAAGACTTACGTCGGAGGAGTTGCTGATAAGCTCGCGGAGGAAGATCTCCTTGTTGCTGTAGAAGGTATTGATGATCAGACTAAGCAGCTGGTTGATTTCCGCCTGGAAGGCGAACGTCTCTGCTTCAGCGGCCATTGTTGTGGCGATACAATCCCAAGAATCACCGGAAATTTTCACAGATCGTGAACGAAAATTTGAAGAGCGGAGTAGTACTGAATTGACGATCGGGTTCCTGCAGTGCAGTTATTTATAGCTGCACTAGGGCAACGACGATGGGAAATTCTAGATTGTTCTAGGACGCTCTTCGTCACCGTGGCCGGTCAGGAATTCTGTTCCTTCCAGAATGGAAAACAAAGTATCATTTTGGTACCTGTACTGTACTTATGAAAACGTTTATGGGCTTACTAGCATCGGGCCCGGCCTTTGGCCGGATTATTATTATTATTATTTTGGGCTCCCACCAAATTTTTGGTTTTGGCTTTGACAGTTTCTTAGGGTCATTTGGTAGTTGTGATTGTTAGAGTTGTGTTTATTGAATACATGACATTGTTAGAGTTGTGTTTATTGAATACTAATTGTCCCAATACATCAATTTGAAGAATCACAACTTCCAAACAACCCCATAATGTTTGGAAGTACCTAAGTGTAAAACAATGCATGATTGTTATAGGTATAGGTCCCATCAACAATCACAAAAAATGATGCATTATATACAATTTCAACAAAACTTGAGATTGTTGTGATTGTTGATTTTAGATTTGTGTCCATTTTTTCTTTCCATTTCTATCCCTATTAATTTTTGTCTTATACTAAAAGTTGAGGGTAAATGTGATATTTTCCCATAAAATAACTTTATGCAAGTCAATACATCAAGTAGAACCTCATCAACCAAACAATGTATTATTGAAATGCATCTATTGTACCAATACATGTATTTACATTATTGTGATTCATTACAATACAACGATTTAACATTCGCAATTTCCAAACTACCACTTACTTTCTTATACTTGTATAGATATCATACTAAATTGCTCTTTTCCTTGTAATTATGAATGAAAATCTCACTTCCAAATAAATAAATAAGAATTTCAACCATTCATATAGTGCCTATCCAATTTACATTCTCACCCCCACACTACAAACCAATAGGCCTTTTCACCCCTGTCCAGATTGGCAAGTCGTATCCAGGTTCATTGATGCTTTGTTTGCTCTCCATTCCCTGGAGCAACCTTTGATGTATTACCAACCTTGATCGGTGTTTATTGTTGGGTCACTGGTTTAAATTGAAACTAAAATCTCCATGAATGTTAAATCATGTTCTATTAATTCGTACCGTGATTAGATTTGAAATGGCTTTATGATGGTTTGTAGGGCAATCAAGAAAGAAACATTACCATAATCACACTGCAAACTGGAGGTCCAAGGAGGCTACCCACAAATTTGGCGACCTGCAAAAAAGATAGAACTCAAGAGCTTAAAGGTCAAAGAGGTACACGTCTTTGAATTGGAGGAGTAGAGTTCATTAGAAAAGCTTACCAATTATTAACGTCTATAGCTGCTGCAAATCAGTATCAATAATAGAAGAAGAATGTTGATCGAATTTGTGTAATCAATATGATTCAATGGCAAAAAGTAAACCAAATATAGATTGCATGGCATGGCATGTTATCTCATGCTCATGGTGTCTCTTCAATCGTACTCGATCGTTATAGTTTTGTCATATTAAATGGCCTTAGCTTCTATTGTCCGAGAAGTGTATTTGGATTGGAGAAAGAAGTTAGAACAAAAATATAATTTTGCAGCGTTGGCAGAATTCATAACAAACATAGTGCTTGCAGGAGATGGAAAAGGAAAACCCAAAAGACTTGGCAACGATGGAAGCGTAGCCAAGTGGCTGTGACTTCCGGCCACTTGGATGAAGATCAGAACTGAAAGAGAAGAAAAAAGAAAACCCATAAGACAAACTGATTGAGAATAAAGACCTTAACAACCATACATGACAACCTATGGTATTAATTAAAGGATAAAGAGGGAAGATGGGTTAGTTGGAGATGGAGTTGAGAATGTATTACATGCTGCTTTCTCATGATCTCCCTCAAATCTGCCAATTCCAATCGCCTCTTCGCTATTGCCGACCAGTCTGCCTCTTTACATCTCCCACGGATCTACCAACTCCAGCACGCTTCCCCTTCGAGGTCTAAGAATCCACCGCCAATTTTCTCAATCAATTCACTGATCGGGACTTGGGCAATGCCAGTATAGATGAAGGAAAAACAGGGGAGTTACTTTGCTGGCGGCATGTTGATCGAAGCCTGAAGCCTGAAAAGATTTTAATTTTAGCCTACAAAACATGTTGACTTAGAGATGCTTGGGAATGGAGAGAACGGATGGGTGAAATCGTATCGAAACGTACCAGTCGGCTGGGTATCGTTGGTAGATAATGCGTCCGTTGCATGGAATGGAAGATGGTAATTGTTGGATTCAAATTTTTATCGGTGCGGGCACTGGTGGGGATGAAGAGTGTAGTAGATCGATTGGGAAGAAGGAACCGCCGGGTGTGAATTGTGAGACTGAGAATGAGGGAGCGGCGGTGATGAGAAATATATAGCATATGGAAAGAAGTAACCGCCGGGGTGTGGCGGTGATGAGAGATGAAGTGAAATCAAAGGATGGCAAAGAGGGATCGTAGAGAGGATGGAGAGAGAATGTAAGTTGTTTTTTATGGGCTGACGTGGATACGCTCTCTTTTGAGAGAGGCTGACGTGGAAGGGGTCAAAAAATCAAAGCCCTTTAATATATTTTAAGATTGTGTTGAAGCCCATATATCCGGTGGAATGTTTTTCAAGTGGATTTCAGACCCATCGGCCCAATGGGTCTTGGATAAGAATTTAAAATGATTACTGTCTTTTTCTTTTCAAAAAGCGCGCTGACAAATAATTACCTCGGCGCCCAGCAAACGACGCATCTTTACCCTACAAACGCGGCCTTACTAAAGAGCGCTAAACTCCATTAACGACCTTCACTTCCTTTCACACTTTCCTCTTCAAGAAATGCTCCCATAGAGATTCCTTTCCGCTCCCTCCGCCAAATCTCCATTTCCCTCCCGAATCCAAGCTCCGCCGCAGAAATGCCGCTCTCATTTCTGCTCCCACTCCTCCTCTTCTCGCTGCTATTCGGCGGCGGCGCCACCTCCGGTTCCTCCACCGGCGCCTCGCTGTCCGACTGGAGCGCCGCTCGGGCGACGTACTACCTCGCATCCGACCCGCGGGACAACGTCGGCGGGGCCTGCGGCTACGGCGACCTGGTCCGGGCCGGATACGGGATGGCCACGGTCGGGCTCAGCGAGTCGCTGTTCGAGCGCGGCCAGATCTGCGGCGCGTGCTTCGAGCTCCGCTGCGTCGACGACCTCCGCTGGTGCATACCGGGGACTTCGATTATCCTCGCGGTGACGAATTTCTGCCCTCCCAATTACGGGTTTCCTTCCGACGGCGGGGGACACTGCAATCCTCCCAACAAGCACTTCGTTCTCCCCATCGAAGCTTTCGAGAAGATCGCCATCTGGAAGGTCGGCATCATGCCTGTTCAGTACCGGAGGTAACACAATTTGTTTTGATTTTTGATAAATTGATTGGTTCTGTTAGAAATTGGGACGAAATCGAACACTTGAATGACGAAATGCTCTGGGGAAGCTAAGTACTTCAAAGAGTAGCTAAATTAGGCACTTTCTGGATCTGGATGCTAGGGTTAGTCTTGGTGTATAGTATTGATTTTGGTGGGATGTAGTTGCCAAGAGAAGGAAAAGGACTGCTGAACTTTCCAGAATGCTATTCTGCCCAACAGGGGGCAATTCAGTGTCATCCATTGTAGTTAGTTAGCTTCAGTTTGAAGGAAAAGATCAAGTGAATTGAGTTTATTTTACATGGGTAGAATAGAAGTTAAGCTTGAAGTTGAAGAAAAAGACACTTGCAGCCTATGGCAGAATGCATTGCTGTATATTCTAATCTGTTTGCTGTATCGGTAGGCCATAGCCCGAGTGAAGGGTTGTAGATAGAGTAGCTGATGGTTATGGTTAGTCGACACGAGCACTCAAGTCTCGTTATATGCATATGGTTCGTGTATGTGTGGTAATAGGCATCTTCATCGTGGTTGTTCTTGGTGCATGAAGTTGATTGTTGCTGAATGTGTACACTCTTCCCATATGGCTGAAACAATGTTGTTTCTCTTGGTTCTGCCTTTTTTTTTAATCAGAATCAAATGCCGGAGAGAAGGGGGGATAAGATTCCAGGTCTCTGGATCGAGCATCTTCATCTCGGTGCTGATCACCAATGTGGCCGGAGCTGGGGACGTCACTGCGGTGAAGATAAAGGGTTCGAGGACCGGGTGGCTTCCGATGGGCAGGAATTGGGGACAGAATTGGCATGTAAATGCTGACTTGAGAAACCAGCCATTGTCGTTTGAGGTCACTAGTAGTGATGGCCAGACGATTGCCTCTTACAATGTTGCCCCTAAAGACTGGAACTTTGGGCAGACTTTTGAAGGTAGTAAGCAATTTGAGGCTTAAAAGGTTGGAACTTGTACACGGCCAAAGGCCAAAAGTCCTCCAGTTTTTTGTCTACTCCTTTTGGTATTTTTTTAGTTGGAAGATGTATGGAACTTGGAAGATGTATAGAATGGCAAGACTTAACTTATTGATCGAGGGAGTGCCTTGGTGCCCTAAATTAAAGAAAAAATACATGTAGTGATGGGTATGGTTTGGTTTGGAATTAGTTCGAGTAATATAGGATCAGATCGGAAGTGAAAGAAAAATGAGAACTAAGAATTGCGTCTAAAGAGTATTCGGTTTGGTTCTATATCCTTTGGATTTCAACTTTTATTTGTTTCATCAAAGAATCAATCATATAAGAAATGAAAATTTTGAATTTGAGAATCAAAATCGAATTAAATCGTATATTAACTCCAATTTAGATTAAATCGTACATTAATTTGGTCTCGGACAAATCGAATTCAAATATCAAATTGAATCCGGTATGGTATAGATTGAAAGGAACATCTAGATATTTTGAAAACAGCTCATTACTATCCTACCGTTAATTCTTTTCCACTTTCCATTCACCATGAAATATTGAAGTCATCATATTCAATGGTTGAAAGCCTAAACTTATATTTACCACTATTTTAAAGTGTTTCTAAAAATAAAACTCATCTCATAATTCACTCAAAATTTAGAATTTTCACCAAAATTAACCTTATTCAGGGGCATTATAAGGGAAGGAACAAGATCAAAGCAAATCAAGGCATAGGAAAATAAGAAACAAAGAATAAGAGAGGAAACCCCCGAAACACAGAAAAGAGAAAGGGACAGGAGCAAACAAGTTCTTGCTTTCTGTTTCTTTCTCTTTTCTTTTTCGTCATATTTTTTTTTTTTCCTCAGGGGCTCTCTCTCTCTCATCTTGATCTGTTACAAATGGCCTCCAGTGCTTTTGCCGGAACCCAACAAAAATGCAAGTCTTGCGAAAAGACCGTGTACCTCGTCGACAAACTGGTTGCGGATACTCGCATCTACCACAAGTCTTGCTTCCGTTGCCACCACTGTAACAACACCCTTAAGGTACATCCGATTTTATCAATATGAATTTACAATGTTATCGATAGAGGTGGCAAATGGATTGGATTGGTGGATTGGATTGGTGGATCCATGGATCAAATGGATTGGATCTAATGGATTGGTGGATTCATGGATTGGATCAAGTGGATTGGTGGATTATCCATGAATCCAAATGACATCCTCAACCAAGGACCAATATGTAAAATGTAAAAAGTTTAGGTACTAAAATGTCACAATGAAAATTTTTAGGTACCAAAATGTAATTTTCCAATGATAATTTTCTTATAAAAAATTAAATTTTAGGTATCAAAATGTAAAAAATAAAAATTATAGGTACTAAACCGTAATTTGCCAATGATCCATGGATCCAATCCATGAATCCACCAATCCAATTGGATTTGGATCAAATGGATTGGATTTAAATGGATTGGATTAGGTAGATATTTTTAATGGATTGATGGATTGGATTGGTGGATTGGATTGAAATTGCCACCTCTAGTTATCGATGAAACATGCACTCTAATGCCATAAAACTTTTTGCAGCTGAGCAACTTCTGTTCATTCGAGGGAGTTCTGTACTGCAGGCCTCACTTTGACCAGCTCTTCAAAAGAACTGGCAGCCTCGACAAGAGCTTTGAAGGTTCCTTTAAACATACATTACCATCTTCTCTTCATTTCAATAACATTACACTGGCTAATTAATTAATTTCACCCAAACAATTCCCAGGAACTCCTAAAGTTACCAAGCCTGAAAGATCCATTGACAGCGAGGTAAAAACAAATCAATTCTGTTCTTTTTGTTCTTCTTCTTCTTTAATGACGATGGTTAACTTAATGACGATTTCGACATGTACAGAACGCGAGCAAGGTGTCAAACATGTTCGCGGGAACAAAAGAGAAGTGCAAGCAGTGCACAAAAACTGTGTACCCAATTGAGAGGGTGACAGTGAATGGAACATGGTACCATAGGAAGTGCTTCAGGTGCTCATATGGAGGATGCACGATCAGCCCATCAAACTACATTGCACATGAAGGGGTGTTGTACTGCAAGCACCACCATATCCAACTCTTCAAGGAGAAGGGCAACTACAGCCAGCTCGAGAGCGATAACGACGAGGATCAACTCCCGGTTGGCCCGAAAACACTGGCTCCAGGGATTGCTGCTGCTTGATTTGAATGGTTGGGTTTTGATGGGTTGATGTTGTTGTGGGGGTGATTTAGGGTTGGCCATTGCTAGTAGGTGGAAACTTTTGTGTTTTCTTTTTTGGAATTGGAAACACTCTGAAGATGGTTGTAATGTGTAGGCAAGTTGATTGGCCATATAGTACCTATGTTTTTCAACCTTAAAGAAATAAACTAAAAATTGTCTCAATGTGTTTGTTCACTTGCTTTGTTTTGTTTGCTATACGACTAACTTATTGTTTCGAGTTAGACAATATTATGATTCAAGTTTATGATATATTCGGTGCTCTTGATTTGTGGCGTACACACATTACGTTCTTACGTAAAATTAAACTTTGCCTATTAGTTTAATCCATAAAAAAAACTTTGACTATTAGTTTGTACATTTTAATCACTTTTGTTTGTTATCACCTAGAATTCCAATAGTGAACATTATATGAAATTATAAAGCTATACCAAACAAGTATTAGAAATACATAAAAAAAAATTAAAAAAATTGTAAACAATTTTTACATAAATTGAAAAGTTTTTTTGTTCATAGTTAGTTTGTTACACAAACTGTGAAGATTTTAAGACAGATTGGATTATAAAATGATGATTATTAGTATTACGAAAGGTATACCATAGAAACGTGCCGACAAAAGAAAAAAGAGACTATAAAAATGTAAAGATTTTGAAGGTTATGGGCATGGCATATAGGCATTACCAATACATTTTATAAGAATGTGAAGATTTAGAAGAAGTTAGATAATTGTTTATACTTTATACTCATTAAATTAAATTGATTTCTGAGAAGTAATTTCTTTATGAATGCACCAACATGAACACAATCCCAAAACATATTCACAGAACAACTAGTTGCAATTGCACCTCATCTCCTTCACCAGTTTATAGTATACAGCAGTACAATACTACACCTAACAACTCAAGTCTCCATCTTTGCATCTCAAAACCCTGTTTTACCCCCCTTTCCCGGTAACATTTTACACGATAAATCGCTTGATGCACTCCTCCCAAAGCTGTACTATATGTAGCCGTGGCCTAGGAAGAACTTGGGCAGCAATCTTTTCCATTCTCAGGAGCTTTGCTGATGGTCTCTTTCAAAACTTGAGCAGCAAGTATCAGAAGTTCCACCATCTCAAACCCGGCTGCAGACACAAAATCCATCTTCTCATCAGTGGTATCAGCCGAAGGGCTTGATGGCTCGGTGGAGAATCTTGGACTGCTTGGCGCAACATCCACCTCTGCTGACCAACTGATTGGTAGTGAGCTTCCTAGTGCGGTCTTCACCAGTTTAGCTTCGGAAATTATGCCGTCCAGAGCTCCAGACAAGCCGGGTTCTGTGCTTTTCTCTGCCATCGACTCTCGAATCTGCAATGCCATGTTAGAGAATAAACAGAAAACTTCTTAGCTCATTCCACCATCTCAGAACCACCAGTTCTTAAGTTCTAACGTTTATGAATGTTACCCTGGTGAGTGCGAGGCGGAGTCTATGAGTTGAGGAAACCAAATGCTCCATACTTTCCAAGCTTTCTTTGAGAGTAGCATTTTCAATCTTCATTCTGAAAAACGGCACAAAGTTATAGATTGGCAAGCATAAGTAGTTCCAATAAGCACACAACAGTAAAAAATATGGACCTTGCAACATTCATTGAGTTTGACTTTCTCCCCGATAAGTCTCCTTGACTACTTGAGTGAACGTCAACTTCACTTCTACCAGTGGAATCCAACGTGCCAAGCCACCGTCTCAGATAAGTTTTCTTCAGCACATTCTTTATCCCTACATCTCTTTCCTGATTTGTTTGCTTTTTCTCTGCTAAAGAATTTCCTTGCCCTGCCTCATTAGCGAGCTTCCTGCAACATAGCAATAGTCTCTTCATGAGTTTAAACTTAAGAAAGAACCAGTTGGAATTTAAGGAGACGCTGATATCATACTCTTGTAGTTGTTGATGCTCCTGTTTTAGCTGTGCCAACTCCATAAGAGCTTTCACCTTCTCATGAGTAACCTGAATGTTCAAACACATAGTACCAGCCCATGAACATCCATCCGAAGAAGAAACTAATGTTTTGGAAACTACAGCCAATATGCTGTAAATGACTTCTAGAGGAATTTACTTGCAGTAAATTTCTTTGAAGCTCCTCTATCTTTTTCTGAAGCGCTCCATTCACATTTCTTTCCAGCAATTGTCTTTCCTCCTGCTGAGACAATAGCAACAGTGTCTGAACCTGAGAGATGGAGGGAAGGTGGAAGATCAAGAAATTAGGACTCTCAAGCATTTAGAACACACGATAGCACTGATGCTTGAGTCTCGCGGGGGGGAGGGGGAAGGAAGCACTAGGGAGGAAGAAAACAATAGGGAGGAAAAAATAGTATCGCAAGTAACCTTTTCTTGCAATGCTTGCTTCAGGACTTCAGAGGCTTCAACATCTTCATTAGAAGCTGCAACAATTTTTGAGGCAGTGTCGTTTCTCTGCAACATATAAACCACAAATAAACAAGAAAGCTAAACCTGTAAAGATGTTCGTGGGAGAGCAGCTTCTATTTTTAACCATGGATTTATGCTAATAGCCGAACATCAACTGTCTGCATTTAAGAAACTAAGTCACAATATAGGTGTCATCAAATCACAATTAAGGAAGTGTAAACTAACCGTGGATGCTGAGGGCATGTCAGTGACTGTGCTTACATGCACATCTCGACATTCAGTTTCATCTGAGCTTGCAACTACCTCAGAAACCACAATATTCTGTTGTGTCAGGTTAAACCCTTTGATATGCTCTTCAATCATATCAACTGTCGACTTGAGTTGAGATTTTTCCTCGGCGAGTAAATTTAGAATTCCAAGTCTATGCTGAGAATAAAATTTGTGTAACTCCAACATTCCACTCATGACGACTTTGTTAAAACGAATCTGTGAAGAACTCGACGGTCAGTAAAAGGAATTAAGGATCAGTTAACAAGATTCGTATATCAACATAATAATACCCACTAGGTTCTTTTCGACATCACAAACTTTCTTCCTCAAGTGTTTTTCAATGTCCAAACCCTGCAAGCAAAAATAAAAAGTAACACTTCATCAACTCCCAAAATGGAGGAAAAGGCCCTCTAACCCGACGGTCTATACATTACATACCATTCGCATCTTATTCCGGAGATCATCAACAGATTTTCTCACTGTCTCCAGCTCTTCTTCCAATGCACTCTGTCTGATGATAAGTTAATCACATTGCAAGAGCAAAAGTATAGAATCCACAGACAATGCTCGAGATGGAAGCAAATTTTGGAATACCTATGCCCACACTATCAAATTCACTTCAAACTGATGGAATATGCAATATTTTATTCAGTCACCAAGATGAACAGGGAGTGATAAAAGTTCAACAGCCTATCCATGGCTTATCATGCAAAGTAACTGGTGGTAAGTTGTTAAAATCACAAATTGGACTGCAGAAGGCACTATAATAGCACTCAAAGAGAAATATTAATAAGTTATGAACTTTGTTTAAGGAGTAATATTTGAGATTCTTACAATGTAGTCAGAGGTTGAAGGATCGTTATAATTCCAAACTTCAACTGGGTCATGTAACAGACATTCACACTTCTCATCAGAAGTTGTTTTAAGCGATCCCTCAGATGATTGCTGACGAATCTCAAAAAACTTGTTGACGACCTGCCATTTCCCAAGTCAAGAAGCATAATTAATTAATTATTATCAGATGCAAAAGCAACAGCCAGTAGCATAAAGATGCACATCCATTTTTTTGGACAGTACAGACCATTAAACAATTTTCATAATAAGGAAGTTGAAGTGGGAAAGACAATACCTTCTTCAAGTTTTCATTCTGCTGTTCCTGCTTTGCTAGATCAAGCAGCAATTCATCATTCCTTCTCTTCTGCTGTAGAAGATCCGAACTCAGCTCTTCCAATCTGCATACCGTATGTTCATATATTAGAACTTTTTCCAGTGAATCACTATTTCATCGAACTGTGGAAGGCCATACAATGACTGACGGGCATTGAAAAAGCTGAGGAAAGGAACGAACGGATACCCTCTACAACAAGACAGCAGAGGCACAAACTTCAACAATATAAATCCTCAAACCACTCCTAGACAAACATGGGAGTATTTGTCATTCTTCCAAGAGATCCAAAAAGAAACGAAGAGCAGAAGAGGGCTCGCGGCCATGTATGTCTCGTGGTAGCACAGATGGACTACACAATCTAAGTTTTGAAAAGAATTATGCAATGGGAGAACTTCTACTTAAACATATGAAACAAATATACAGCCTTCACCAGCCTTCTTTCTAATATTTACAGGTATTGTGCCACAGGTTAGGGTACCTAAAAGAGAACTCCAAAGAATGGTCATATTTCCGATGACCAGTTAATAAAAGACATAAACAAGGAAGCCTACCTAGTCTGCATTGGGATAAATTTCTGTGACATAAGCTCCTCTTTCTCCTTAGCTTTTTCAGCCTGCCATGAACCATGACCAAGCTTAGGTGCCTGAATGGATTCTTGATTAATGAATGCTTTAATCATCTGCGAGTTACCTCTAAGAGGGACTGATCACGTTCAGCGAAAGCAGCAGCTACACTTCCTTGAAAAAATTTGACTTGTTTATCTGCTTCAATATTCTGAGAAAGAAGTTGAAACAATGTCAGAATAATCGGGAAACTCTGAGCACAAGATCTTTTACAAATTATACCAAATTTCTAGCTAAAGTTATATGAATGCCTTCAAAATAATAAAGTTATTAGAGTATGAAATCCTGTGCCCCAGTGCCACACTCTGACAGGAGCACAAAATAGACACATTCACAGGCAAACAAACAGCAACACATGAACCCAGAAACAACAGAGAGAAAGAAGGACAAGAGGGAGACCTTTGCCACTTCAGCTTGGTGCAGCTCCGCCAATTGGGCCTAGAAACAATAAGTCATTAAGAACTTGTGCAGAGATGGGGAAAAAGTATATATGGCACAAGCCGGCCAAAATCTCACTTTAATTCGAAATGCTTCTGAAAGCTCTTCTTGAAGATTTCGACTCTCTCTAGTACTGGCAGCTAACTTCATCTTCAAATTCTCTATTTCCTGCTCCAAGCCAGCTGTCCTAATAAGGCATTAACAATCCTTATGCTTTCTTAACTCGTGGCAAACTACACATAAAAGGAACTCCCAATGTCTCCCACCAAAGACCTAGACCATACCCCCAGGACCAATAATAGTGAAAACAGATACGATGGAGAACATTTGCCCATCTACTGAAGAATGAGAAGCAATAAAATACAAATGATACCTCTGGAAATGCAACCGAGTTGCCACTGCCAGGTAGCCAGGTCCAGCTTGCTGTATGCATAGTTGTTCTATATCTTTACGCAACTCATCACGCTCTCTGCGCAGTTCATCACGCTCTAGAAAACAAAAGGATTCAAACAGTGTTACGATGTCACTTACTAGTAAATTATTTAGCAACCCACAGCACCAAAAAAAAAAAAGAGAACCACTGCGCAATACAAAGGCACAACTCGAGAAATTAATCGAGCAACATTATAATCAATAACCTTTTGCACACTCGCATTATTGTTAGCAAACAAACATCACAAAAGGACAAGTATTACAGGTTAGCTCAGAGAGGACAAATGTCACCAATTTTCCAAACTCCAACTCCTAAGTCGATCCCTATATAAGGAACATGAATGCAATTTTCAGATTGCCCTGGTATGCATAGGAGTATTCCAATTACAAATGAGTACGTCATTGGAGGACATGGCAGTAGAAAGCTTGCAATCAAAGTAAGAACCATTACCATACTCTAATTGCTGGATGCGAGCCATTGACGGTTCATCGTTACTATAACTCCTCTCCATATCTGAAAATTAGAGAGTCCATAAACAGTCAGCTACCACGCAAACCGAGGAAGATGTCAAAGCAACCAACGGAACACCAATGCCCAAAACCCCATTTCAGACAAACTTGAGCAACCTTAATTCAACCCAGAAAATGAACAGACTTTTGCTCAGGTAAAAGCAACTAATGACTAGATTTTCCCGCGAATTTCCAATAACAAGAAGCAAAACCCAGAAGCGAAAAGGAGAAACAGACCCACCCACCTATCGAAAAATGAAGAAAAAAAATAAGCAAAATACGCCTCGGAAAGATGAACATGAATCAGAAGAGACCCCAAGAACAGAATATGCTTCGTACACATCCATATCAGAAGTTGGCTTGCCTAGAAAAAGGAATTGGAAGATACTGCCGCGCGAACCGAAAGGCTATTGGACGGAAGCCAACCCCAGAATCTGAGAAGGACCAATTGAGATTCTTGTGGCGGAATCGGTTGCAGAGGAGGGAACCGGGAAAGAAAGGAGAGCCGTTGTGACGTCTCTCCCTCTCCCTGCGCAGGCAAGATTCTTCTGTTCTTCACGTTACGAGCTGGCAAATTATTTTATTAGTTGTTCTCGTTAATTGACATTTAATACCCGAATTCTTCTGTCTTCAATCATTCAGTAATTAACTAATTATTTAGCAGGCCCGGGCCTTGTCAATTTATGGGCCATCTAATATTTGGCCGGCCACTCTCTACTGAGTCTGGTTTTCTTCCATCATGTTGGGCTGAAATGGAGGACCAATATATTTGGAAAGATTTGCCTCCTCCAAATGGATAACCCCGGCCCATATTTTGGGGCCTGGTTCGTGCTATAGTTTTTGGTTCAAGTAAGCTCGAGTACAATGACCCCGGTCTGATTTAGAATCGGATAACAAGGAGCTATACGTTACATCTTGTGCAAGAAACAAATTACCCTAAACTATACATTTCTGTGCAGCACATTTGCTCCCCATTGCCGTTGCCAACCATTAACAATGGCCTCCGCCGCTTATTCCCTTCTTGTTACCACGGCCGACTGACCTACGACGATGAGGTCGACGGGAAATAATCAAATTTCTTGGTGTCATGCCATTGCCATGTTCCTGCTGCTGCTGTTGTCGGATAATCGTTTCAACAAATGTGTTTCTACATCTTAAGCAGACTGAAAGGTGACTTGGTCTGCGGCAGTGGCCTCGTACAATGCACAAGCCTCGGGGGTGTCCTCTTCGCTGGGAGGTACCAGCTGCCAGAAGAGTGGGAGGTATTTCTCCCATTCCTCGAGGATAGCGGCGCCTTTGGCACTACCGGTCTTTTCCTGGATTTTAATCAAGATAGTGAGCTTGTGTCAGAAGAAAGAACGAAGGTCATAGCGGGATCTCAGCAACCTAAGAGTTCCTAATGTTTTGGGGAGTGAACTTACAACATGAGCTTCAATGAGGCTCTTGAGCTGCAATTGACCAACTGGAGCAGTCACTCTTTGTACCTTCACTATTTCCTTGTTTATCTGTTTGGATTCCGAGCCTCAGTAAAAAAAAAAAAACAAATTTGTTGATGGAATAAGTAGAGAGACTTGAATCACCCGCAGTAGAGACTACAAACCTTGGGCATCAAGGTATCGTCCTCATCGAGCATGTATGCCAAACCTCCAGTCATGCCAGCAGCAACATTTCGCCCAACCCTGCCGACCAAACCAGGACATAAGCTTTAATCGTCACATAGCAGTTTCCTGTTTATGTTACTGAAACGACTAGTGAAGGAGAGTGCGGGTGCATTCACTTACTTTCCCAGTACAACTACGCAGCCACCGGTCATGTACTCGCAGCAATGGTCTCCGGTGCCTTCGACGACAGCCTGACAGAGCGAGTTCCTAACAGCGAAACGCTCCCCAGCTTTCCCTCGTACAAAGACTTGGCCACCAGTGGCTCCGTACAGACAGGTGTTGCCCACAATGGCAGCTTCCTCAGGGCAAAACCCTACGTTGTCTACTGGAGTCACCACCAACTCTCCTCCGGCCATACCCTTTTAGCATCAAAACACATATTGTTAGTTTCGGAAACTATATACTTGAATCTTGGTTTTAAGCAATTTTGATGAAGGTCCATTGCCATACCTTTCCAACATAATCGTTTGCTTCTCCTACAAGTCGGACATTCATCCCGGGAGTCATAAAGCATCCAAATGACTGACCTGCGCTCCCATTAAACCTGGTGGTACAAAAAGGAAACATTCTAGCATGAGTATTCAAGACTCTAATAAGTTTTTCTTATGTGTCCCGATACTGTAATGTTGGGAACTAGTAAGCCACATCTTACGTTATGTTCAGTTGTCCAGCGAAACCAGTATCGCCATACTTCTTGGCGATTGCACCTGCTATCCGCCCACAGACAGCACGGTCCACATTGTATATGTCGAAAGTCTTGTTAACAACCTTTTCGTTCTCAATCGCATCTGCAATCTGAACATGTAAACGAAGGCTTATAAGGAAAAGGAGCAAACAACCAGTAGTTGCTGTAAAGTGTAAACTAGTCAAAAGCAACTGATCAGAACGAAGGCATAAATAAGATTACATTTTCTGATCAATAACTCCCCACGTGCCGAACCCACGAAATGTTAACCTTTGAATATTTGTCCAAGTTAGCTTCTATTGCTCTTAACATTTTATACTTGTTATAGATCAAGAAGTTTACAGTGATGACCACCTAATGATACACACTAGTAAGGATGAAGATTCTTACAACTGGATCTGCGAGTATCTTGTCATCCAAAACAAGACCATTAGTGTGAACATCTTGATTCCTTATCTCTGTACTGCTCAGTTTTGGCAACCCGACACTCTGGAAATTTAAATCGAAAAAAACAATATAAAGTTTACTTAAAACAAACATGGAAACCGTGAAGCCAATGAGAAATAAAGTTGCTTTAATACTTACCGAGAGCACATAACTTAGATCAAGATGCTGAGTTTTCACAAGGGAGATGTCTCGCTGTTTTAGTATGTCTGTATTCCCAATTATATCATCTAACTTCTGGTAACCCAATTCTGCCAGCACGCCTCTTACCTAGCAAAGACACGAATAATTGACGAAAGTGAAAATCGGCAGCATAGTAACAAATATGAAAAACAGTTAACATTTTCACAAAGAACGCACCTCCTCAGCAACATACAGAAAGTAATTAACCAGATCAGCTGGCACACCAGGAAACCGAGCACGTAGTTCTTCCCTCTGCAGTTAAGTAGGAATCCAAGGAATTGATTAATAAGAAACATTTCATCCGAAGTAAAGCCACACAGATAAGTCAATCCAAAAAAAAAAAAGAGAGACAAAAGTTTCCATTATTACCTGACTGGCAACACCAACCGGGCAATTATTCGTGTGGCAAATACGAGCCATAACACAACCAGTAGCAATCATTGCAACAGAACCAAATCCATACTCGTCAGCTCCCATTGCTGCAGCCATCATGACATCGAAGCCACTTTTGAAGCCACCATCGACACGAAGAATTACCCTTTCTCTCAATCCGTTACTGATGAGGGTCTGGAAATTGATAAACCGTTAATAAGGGAAAGGATTAGTTTCTAACAAGAGGAGCACATAAAATAATAATGACCTGGTGAGTTTCTGTGAGCCCAAGTTCCCAAGGACCACCAGCATGCTTGATGGAACTTATGGGGCTGGCTCCTGTTCCACCATCATGTCCTGATATCTGCATAATCAAGAGGAAAATGAGAATGCCAGTAAGCAGCTTGGATGCACATACTGAAAGCACTTTCTTGTCCCTTTCAGTTAAGCTGAAACCTTTCATAAACCAATAGTTAAAACCATTCAGTGCAACATTGTACAAGAGGAAATTTATGTATAAGAGGATTGATTCTGTTCATAAACCAGTACCTGAATAATATCAGCATTAGCCTTTGCAACACCAGAAGCAACTGTGCCAATACCAGCTTCTGCTACCAGCTTCACAGAGACCTTAGCCCTAGGGTTGACCTGCTTGTGCAACACCATCCGCTTAACTCACTAAAATTCATAAACATTCTATAGTGATAATGAGTAAATTTACAGACATAAAAAAAACACCTGATGGAGATCAAAGATCAACTGGGCAAGATCTTCTATGGAATAGATATCATGATGGGGTGGTGGAGAGATAAGTGGGACCCCAGGCTTTGAATTCCTCAATCTTGCAATATATGCACTAACTTTCTGCCCGGGCAGCTGGCCCCCTTCACCAGGTTTGGCGCCTTGTGCTATTTTTATTTCTAGTTGATCAGCATTAACCAAGAAAGTTGGAGTGACACCAAAACGTCCTGAAGCAACCTGAAAATGATAACCGGCCTCAGAACTATATTATAGAGTAGTATAGAAGAAGACCTTAGGTAAGTTGTCTACACCAAAGAGAACAATTTCCTCATTACTAAAACCACAAATGTTTTGGCCAGATGATTGACATAAAATCTAGAATTTAACTATTTTATAAATCTTATATATGAAAGTAGAAACCAATTCCAAAGTACAAGTAGGTTGTCATAACCTGTTTAATAGCACTTGTAGCAGTATCTCCATTTTGAAGACCTTTGAGATGTGGCAGTGTGGATGAGTATCCATCAACAACATCTGTCAGTGGATTCCATCTGATAGGGTCCTGATAAGAATATGATACACAATAAACAAATACATCTCGAGTTAATGATGCCACATTCAATACATGCCATCATCTCGCACAGTAGTCATTCTAAGCTTAGATGCAAATGCAGGAATTAAAGTAGGTAATATATACGGACTACTTAGCCACTCACGCTAGAGAAAAATATGAGACAAACAGTTAGATGTTTAGCAGACTACCTCACCGCCTTCACCAGAATTTGACTTTCCGCCAATTCTGTTCATTGCAATGGCAATTGCTTCATGAGTTTCTCGTGAAATAGCCCCAAGTGACATCCCACCAGTGCAAAAACGTTTAACTATTGATGTAGCAGGTTCCACCTTCCCCACGGGAATAGGAGCACGATCACTTTTGAACTCAAAAAGATCACGTAGAACCTACAATAGGAACAATAAAACATGCCCAGTCAAACAATATACACATATAAGAAGAGAGTGACATGAAATACATTAAAAGTTTAAAAAAACCAAGAGGGAAAAAACACACAAACAAGTAATTATGTCCTTACATTGATTGGACGGTTAGCCAGATGCTGTTGATAAATAGAATATGCACTCTCACTCTTTTGCCGGACAGCTTTGTGAAGCAACTTTGACATCTCTGGGTTGTTTCCATGATATTCCCCTGTGGGCAACGAGAGGAGAAAACAGGAGAATAATGTTAAGCATATTTACACATTGAACACTACCATTATGAAGACACCGGAGATATATCAAGACATCCATATTACTTGATAGTTGATACTGTCAGTAAGAATACAATTGCTCATAGTCTGACGTAAATAAGCTAGGTTGCTAGCACCCAGATCTATGTCTATATGAGCCTACCTCCTGGTCTGAACTGTATAAATCCAAAATTTTCTAGTCTTTTGGCTGTATCCTCAGAGAAGGCCTTCACCCAGAAAGACAATGATTCCCTTGCCAACTGTGGTATTACCGACCCAACAGCATAGAAGAAACATAAGAAAATATTAGATTGTATTCATCCACTTCAGATCATCAATACCATAACTCAACCTTAAGCAAGGATTACAGTTATACACATCCGAAATCACCAGACCTCGACAAATTAAAGCCCACAAATACGTCCAAAAGGTTATACTGATATCGTGCCACAACATGGATTAAATATAAGAGCAGACCCACTTTCATACCTCATCAAATGTCAAACCACCAATACTTGATACACTTCCGCGAAATGAAAGATCAACAACCTCCTTACTGAGTCCATAGACCTCAAATATCTGAGCACCACAGTAACTAAAATAAAGAAAAAGTGGTCAGTGGAGATAAATTCCAACACACATTGCAAGGCACATCCATAACTAACAGCTAAAGTATGTAATGAGAAATTCTAGGGACATACTAATTTTAACTACTACTACCTTGAAAGCAGTGAGATGCCCATCTTCGAAAGAATCTTGAGAAGGCCAGATGTAACTGCCTGAAATGGTACGTATGCAAGTAAGTTAAGTCCACAAGTACAGACTTCAAATGCAATACACTAATCCCATGACCTTAATAAATAACTAAAATCACAAAAATGTAATGTACATGAATGCTTCATCATAAGTAACTTCAAATTTTAATGAAGCCAACCCAACACACAAGAAGAAAAGATGCATACACCATTTCACTTGTTATACTAACCTTGTTAAAGTTCTTCTGAGCCTGTTCAATGGTCACAGTAGGCATCTTTCCGTTTCGCATCAAGTTTACAGTCTTCGTACTCAAACGCCACTGGCGACATGTTTCAAGGGCAAGGTATGGACATATGGCACTGTTGTAACAAGACAGCTTAAATTAGAAGCATCCACCAAACCTCCAGATTTTATGTCTGGTGTGGCAAATTCTTAGCCCAGGTAACAAGATCTTACTCACGTAAGAACAAAGGGGGAAAAGGATAAACATTAAAACATCTAACAGTATAGATCTTTTAGCAAAGAATTCTAAGGTTTACACTGAAGAATAAAATCAAATTATTAAATCAATATATGACCAGAAGAACACAACTAATCTGTATTCAAACAACTCCACAAATATAATTACAAATAAGTTTCAAAGACCAGCATGATTAAAGATACATATATCTGTTCATTTATTGTCATAGCACATTTTGGATGCACTAAGACATTCAGGTAAATAGTATTTTGATTCTCGACAAAGAAGCAAGATCAAGGCACTACAGAGCTTCCATGTGAAGAGAGGATAGTTAACCTTGCACCATATCCAATCAAACAGGCAAAATGATGAGTGCTAAAGCATTGTGCAGTATCTGCAATGATCGAGGTTGACATCCGCAAGCCATTTTGAATGAGATGTTGATGAACAGCACCAACAGCAAGAAGAATTGGGATTGCAGGCCGAGTTGCCTCCTGAGACCAGAAAGGTGCTATCAGTTGGTTAATATAAAATTCTTTTAAGGGCAAATGATACCAGTAAGATTCTAGGTATCTTCAAATATTTGGAAGGGGAGAAAAGCAACGAAGCAGTTAGCAGTAGCTAACTCATAGACAATGAAACAATTCAGACTATATTACAAAAAGGTAACAACCAGAATAAATTAATAGAAGACATCCACAGTTTTGAACCCTTCCCTACAACAAGAAGTTGCCACTACAACTGCCCTGTCATTACTTTCAAACTCACAAAACCAAAAATCCTTTTAATGCTTGTGTTTCCCAGCAGCCACTAAAGGCCAAACCTAAAATTGCCACAGCATAGCTGCACCAACGATTTGTTACAGTTCACATTGGATTGACAAATTGTCAAATTCTATCATGAGACCTTTTCTTATAAGTATGCACTTATTACTTATTGAAGTTCTTTACTAAGTGTACTTACAGGCTCATCGGATCGGTCAGAGAGCACTAGCAGTTGAGAACCATTCCGAACGGCTTCATCAGCAGCATCACAAAGCCTGATAAGTGTTTTCTCCAAAGAACCCTCCACACCTTTACGTATATCGAAAAAGGTTGGTAAAACTTGAGTTTTTAACTGTGGGTCAGCTAGCAGTGACTCCAGCTCCCCTTCATTCAGCACTGGACTAGACAATATAATCTGCCAAAAAGTAGCACATATTGGTTATGTACAAATGCCTAAGATGCTCATAGATATGTAAAATTCTAGGAATGCTCAGCCAGGAAGGTCGAACGTGTAATCACCTGAGAAGCATTTTCTGGACCAACCTCCAATATGTTTCTTCGCTTTCCAATATTGACTTCGAGGGACATAACTAACCCCTCTCTGAGTGGGTCTATAGCTGGATTAGTGACCTGTACAGTGGCTCATACAATATAAAGATCTGAACATACCTTGAAGTCAAGTTATCATACACTAGCTTCCAACTTAACAGGATCATAAATAGTGAAAAGCCAATTATTCATCATAAGAATCCATTGCCCCTTATGCTACGGCATGGTAAAAGAATGCCAATCTCTTACATGAAACACCCCAAGGAGAGTCTATACCCCTCTTTATAGAGTGCTAAAAGAAGTCAAACTCTCTTCTTCAGCCATTTTTATTCCTTTAATCAACCATATATTTTTATTTGTTCTCTCTAACTTTCAAAACATAGCATCATTTGGCATGCTTCCAGCAAAAATTAGATAATGATGGGATGTGGTAGCCGCTCTTTTGCTTTCTTCATCTCTGCTTGCTTAGCTTCTACGTGCTGCGAGGGTATCCTTTATAGCATGAAAGCCTGAAACTAGATTCGAACCTATTTGTGTTTCTTTGATATGGTTTAGCAAACCTTTTACCTTCTACTCTGCGAGCACTTATGTCTTCTGAAATCTTCCTTTCAAATATAGAAAATGCCTCACACCTTGATCTTAAAACCCAAATAACCTACTTCGATGCCACTCTAGCCAATGTGATGAAATATCTCAGAAAAATTTAAACATGGACAACTTTCTACAACTTTGAATTAGTCAGAACAAGAAGTCTTTTGGACTAACCTGTGCAAAACGTTGCTTGAAATAATCATATAGCAAGTGTGCCCTTTGGGACAATACTGCCAGTGGAATGTCATCCCCCATGCAAAATGTTGGCTCCTTGCCTTGTGAAGCCATACTCTCAATAACCATTTGGACATCCTCACTAGAGTACCCAAATGCCCTGATCACACAACAGCATAGAAAGCAATTGAGTACCGTAACACATTCTTCAGAACTTAGTTCATTCCAACACATTAGTTCTACTACATGACTGGCCCTGAAAACAGAAACAGGAAATAACTTACTGTTGGTTCTTTAAAATTGCCTCATTGTCCATTACTGTTGACGAGAGGAACTTCACAGGTTTCAAGGAGCGCAGATTTTCACTGACCCATTTACCATACGGATTTGACAAAGCTACTTTCTTTTTCACTTCAGTATTCTCATAAACCTGTAAAGCAAATGGCAAAAGTAGATCTTCAAGGGACAGAAATACACAATAATAGATTAGCACAAGTGCTCTGCAGACTCATCAATTCAATCACAATCAAACATGACAACACAAGTACTGCACATATACACAGATTTCACCACAAAACAGTAGTTACGAATTGTAAGAGATAAAAGCTTTGCTTGGAAGAGCTTTAAGGCTTAGCCTTAACTTAAAGAGAAAAAATATTACATAACCTGTTTTCAGAAACTACAAAAAAATTATCTCATATTTCTCCAACTCAAACTTTTAGCTAATTTCAACTTAAATTAACAACTCAACTAAATACAGCCTAATTAAAGGTACCGGATCAAGGTGAGTGCACATTGCAGTCAAGTCTATGCATACAATGACTATGCGTAGCTTGGACAAGCATCACAAACTGGTTATTGTCAAGTGACTGGTCTCACCTAGCAGCATATGTCCCTGTTTTAGTTAAACTGATTGTTGTCCACAATACATCACCTCTAAAAACCATTATTATAGGTCTGCAGTAAGTATACTGTTTAACACCCAGTCAAACAAAGGTCTAGTTGGCCGCACTTGTGAGTCACAGAATACTTTAACACACTGATAAAGATAACAAGAGAAGAAGAAAGAAGCAACAAATGTATGCTAACCTGACCACCAAGCAAATCCACAGCAATCATCATCCCTGGACCTAGACGGCCTTTCATAATCACTTTTGATTCATCCATTGGAACAACACCAACCTGGGATGAAGAATAATATGTCTTAGTTCAATAATTTCAACAAAGAGTAACAGAAGTAATAGAATGATGATTAATTTGTATCGTTACAAATAATTTATATGCAACTGCAGTACACTCTATTCGCCTTCCATGTGCAGTCCAGCCTCAATATCAACAAGCATGCATATCATTCAGCTCATTTTGCAAGGCAGAATGTCAAACAATTTTATTGCGGGTACAGCTAGGTCAATCATAATTATATTCAGTCTCTATGATAGACATAGTGATGGAGATATGATGAGAACATTAAAAAGTAATACCAAACCTATTGGCCACTATCTTTTCCAGGGATCTTTATTATATTAATTAGAAAGAACTTTGTGTGCATCATATAGGAAGAATCTGAAGTACCAACCAAAGCTCCATTACAATCAAAGCTGGACTCTGCTTAATGTTCTGATTAGGACTACTAGTTCCTGATTAAGTGGTAAACTGTAGTCCCTGATTAAATGGATGCCAATCACCATCTTCGGTTTCAAAAGTAAGACACATTCCGTTGACTCCGACTTCTCTAATCTTCTAGATAAAAATATGATATGACTTATCCACTCCAAACCCTGAGTTTCGTCCATAAACCCTAGCCTTTCAAAATAATCCTGAAAACATGCATCAATCCACCATTCTAAGCCCTAGTCCATAGTGATCCAGTATAAGCTCTTGCGTCAACTCATCCTACGTCACTGGCTCATAGTAAGCTTTTCAGGACAAAGATTGAACAGCTCTGACATCAAGGTTTGCCAACAAAGTCAGCCAACTGAATCTCTTAGGCCCCCAGAAAGAGTGAAAAGTGAGCAATAAACCATAGACTGGCCATTTGAGACATCAACCACTTGATCAAAACAAGAGAATCTTACATTACAAGGCATCATTTCATGGCACACAAATGATTTTGCTGGGTAGAGCATCAACAGATGGCTGCTGCCAAGAAAAGGCTTTCTTAGTGTTGTGGGGTTTTCCATACACGGAACCAATGTGAAACTTTATAATCAAAGGCAATTTATTCTCATGTATCGAGGTTCTAACACAGAAAACAATGGTTTTCTAGGACATAGGACATTAGAGACGCACCTCAGATGCAACATATACGAAATTGTCCACCGTTTTCCAATACCTAGCTGGCCTGAGTCCATTCCGATCGAGGCAAGCACCAACTGTGTTTCCATCACTGTCGATTCAGTGGGCAAATACAAAAGGAGAGGGTAAAAATTACACGACTGAGCATCCAACAAATCAAATAACATGCAATTATTTCTAAGGCATACAATTTAATGAGTTTGAGACAAAAAAAAAATGATGAAAAACATTCAGTCTCAAAGCACAGAAGTAGATATAAGCTAAGCCATTTTAGTCAAAGGAATCATGGGTGCACACACTTTGCGTAGTTGTAAATTGATGTTATTTTTCTCAATTACATGCTATCTAATTGCATGTTGAGGTGTATTTATAAAACCATTGTTTGGATAGTTTAATTGCGGGTATTGTGCTAGAAAAGTGAAAAATGACATGTAGAACCCGCTTTTCTAGAGTATATTTTCATTGCCTCTTTACACTTGTACATCTCGGATTGCATCATTTTGATGCATTTAAGATGAGCTATGATATATTCCAAGTACACTCACATGCAACAGAACTTCACTGAGGATATTATGCCCAATTACACCCAATCAAAACGACCTGCAAGCTCATCAATACACTAAGTGGGCTATAAAGGCTAAAGACGGATTACAAAAAGTATATTATTTGCAGCAAAGTAAGTACCTAAACAAGAGTAAAGCAGGTCCATCCCAAGCTTCCATCTGACCCTTGTAATAGTCATAGAAATCAAGCGCCTGAGGGAAGATAGCTAAGTAAGTACAACGCCAATCTTTCATTACATAAGTGAAAAATAAAGCTTTTGGAAAGCCGCGTGTAATGGCAGTAATAATATCATGGGAGAGTAATCAAATTAACTATCACAAAAGATCTAATATGCATCTCCATTTTGCAGGTTGCTTATTGGGCAAAGACAAAATGGCACGGTAAGATCTGGTCTAAATTTATTCATAGGGATAAATTCCAAATCCAATAGGCTTGGATCTGAAACTGAGATTATCTAGTATAATATGATAAGCAGAAAACATGGAACTGCTGAATGTATCAAGCATCAATGAATTGAGATGATAATCAGGAAAACATTTTGTCATTAAATGGTGTCTTACATAAAATTTTGGGTCCAAGATAATGTAGCAAGAGCAGAATAGAGGATACCTCAGGATACTTAATTGTCAGAGTTGGATGATTCTTATATGCCTCAGGTACAAGAATCATTAGAGTTTCCTCAGGAGTACGCCCACTTCTTATCAAGAGCTGGAAACAATCAATTAGCAAGATAAGTCAGACACAGGGGAGACATGTAATGACTGCTAAAGAGCACATTAAACACTTACCAAGCCTACAGTACTAACGCAGGGTTACCAAGTACGCTTTTCCCGTGTGTTGTGGTTTCCACCCCATCTCAGGTATGCTTATTAGTTAAAAGTCTTATTGATCGGATCTATATGCGCACTCTGATAGGACATAAAAAACTCAAATGACTGTTCACCGAATAACTAATTATCTTCAGTAGTTTGCATGCACTTATATCCTACGTTAGTATGATATCCTATTCTAGGACACCCGAAAAAGAAATCATGCCAAAACTGTGAATTTGGATAGCTGAAGCGTGGATCTCAAGGAAATACGTTGACCAGTTCTGACGTCATGATTATATAATATATATGATCTGAAACGTAAGGATAACAAAGTATTTGTTGTATACAAGTTTTAAAAACAAGAGCAAACAAAATGACCAAACAAACAGGAGAAGTGAAAGTAAGAACAGCTTCACATAGCAACGGAGTATAAACATAAACGTGAATAACGTACTTCTGCTGCGCTATCAAGATTGGCTGAGTCTGATGCCTTTGGGTTACCAAATGGACGAATTTCATTTTCACGGCCTCGCCAAACAGGAGATTTCAGCGAGCTTTCTCGAGATTGCATCCAGTTCAAGTTACCCTGGATATGTATATAAGAGTAAGGCACTCTATTGAACTAGAATCCAGTCTTACAAAAATAAGTTGAGATAAAGAAAGATTGTAACCTGTATGGTATTGATTTCTCCATTATGACCAAGAAACCGCATTGGTTGGGCCAGAGGCCATCTGGGACTCGTATTTGTGCTAAATCGTCGATGATAAATAGCAAATGGTGATGTGTAGATATCACTCTGGAGATCGGAGTAAAATAATCCAAGAACTGCTGAGCGAAGCATTCCCTTATAGACAATTGTTTGGTTGGACAAAGAGCAGAAGTACAGCTCATTTCCCCAACTCTCTGAGCTAGCCACCCTCTCTATCAATTTCCGGCAAATGTAAAGCTCTCGTTCAATGTCACCAATACTCTCTTCCTTGACAACTTTAACAAACACCTGCTGAATGTTGGGCATAGTTTCTTTGGCATAGTAACCAACTACAGATGTATTTACAGGAACATCTCTCCAACCAAGCACCTCAAGGCCTTCTTGTTCAAAAATATTTACAACAACTACAAGCCAGAAAAAACAGCAGTGATCAAACAATAGAAAGTACAGTGAAGAGAGGCATTAATAATGTGCACCATAACGGTGATTAAGTATTAAAATATAGAGAGTGGAGCCAAGGAAATACCTTTTTTGGCTTCTTCCATAAGGTTCTCATCTCTTGGAAGAAAAACCATGCCAACACCAGTGTGCAATTTATCGAAGGAAGCAAGCCCTTGCTCATCCGCCCATTTGCCGAACAGATCCCATGGAATTGAAGTCATGAGCCCCGAGCCATCACCAGAGTCATTATCTGCTCCACACCCTCCACGATGTTCCATGCATCCAAGAGCATTAAGGGCATCCTTAATTATCTTGTTCGATGGTTTGTTTTCCAAATTAGCAATAAACCCAACTCCACAGGCTCCTCTTTCAGATAATATATCGCTCAAGTTTGCCACCTGCAAAGTGGACAGAACCTTTATCAACATTCGCAAGTAACAGACGCAGAGGTTGACACACCGCATTGACAAACAAACATCTCAAAACTTAGCCTCCGGAAACAGACTTCCCAAACTAAAACACTGCCTGTTTATGACGGACGATCATTGCTAATAGTCTGTACCACACTAACAAAGAGTAAAACATGGCTAAGTTTAGTTGAAGAGGCAGAAATTTGATCTACCGAGCTGCAGCAACTCCAAGCACGAGAAGACTCAGGCAGACTCCTAGAGCATTGTCTAGCAAGAATCTATGAGGAAAATTGAATAATCCCTAACTACTAAGAAAATCAGTGTCAATCATAAGGGGAAGAAGGCAAAACGAAACAAAGAAACTCCACAAAAGAACAAAGCAAACAGCAGTAAAATCCCCCCACTAACTCGACACTCAATTTCAAACTCCACCATCAACAGGAGCCAAACGAGCACGAATCAAAAAGCGCGGGAACGACACTGCACATAAGTTGAAAATGAGAAGAAGAGGACACAGTACCTCCGGTTTCAAATCAGAGCTAGCGGAAACGGAGCCATCCGCCACCGCCTTACTCTCAGTGACTACTCCACCACTCTCAACTCCGCGACTGGCCCCAACGGACAACGACGACGACTTCCCATTCTTCTTCACCAGCCGAGACAAAGTCGTCGCCGTCGTCGACGGAAAAGAAGAACCAGAAGCTGCCGCGGAGAGTCTCCTCCGGCAAACAGCTCTCCTCGATTGACCGCAAAGCCCGACGAAATCGACGAACTGGAGGTGCTGCTGAGTTTGCTGATTAAGACGACTAGTCGCGTTACCGGCGGCGGCGGAAGAAGGGTGGATGAGCGGAGGGAAAGGAGAGAGCGACGCCATGAGAGGAGTCAGAGAGACAGAGAGAGAAGGTGAATGAAGATCGTGTGGCGAGAACGAGGAACACAGAAAAAACGGGAGAGGATTGGGGATAAAACGGAGGGAAGACTGGAACCACACCCGCCTTCTTCACTGCCCACTGTCCACTACTTCCTCTTCGCTTCTCCTCTCTTCCTTTTCTATCAGCTTCTCTCTTTTTTTTTCAACCCTTTCTGTTTTTTTGGTTTTTGTTTGGCTCTTTGCTGATTGCTCTCTCTAATTTTCCAAACTTCCTTTTCTTTTGGATTCCGAATTTTTTCCCTTACCTACTGCTTTTTTCTGTCAATTGTATGTTCAGTACCCTTACTATGAGTTATCACAAATACAACACCGTAATATTATCGTTCATCGATTTTATACTCTTCTGATTCAAAATTGTATTCCAAAGTAATTAGAGATAAAGTATACCCATGCTCACTACATACATCTTGGACGAGACTCAGCATGGATTTGTACATGGCAAAACCATGTTTTGATCTTCAGATTGAATCTTGAATCTCACACCCTATCGTTGATCATTTTGGGGGCCGACCAAAGAGTAAAAGTAAAGATGGATTTTCAACACATGCGGCATCAAGAGCATTTTTATCCGGCAACCGTCCATGTTAGTATGCAAATTTTGAATGGTTGCCCACTGCGCACCGTGTCATCTTGGTTTATGTTAAGAACATTTGACAATTCGTTTATTTTTAGTCATCTAAAATCTTTCCCTCTTGCTCCCAATCGTGCAATCGGGTTGTTCTTTCGTTCATGTTCAGCTTTTCTGCTTTATCCGTTTGAATCATCGTAGTCTTCTTTCTGTCTTGCTGACACAGCAGAAGAATTTGGATTTTCGGGACAACAACCTTACACGACGAGAGTCGAAATCACATGCTCTATATTTATCTTGTTATGCATCCCATCTTCACATGGTTGGTGCGTAGTGCCTACACATTCTTTTATTGGGAACAAGTGATATTTCCATGGAGCAAAATAGAAATGAAGATGCTTCATTGTTAATCATTGTATTTAACATTATTGCTCTAAATTAACAAAAAGAGATGGTGGGTGTATGATGAGGGTTGACCTAATTTGTCCAAACACTAAAGAAATTCACCAATTGGGATAGAAGAACAAAAATTGGGTTTCCCCTCCACTCGTAGACTCACGGCCAGTCACTGTCGGTCGTGATGTCAGTGAAGTGGAGACTCAAACCAGAAGTTAGTTGGGGTAGGCAATGATCCTTTGTCCCTTAGAAACTAACTATAAACACCAAAGTGTACTGATTGTTTTCAAAAAATTTATTACAAGGTGAATATAATCTTGAGTTTGAAAAAAGTTATAATCCTCACGATCAACTAATATCTTATTGTTCACATCCATGATTTTGTTTCTCAATAATAAGGTATAACACCAAAGTGTAATAATCCAAAGAAAATTTTGGCCACTTGGCATAACGGGCAAATTCAATAAATATGATTTTTTGGGTTTTGTTGGATGAACAGTCTCGAGGGATACCTTACAATAATAACGAATCACTGAATTTTGACCTAAAACTGAAAATATGAAACCTCTTCAAGCCCAGCATCTCAACCTTTTCAGCTACGATCTTGTTCTCGTCAGTGAGAATATGTTATAGTTCTAATGTGATGAGTGTTTTTTTTTTATATCAATAACTTGAGTTGTTAGGATAATGTTAATTCTGAATTTTATATCACACTTTCACAACTAAGTAATTTGGTTGACCAGAAACCACTACGTTAACTAAGTATCATATCGTATCATATCGTATTTAAGCGAGCGAGGAATTGATCTAACGACACAGAATCTTCAACCTGGAGGTCTATCTGTGTTTTTTTATGTGGACAAATCAAACGAGAGCAGCCAAAGAAAGAACAGCTGAGATTTATGTGGTGCAGAAGAACAAGAAACCTTTCCTGCATCGTAAGAGCCAACAAAATAGAGGATGGATTATCTTGTTTATTGAAGACCCTTTTTCCAATTTGGAGGTGCCCACCAACATGCAAAACAAGAAACTAAAACATTTAATAAATGGGGAGGTATGGGAATCATAGAAATGTCACCATCTTTTCCACGCACCCATTTAGCCACATCTACCACCACCCACACGTACGGCCAATGCCTTCAACCATTTTTTTTTTCTTTTCCAAATGGCTTCAACTAAAATATATCGAAATACATGGAGTATAATGATAATTTTAGAGTGATCGGTTCAAATTATATTAAATATTTTTTGACTATGGAGATATTATCAACCACGTATCATATATTCAATCGATAAGAGATATTATCATATAGGATTGGTATATTCTAATTATTTATATACCAGACTTTCAGCGACGAACCCTCATCATGTGCCCTTAACTAGTAACATGTCAGATCTCTGGTGTTGAGTTATCGATTGGCAAAAACATGAACTTGCACGTTAGATACATATTCATCTAAACATCTACATCAAGCATCTTTATATTCAAACACTGCTTATATCGAGAGAATACTACCTAGTTAGAACACCGTTCATAATTAAACATACCATAGCAACAATTTTAGTTTGAGGTTTAGAATCCCATATTTATTGTTTGTCATTGTTTGAAATAAAGCTATTCGATTGACAACCCTAGATCTCATCTCATTTTCACTCATTTGTTCAAGATACAAGTAACTCCTTTCTTTGTCCTTCTTTGCCATTATTTAAGGAAACAAGGTTGCCCTTATTTCTGTTCAAAGAAACACACTAAAGAAGATATTGCTTTCAAGTCATCTCCCAAGTCCCAACTAAGTAAAGAAAACATCAATATCATAAAGTGATATATAGGTTGGAACCCAAACCTTCAATTATACAAAATAACATCTAAATAGTGTAATTTTAGTTGAATTGGACAACATATATAGTATCTTCAATACAAAGAGCTCAAATTACATATAAAAACATGTCAATTAGACCTTACCCACATCCCACATGGGTATTACCCACCTTCATCACAAAATACAACTAATTAAGAAAAAAATGCATTATCAAACATTATTTCAAACATATTTGATCCAGCAACACGTCTAATAACAAACCGGTCATTAATCCCGCCAGTTGGGATAAGCCAATTTTTTTGCAAAACTAAGTTCATTAATTTTGACCATTAACAATTCACCATACAAAACTAAAAAAAAAAAAATAGATAACTAAAACAAACAAATGGTCAAAATGGAAACAATTATTGTGCACTTCCCAAATGTTGCACTAAAGAGAAGAACAAGGGATCCATTGATTTCTCCCTCTCATCCATTTCAAAAATAAAAAATAAAAATTCTCCCTCTCCAAGAGCTCTTTTCCCTCTCCTTCACACAAACAAAAACACAAACCAAACACCAAAAAAAGAAACAAAAAAATTGAAACACATTTCAAATTAATACAAACGATTTCCCTTCCTTTCTCCCCTTTTCCTCTCCCTCCCCCCAAAAAATGACGACGAAACCATCACCATCATCCTAAGGCGACGAAAAACTCAAATGAAACCATCGCTAACAAACCGTCACTAAAAAGCGTCGCTAAAACAAAACAATGAGCAAAGACAGCGGTGTTTTCAAGGCGTGGGAAGCCACGATCCGAAAGACCCAGGCGGCCAAGAAGCGTGCCAACAGCATCTTCGGCATCACCCTGGCCCACCTCCCCGACGAAGACCACGCCGCCGCCGCCGCTGCCGCCGCCAGCAACGGCGACGAGGGCAGCAGCAGTAGCAGCGGCGGCGACGAGGGCGCCGGCAGCGGGAGCAGCACGAACGGAGGAGGAGGAGGGACGGAATGTTACTACGCGGAGAAGGTACTGCCGAACGGCGACTACTACTCCGGCCAGTGGTACGACAACTTCCCCAACGGCCGGGGGAAGTATCTGTGGACCGACGGTTGCATGTACGTCGGCGAGTGGTATAAGGGGAAGACGATGGGCCGGGGCCGGTTCAGCTGGCCGTCGGGGGCGACGTACGAAGGGGAGTTCAAGAGCGGGTATATGGACGGGACGGGGACGTATTCGGCTGCGAATGGGGATATTTATCGTGGGCAGTGGGTCATGAATCTCAAGCATGGGCATGGGATCAAGCATTTTGCTAATGGAGATTGGTAATGTTTGATTGAAACTAATTTGATTTTGATCCATATTATAACTTGATCTATGCCATGCTTTGTGAAAATGCACCAATTTTTTTTTTAATGGTGGAGAATCCTTATTCACAGTCGTGAATTTGAGTGACGTCGTAGACAGATTAAACTTCATAGTAGCTAACTCGAAACGGTCAAAATATAAGGATAAGGGGCTATTGGCAGGCGAGTCGGGGCCTATCTGACCGACAAGAATGGTTGACACCAAGTCTTTAACCTGAAGGGCTACCTAAATAAATACGATTATCTCACTTGTTCAGATCGATTCACGTGACAATAATATTGTGTACATAATAACATCTACAATTTCACAATTAAGATGGTAAAATGTCAATAAGAGGAACATTTTGCATAGTAACAAGACCCTCCAAATTTTAGATGAAATGATCAATTCGAGAATTACTAATTGGTGAAAATATGCTAGTATAACATACGATAAGTGTTTATGAAATCATATAATATATAATGCATTGAAAATCCTTATTCTGACCATCACTACCCATTTCTCAAACGAACCCATAAAACCAAATCATATGAAACAGGTACGAAGGGGATTGGCGGCGAGGGTTGCAAGAAGGGCAAGGCAAGTACCAATGGAAGACCACCAGCAACTACTACGTCGGCGAGTGGAAGAACGGCAACATCTGCGGCAAAGGCACATTCATGTGGGAGAACGGCAACCGCTTCGACGGCCAGTGGGACGACGGCGTCCCCAAGGGCAACGGCACCTTCACCTTCCCTGACGGCAGCTTCTACGTCGGCAACTGGAGCAAGGACCCCACCGAGCAGAACGGCAGCTACTACCCATCCACGTCGCCCTCCGCCGCGGCGGCGGCCCACTCCGGCAGCCAGCTGGAGTGGGACCCGCAGGACGTGTACAACGTCTACCTCGCCGACGCCCAGGTTTGCCCCTGCGAGAAGGTCTCCGTCCTGCCGTCGCAGAAGAAGCTGGCGGTGTGGAACTCGTCGAAGAACAGCGAGAAGGCCCGCCGGCTGTCGGTCGACGGCAGGGTCAGCGTCGGGAACGAGAGGGCGTTCGAGAGGATGAACATGTGGGACGGCGACGACCAGGGGGCGTCGTCTGCGGCCGCCGGCGAGGCGAGGAGGGATATGGAGGCGGAGTTGTTGGGTATGGGTATGGATATGGAGGAATGCAATTTCGCCGCCAGTCTTAATAAGATGCTGCCCATGAGAGTACCCAAAGCTTCTAAGCGGCAGGGAGATCCCATTTGTAAAGGGCACAAGAATTACGAGCTCATGCTCAATCTACAGCTGGGAATCAGGTATTCCTTGCTGCAACATCGTATTTTCGGAACAGCTTTTCGCAGAAACTCGAAACACACTTAACACTGATTGTTAATGTGTTGTAGGCATTCAGTGGGGAGACCAGGTCCAGCACCATCCTTGGATCTAAAGGCATCAGCGTTCGACCCGAAAGAGAAGGTATGGACAAGGTTCCCTCCAGAAGGAAGCAAGCACACCCCTCCACACAATTGTTCAGAGTTCAAATGGAAAGACTACTGCCCCTTAGTTTTCAGGTAAGTTCCTACGAATTTGTCGGGTATTCATAAGTCGAGACAACGAATGTGTATGCAAATGTCCCCCATGATTAGGAAACCTAATGGTTGCCCTGTTTTTCAACTATAGGTCGCTAAGGAAGCTGTTCAAGGTCGACGCAGCTGACTACATGTTATCGATTTGTGGGGATAATGCTCTTCGCGAGCTCTCGTCTCCCGGGAAGAGTGGGAGCTTCTTCTACCTGACTCACGATGATCGCTACATGATCAAGACAATGAAGAAAGCAGAAGTGAAAGTGAGTGTCCCCCTCTCTTAATGATTCACTTATATGCTTCCCCAAAAACTCAAACAAGACTCAATAACGACTGCATATTTTGGGTTCTGATGTAAACAGGTGCTTATCAGGATGCTTGCTGCCTATTACAACCATGTCAGATCCTTCGATAACACCTTGGTCATAAGGTTTTATGGCCTTCACTGCGTCAAGTTAACTGGACCGGCACAGAGGAAGGTACATCAGTTTTTCCTCCCTGCCACTTCCTTCATTTTAACGTATGAACATTTTGCGCATCGGTCACTGAACGAGTAGACTACTCGTTCAGCAACTGACACGCATTGCATGCGTAGTTAAAGGAGATCTCTGTCTCCTAGCAACGCATAAGGTGATGGTTTAGGAAGCTTTTCGTTTTGTTCATACGTTGGGGGTCATTGGACAACTAGGTGCGGTTCATAATCATGGGGAACCTATTTGTTTCGGAGTATGCAATCCACAGACGATTCGACCTGAAGGGTTCTTCGTTGGGTCGGATCACGGACAAGCCAGAGTCCGAGATCGATGCCAACACCATTCTCAAAGACCTGGACCTCAACTTCATTTTCAAGCTACAGAAAGCTTGGTTCCAAGAGTTCTGCAGGTGACAAAATATGTACATGATTTTTTCAAGGAGAAGCTCTATCTCTAATAGACTAATTATTGAGGGTTTTTACTGATTTACCAAAACTGTGTTGGAAAATTACTGCAGGCAAGTAGATAGAGATTGCGAGCTTCTTGAGCAGGAGAGGATTATGGACTACAGTCTACTAGTTGGTATCCACTTCAGAGACGTAGCATCTAATCGAGAAATAATTCCAACCAAGGCTGAAACCCCTTCTGGTAAAAAGAAAATTCGCGTTTTTACCTTCGGTAGCTAAATGAAGTAAATCCTAAGAATTTCACCCTTTTACAGTTAGTAAATTTGACTTCTGGGTGCGTTTTTCCTTGCAGTCGCAGATGAGGTTGAAAGAGAAGAAGGTCCTCGGCTTTCTAGAGCAGACATGGATCAACTTGTACTAGACCCAACCAAGTAAAGTGTTTCTCTAACTTTTCTTTCAGTACAAGTTTCAGTTCTAACAAGCACCCTGAAACTCTACCATAACAAATTCATAAAAAAAGAAGGAAAGATCGAGATCAGAATCAGAACATTTGATCCGATTCGATCTTGTCCAATACGATCCCTTAAGGGGACCCAATGGAATAAAATACAAAAGTGCCTAAGTTAGCGAGTCGGAACCAGATCAAATACTTTGATCCAGTCCGATTCGATCCAAACATTGATCAGTCTAGTTATAACAAGTATGAAAACATTCAGCAGCCCAAACTTTGATATGTGTGTTTCGCAATGCAAATGGTGAATGCAGATGGGCACGAATCAGGCTGGGAATGAACATGCCAGCCAGAGTCGAAAGAACAGTGAGAAGAAATGATTGTGAGCTTCAACTGGTTGGAGAGCCAACCGGGGAGTTCTACGACGTCATAATGACGTTCGGAATCATCGACATACTTCAAGACTACGACATTAGCAAGAAGCTGGAGCATGCATACAAGTCGATCCAGTACGACCCTACTTCGATCTCAGCCGTGGATCCTAAGCAGTACTCCAGGAGATTCAGAGACTTCATTTTCAGAATTTTTGCTGAAGATTCTTAGTTTAAGTAAAAGAAGAAAATCTTTTTTTAACACAACCACCCCCTCCTGCAGGCTCTAACAAGAAGCTTGGTCTCATCGGGAGGGAACATTTTCAAAGTTCAAATTTTATGATCGTTTTTGGTTCCTATAATCTTCAAATTTACATAAATTTGACCTCAAATTGGTAAAAGTAGAGACTGAGAGAGAGATCCACCCAATTTTTTTGAATATGGTATAGTTATGCACATAAAACATACAAGGTTATAGATGAGGATTGTTGTGACTTTGGGGGGTGTTGTATGTACCATTTTTCCCCAAGCTCTCTACCATATAAATTGTAGAACACTTGATTCCTATGTTTTCCCAAAGCATATTTTTGTACTTCCGTCATACGAGTTATATAATGAAGAGTTGTAATGCAACAAGTTTTGCTGTAATGAGGATGTCTGAAGCAAGTCATATAAGGAAAGGTTGAAGAATAAAACAGATTGACACACAAAAACTTAAATCTTGCAAATCATTAATTTGTAGTTTAAGCCGTGACACAAGATGTGGCGAGTAACATTCCTAGAACTAATTTAAACAACAGAAGGAATTGACAAGCTACACAATACAAGGTTTGATGCAGACATTGTCGTGGTCGTACTGTCGTAGTCATAAGCATATGAGAGACTATACAATATCCAAAGGCCAGATGTACGACGAAATCTGGTGTAGATGACCATGTAGATGCATGCAGAGAATGCATACATGAAAGAGAAAGTTGTGTCAAAAACTCTACCTTTGCCTTGACCTGGTACTTATCCTCCTGGATGTATTGGCGTTGCTTGCTTGATCTTTCATATTGCTCTTTTTGGGTCTACTGGATTTCGTCGGCCCTATAATTCAAATAATGGTAGAGGTTAACTGATGACTGAAGATAAAAGGGTTAGCTGAAACTCGATGGAGAAAGAAGCGGGGAAAGGAATCTACTTTTTACAGATTGGACTTCATCGCCATCTGATACAGGCTCCACTCGTGAGAGCTCACTTGAAGGGCCTGAATCTCCAACTGTTCCATTGGATTTAGTATCTGCTGAGTTGTCTTCAGAGGGAGAAGTTGCTCTGACTGATGGCTCGGTTGTATCATCCTCTGTCATGGAGTAAATGTCAAAGAATAAAGCGGCTAATAGGTCTTAGGCTGACTCGATGTAACAATGTAAAGAAAGTAGCTTTAACAAAATAAGGGTCTACTGACCTTCTGAAATATCCGACTCCTCATCGGTTTTGTTAATTGATGCAACCAGACCAGCCCTTTCATCAACTTTCTCCAGATGTACCTGGGCATTTCTTGCAGTGGCATCTTGCTCCTTCTTCTCAATATGGAACGTATTGAGCTTTTCCTCGAACTCCTCAATGCAAGCTTTGATTTCTGGTTTCGCAAACTTCTTAGCCTGTGTAAGATTTCATACGAGTTAGATTGTATCTACTGCTTTCCCCGAAAGGAAAACTCAGGAACAGAAGTAAGAAATACCTTAGTGATTATGGTTTTGAAGTGCTCGATTACAGAATCCTCAGATAGCACATGCTCGTACGTCTTAAATGACTCAATGAGCTTTTTCATCCCCTTCTCAGTGAATGTGAGCTGCGCAAGACAGTAAGCAATGTACTCCCACTGCTTAACATCTGCCACAGTACATAATTTTGTAAGACATTCACAGATGTATTCAACTTCTTTTACTCTACTTTCTTTATTTTTTTTTAATGAGATTCGTTCTGCATATCTATGAGCAAGACAGTAAGGAAAATATCAACTTCAAAACACCTTCCACGATGCAGAGTAGAAAGGAACATTGTCCCCATTAGCAAAATGACTAGCAATGGTTCCTCCTAGACTAACATTTCAGATTCCTCATATGACCTAATATTGTGTGGTTGATTACTTCAGGAAAAGAGTAGTAATCACAGAAGAACTTCATTACAACAATATTAAAGTGAAGAAAGACATACCAGTAACTCCACAGAACCTGTTGCAGAGCTTTTCAACAAGAGCCTCCATTTGTTTGTCCTGCAGAAAGTTACAGAAAAATTTACATTTGCTACCTAAGCATAAACTAGTTCAACAAGCTTGGTAGTACCTTCTTTATAGATCCAATTAGAAACTGCATTATGTTGCAGAAGGACTCCTTTTTCAGATTCTGATTACATAGCATTCCCAGTATGTCCGGGAGTAAATTGTATATCGGGTTGGCTCCTGAAGAGTATTAAAACGCACATCAGATATCCATGTAAAGATAACTTATTCTAATAAATTTACAAGGTGATATATGACCAGATGACGTTACAACATCCAGCAAGCTCGGAGCAAAAATCAGAGCCTACCTTTCTTGGATAATTCATGGAAAAAAAGTTTAGCCAAACTTGAAATCCTTTCCTCTTCATCTTCTAAGCATATTGCCATCTCGTTTATATAACCTTTTACCTAGTAAAGTAACGTTCACAATCATGTTATGAACAAGGATTAAAGAAATACATGAAATGACATTTGTTCAAGAGTCAAACCTTCATCATGTCATTTAATATGAGATGAGAGAGGACCAGAACCGCATTTTTCCTGACCGAAACCGAAGGATCTCGTAAACGTAAATACATATTCTCAGTCCATGGTTCTAACAGATTAGGAAACCGGACAGCCAAGTCTCCAAGACAAATAGTGCAATTCGAACGGACTGTTTCTGATGGTGCATTTTCAACCACTGTGAAAAGAAGCTGGAGATTTGCCTCACTGTAAGTTAACTCAGTAAGTCCATGTTGTATGCTTATCCTGCATAAACTAGGAATAGAGACAAGCAGATAAACTATGCACATTGAGGAAAACTCACCAAAAACCAGCATCAATGATCATGAATCGAGAAAGAGCGAGCATTCCTGATGCCTGTAGCTCCGGATACTGAATGAACAAGAAAGGCATGCCAAGTTTTGTTTAGAGCGGCCTACACTGGGTAGTCAATTATCGATTTCATAGAGAATAGATTGTATTCGATGACCTCGAAGTGCCTCATGATGATTAAAGAAGCATAGGTGCCTAAAAGTTCCAGGAAAGCTGCAAGTACTGAGTATTTACCTTTTGCATCAGGTAGAAATTTCTACAAAGCTTTGATAAGAAAGGAGCACAAAGGCCTATCAATTTTTTTTCACTGGAACCATCAGAGACAATTTCTTTCTCTGCTCTTTCCGATAGAGAATCAATTATTGCATCTTCAGAGGCAGAAACACCAAGCTCAGCATTGATATCGTCATCCTACAACAAGCAAGTAAAGGAAGAATTCAGGGCCACTCAAACCAGTTGCCAAAAGGAAATATATGAGACTTTATATTGAACCCACCTTATGTGCTCCATTGGTGTCATCTTTCTGACTATCCAATGCCTTCTCTTTGGAAGTCTTCTGCTTCTGGACTTTACGAGTACAAGGTTCTATATACAGCAACTGATTCATGGCAACATGACTTACAATAAACAAGACCCTACTAAGTTTTGCTACTTGGAATTCTGAAAGAGCAGTGGTAGCACCATCCTCAATGTCATTTTGCAAGTCATCTTCTCCACTTGCATGAAAAACAGTAATCAGTGATTTCTTCACCAGATCTGCAGCAAAGGCTTCTGGAGCTGGATGAATAGTATATACAGCACTGATAGCTTTATCAGCAGCAGCATACCACGTGCTATCGGGAAGCCAGGAACCAGTAACCAAACTTCTCAACAAACCAAATACACGGTTACCACTACTGGCCAACATCTTTTTCCTGTCCTCTTCAGAAAGTCTGTGAATGGCAATGCATGTCGTTCTGGCAAGCAGAGGGTCAATTTTGGCCCAGCGACCAAAGCCAATATCAATAATATCTTGCAAATGAGGTCCAAGAATTCCATTGCAAGAAATTGCAGCCATGCAAAGGACTGATAGAGCTCCTCGACTTTGCACTGCAGTGGTTCCACTTATATTGAAACAGAAGAAGTCCCATAAGGCTGATATCTGCAAGCAAACATTTGGTAAGAGGCAAGACTATTTCTAAACCTAATGAATTTTGACTCAGGAACCTACAAATTCTGATAAATTATCACTTATCAGAACATTAAAACCTAGTAAAACACACTGAAATTGGTGGCTTTCAAAGTCCTAGAACCAGAAGACTCAAAGCTCAATCCTGCAGATGGATTGGCATTACAACCCCCCAATTCCTCTATTTTTTTGTTTGCAACCTCCCAAATTGCCAACAGAGGTATGAAAATCTCAATCATAGGCAGGAGGCAGGAGCCATCAATGACGAGACGAAACAGAGGAAAACGTAACTGAACTGCAAATTTAAGGGAAGGTTATGCATAGTTGGAAATAGACGTACCGTATTGTTAGATATTTCAACTTTGGACACCAAGGCGCTGACGATCAATTCCAGAGCGGCAAGATCCCCTATATTTGAATCAATAGCAAGATTCAAAATGTGGAACCACAAGCCCAATATTGGTTGACATCAAATTCGGCAACCGTTCAGCAAGTTCCACTAGAAAACGTCCAACATTTTCAGCACCAGCAGTGTCCTTAACATAACTCTTTGGATTGGTCCTCCCAATTTCTCTAATAAGAGAATAAGCAAGGGTGCCATCTGCGTACTTCTTTTCAGCCCACGCAGCAGTATCAGCCATGGAGGTGACAACAAAATCGTGCTTGTGAATTAAGTGCATGATGGAAGCAGATGCATGTGCTGTGTAGCGGTATTTCGTAGCACAAGCACCAAGAATACGACACAATGGATCTCTTGTCTCAGAGTCCTTCAGCAGTGTTGAATTCTCAAACAAGGTTAGAGCATTTCTATAACAAAACAAACCAGAAGCTTTACTAAGCATGCTATCACATCACATGGAAGGGCGGAATCAAGCATGACAAAAAGTGATTCATCTTACTTGACAATGAAAGCAAGGTAATTTTCATCTGGATCTGTTGATCCAAAGAGCAACGAGAGGTTGATTTCTAATGAATTAGCAATCAAATTGAGTATTCGACCCCTTTGTGGATCCCAGTTCCATGAATGCACTGCCTGCCTATTCCTGCCAGTTGCAGGCGCCTGAATCAATTATAAAATCACCACCATATACAACAATTATAAGTAGCAAGGTCAATCACAAATTTTTAATCTGATGATAAATTTATGAACTGAACCAAAGCATATGATTAATTAAGGGATAGTAGCTCAAATTCCAGAATCCGATGAATTACCTTTGAATTGTTATCAGAACTGCTGAGACTGGCCTCCTCCAGTAGAACTGTAGAAACTAGGAAAAATGAATAGATTTTAAAAGCATTTTGTAGTGACGCAATCCTGTCAAACACAGTAGGATCGTCATCCCCAGCTCGTGAAAGCAAATCGACACTCGGGAGCAGCACGGTGAGGTTCGAGCGCAGAGTCTCCACCATATTGAGCTTATAAGATGGAGCCAGGCTAGAGAAACTAAGGACCAATGAGTACATACGGTCAAACACATCTTGCTCTTCAATGCAGAATACCTCCTTATCAGACAGATCAAATGCAACACCTGTCAGAACAGAACAACAAACATGCAACAGTTTAAACCCCTTAGAAAAACTAGAAGGAACTAGCACCACAATTTGTTCACATGAGCACCGAACAAAAATGAAGGTCCGTGATTCTGATTTTCAAACAATTTCTAATCAATCGAAATATATTCGGCTCAATTCAACTAGCGAATCATTTTATATAGTGCTTGAGGTACAGTAAAATATTTCTCCTAGGGTTGAATTAGCTCGGTAAGTTGAAGGAACAGGGAAATGAACACAAATTTAAAAAAGCAATACTAATTTAGGAAGTGATAAACGGAGGGTTTAATTTTTGTTCAACAGCCTATGAAATCTCAGGTAAGAATGAAACCGAGAGAGGAACTAGATAAGTGAGAGAGAAATGACCTTTGACTAGCTAAAACCCTAGGGGAAATGAAGGAACGGCACCGCCAACTTTCACATGCACACCGAACGACAATCAACTTCCGTAATTCAGAATCGCAAGCAGTTCCTAAGAATTTTAGATGCTTTTAACTCAATTAGACGCACTATGAAAAGGGAGGAAAAGCAATTCAGCTAGTGATAAGCCGCTAATTTCCGATTCTTCTAACAGGAGACTAGAGAATCTCTCGTCAGAACTCCACCGCGCTGGAAATAAGAGAAGTGAGAAGGAAATTACCTTTGACGAGCTCTTCGAGTTGGGACCGCGAAAGAGAGGCAACGTCGATAGGGTTCCGAGCACAGAGACGGTCGCCGTCGTCGTCTGCGTTCTCATCTTCCAGAGACCGCAGAGTTTGCGGAAAGAGGAAGCGAGGCGCCATTGTTAGCCAGAGAGAGGAGAGGAGAAGGAGGAGAGCTTTTGCTAAAGAATTGATCTGCTGCTGACACTGAAATCTCAAACGGCCGGCGAAATGGTAAAAGAAGCGGGAATGACGAATTTGTGCGAAAATAAAACAGTTTTTAAACACGCTGCATACATGTCCTTTGGCAAATTACAATTAAATCCCAAAAATGTATTTCTTCGTCGCTTTTCATACATACTTTATACACTTAATCAGTGGGGTATGTCTTACGGTACAATTAAAACTTAAACAAGATAAAGATTTGGGTTCAATTTATAGGTAATGCTCTTATTGCTTACAAATTACGAGACACAAATATAAAGACCGTAATTATTGAATTCTCAACTCCAAATGAATGGATATTATCTCAATTCTCGATATAAAATAAGATGTTGTCGAGCAATCTGCAACAACTTATCCTATTGAATATCAGCATGCGAGGTAATATCAGCATGCGATGGTTTACCCTGACCCGTTATCATTCCTAGTCCAAATACACGTTATTCCCGATCAAACGAATTAATAAATAACAGCCATCAAAGTGACAAAGGTTTCGCATTGGAGACACAAAAACTTCATGATCAAACTAAGGCCATGAAGAACTTTTATTACTTTCTACAAGATGATGACCCGTACTAAACTTACACCAAAAAAAAAAAATCCCAGACATCAATAGCTGGTTACACTACAGAACGCTCTTTCAACAGGATATTCTACATTAACCACACCTTCAAGGTGGGCGGCATAACCTCCAGAAAAACGCTTTGAAAAGCATTGGCAAGAGGACCTACAGAAACAATCTCAGAAGCTCTGCACGATCTTTTCAACTGAAGAGTAAGTTCCGATGATGGCGCAGACAGCGCCCACCACAGTAATCGCGGAGCTAAGAACAATCTGTTTACAGGGAAACAGAAAGTTAGAATAGATTGTTACACTGCATTTAAAACTCAAGAAGTTAGAGAGATTCTATTTCTCCTTACATGTGTTCTCGTGGCTTTCTTCCCCATGATTCTCAAGAAGCACAGAGACGGCATTATGACAGCCTGATTCAGAAAGATGCAGAGGGGACATATAATTTGGCCGCAACATATAGAAGATTAGAGGATTTAAATGCAGCAACGATGATAAGATTGACCAGACTTTGTCAATGTTAGAATCATATTACAAGTACAAATGTGCAAGGTCACAGAACAGAGTTCTATGCACACATAGGAATCCCACTAGGACAGCTTGAAATGAATATAACTAGACAGGTTCCACGCTGTCAACAGAAAATGGGGTAAACCATGCTGTTAACAGGTTGAAGATGACAAAAGCATGTAATTTTTGCACGCTATTCTTGGGGGAATCGCTAGAAGAACTAATGGCTTCGTTCTCATAAGTCGCTTTCAGCCAAACTAGGAAAGAACAATTAGAAGAGGATTTGAGGCACTCACCATAAGTACACAGAGGCCTGAACCCATCAAAGACATCACAAGACCTGAAATGAGAAGCACCATCTATTATGCATAAGTTCATCAAGCTGCTAAGCAGCAGATCAAGATGATCATGATAATAATGAAATGGATTCTCTGCCTAACAATCTACCAGGATAATCCACTCTCCAAGCCAGCGAAAGAAATTGGGTTTTGTCTAGTCTAAACTCACAAGTTCTCATAAAGATTCAAAACTTTGGACGGGAAGTTATTTATTTTACACAGTCAGCTGTTGAAGCATCTGTATTCATGCATATTAAGAAAAGCTGTGAAGGTTGATAGGAACAAAAGATGATAAACAGTACTGAAGTCTAATCTGATTCAATCTGAAATGCATGTCAACATCTAACTATTTTCTAAACACGATGCACAAATCAGAGCCAGGTCTAAACAATTTCCCAAAGATCCTTACTTCAGCGGAGGGGGAAAAAAGTAAATACATGGCTTAAAGTAAAACTCCAGACTTACCAAAAAAGGGGAGAAGAAATGCAGCAGCAACAGTAGAGAAAACAAGTACGGCTCTCAGAAGAATAAAACACCAATAGTTGGAGACGACGTTAACTGGCAAAAGTTCCTCTATGCTTCGAGCCAACGGATTCATCAACAATGAATATGTGTTCTCTGTTAAGGAATCACAGAAAAGAAAACCTGCGTATCTAGTCCAACTAATATGAAAAAGCAGCTTCTTTCCCCACATCAGTTTATGAAAACTAACGATGGTGACGAATCGATAGAAGTGTTTGGACAGCTTATATTGCTTGAAAGTAGTATTGAGCAAGTTCAACTCTAGACCTTATAAGAATGTTACAAAGCATCACAAAAAGGATATTTAGTCAGCGGGATTACGGCCTGAGATAAGAGAAAAAAATGCAATGAAACACATAATATAATTGTTTACTAAAGAATTGGAGAAAAACTCAAGGATGAATGATCACATACAATAGTCCAGATTGCAACTTTTGAAGTAATGCTGTCCTGTGGCATGTTCAATGTCACTTGTGACAGTGTAGCCCCACCAAACATGAGAAATCCCATGGCTGCAACTCCCCCATACAAGAGAGCGCACACGGAAAAACTGCAGGAACATCGAGAAAAAGACTCCTAAGCAACCGAATAACACAGCAAGAAATTTGGCACAAAACCAGAACCGACAACAATTTTACCATGCTATTGCAGTCTTTGTAAATTCTGCTTTATTGGCCATTGACTGGTAGATGTTGGGGAAAACCGAGTGACCTGAATAATTGAATACACATACACCTATAACAAATGGAACCCCGTTCCATTTCACAAGCGGGCCATTTTGATGGAACCCAACTCCTTCAGCGGTACCCACGAAAAGCAGGGAGAAAATAATCAAAATTGTAGCAAAAACTCCACCAGCTGCAAAAAAGATATGAGAGCGAGGAAGCAGTAAAGTTAGGTGCTAAATCATCCCCTAGTTCAATACCTTGAATAGAAGAACTATAAAGGGATTATGCACCAAACCTGAAAGAAAGGAGATGAAACGGAGGTCTCTTAACAAAACAGTTGGCAGCACAAGAATAGCAGTCAGAATCCCAAAGAAATGCGTGGAATCGAGATATATCCCAGCCAAATCAAAGGATACACCAGGAAATAGCCTGGCCAGGTTATCCCCTTCCAAGGTAATATATTCCACACAATAAGACTACACAGACGGAAAAAGATATCTCAATCATTTACAGGATGTAGTGTACAACAGAATCTGAGAATGTGAAACTTTGTGGCAGAGCAACAGTCACTTACATACAACTCCGTGTACAAAAGGATCTGCACCAAAATCCAGTAGGACACAACATCAGAACATGTAAACTACAAAGCTGCAGAAGGATTCATAAACAGGTACACATATACATCCACGTTACTAAAGGAGAAAGGCAAGCAATTGGCTATGAAATGACGTGACATGCTGGTAGCACAGACAAAATTTGGAGTCAGAACAACTTACAGATATTCCTAGGCGCCCAAACTTCCCGAATGCAGCTTCTCCCATGTCCGGATATGTTGTTATGCCATCTCGGCTCTCAAAGCATTGCTTCATCAGATAAGCAGTGTAACAGCAGACGCTCCCAAAAAATGCTACTATAAACAAACTGATCCACCCTCCTTCCCTCACGGTGTAAGGCGTCGAGAGTAGCCCGATCCCCACCATTACATTCAGCGCTGTTCCACCATGGCCATATCCCAATATCAGCAGCTATCAAACCCCCCAAGTAACATCAAAGATCACGGGAAAACTAGCAAATCTATAGTTGTGAATGAAGCTTACAGTTGAACAGAGTTTGAGTGAAGCTACACCCATGTGGATTCTGGAACTCCGTATTTGCGAATGAAGCTTTCGAGAAAGACGATTGTGCTAGCGAGAACCTATCCGATTCGACCCTCCTCATGTAGCTCCTGTCTCGCTCGGGAATCAATGGAGCCTTTGATTCCGTGTCCGCGTTACTCATGAAGCTCAAGTAAGGCGCCAGCTGTTGCACCGGCCCCATGAATGCAAGGCTCGGCGACATTGCAATCGAGTAAGAATCCATCGTTTCTCTGCCATCGCAGAACAAACAAACAACAAAATTCAAACAACGGAAAAAAGAAACCTAAAATTCGCAATCACAGAACCGTTCTGTAGTTTGGCAATTGAAATTTCGAGAAACAGAAACTCGATCGCCGATATTTCATAGAGCTACAGTACACAATCACAAATTCGAGGCATGCATCGCATCCATGGAGAAGAGAGAGGAAACAGAATTTCCAGGCAAGCAAAACCGGAAATCGAATCGTACGAAATGGAAGTCTTACCGATAACTCTGTGGCCATTGCCGAGAGGTGAAAGTCCCGACGCCTCCGCCGTCGTCGTCGGCATTCTTCTCCTCGTCGTCACCTTCCGCGTCGGAGCCGCCGCCGCCGTCGCCGCCGCTGCTGGAGCTCGAGCTGGAGGTGGTGTCTGTTCCTGCGCCGCTTCTGTCGTTGCCTGCCTCCGCTCTGCCCAAATCTCCGTCGTCGTCTTCCTCAATGAAGAAATCCGCCGATGGCCGGTGGTCTCTGTCCTTATCCTGATTCACCGGCGCCATTTCTTCTTCTTCTTCTTTTTTCTTCCTGGTTCAAGCTGATTCCGTGGAAGGATAATAAACAGCGAGAAATCAAATTGAGAAACAGCGGGGTGGCGTATATAGTGCGGGCGGAAGAAAAGGACTGGAGGAGGTGAAGGATTCGTTTGGGTGGCGGAGGATGGATCTGGATGCTTATAGAAACGCATGATTGTGGAAAGTGGAAACAGTGCTTTGATTAAGGAATTCGTTTTCTTAATTTGAAAAAAATGCTTTGATTAGGGTGGGGAAGGGCAATCAATCGACATAGAGATTAGGCGTCGTTAAATCAGGTGTTGAGGGTCCGTGACGACGTAAGATTTTATTCGAATAATTGTTTTGTATCTATCTCGTGGTTATAAAATGTTTAATGTATAATCTGACGATTCACAATCTCTATTAGTACGTTATTATAAATTGTATTGTGAGCATAGTAATCGGATTGAAGGATAACGACCTCTTTTTTATTTATTACCTTAAGTGATAGATTAAAAAAAATACTTGTGCTTTCTTAATTTGTCATCGACATCTGTGTGTTGCTTATTACTCAAGCTGGGGTAATGAACGTTTTAAGGGATGAAGGAGGACTATCTGCAAATGCTGACGTGCCCTGGGAGTTGGCGCGGTTTTTTGAATCCATTCATGCTGAGCTGATGTCGAACAAAGTCGTTATTTCCTGTTGGCCCCGAGAAAGCCCAAAGCAAAACATGTGGGCCCGAATGTAATGCAGGAGATCTGATTATTAGTTGGGCCAGCTCACTTCTAATAGGAGATCTGCTTTGTTGGTTGGCCCAGAGTCGAGGAGGTATCTTTTATTCGCGTATATGTTTTTTAGGATGCAGAGGTGACAGTTCGGTTATTTCGGTTATAATCGATAACCGATCGACCGATTATCAGTTAATCGAAATAACCACTTCCCTCGAAAAACGTTCGAAACAAGCTTCGATTTCTCGGTTATCGGTTAACCGAACCACATTTAAGACCAAAAACCATTTCGTCCAACCTTCGATAATCGACCGAAGTTTGGTTACTTCGGTTACCGGTTAGTGGATAACCGGCCGATTATCGATTTAACCAGTCGATTAATCTGTAACCGAACTGCCACCCCTAGATGCAGGTCAAGACAGGTCGATATATATGAGTATGTATTTTAGAGGAAAATATTTTTGAGACATTATATTTTTTGTTCACCAAAAAAGAATAGCTCAACTACAAGATAGTTAAATTCTAGGGTGAGTCTTACAGAGAGCATTGCCCCATGACCATACATTCACTTCATAATATCTGCAGAAAGATGAAGCAAGTACCTCTAGTAAATGGACTCGTTTTCGCAAAACACAATACAGCAATCTATTGGTCATTTGATCTTCCTCTCAAACTTGACGAACTTTTCTTCGATATTAGGAGACCCTTCGAAGAAATACCGGATCACCTGATAAGGTGTGATGGGTGGGTCTTGTGGGTACTGCACCCTCAAGATCTTGAGTCTTGTAAAAGGAGACGCTTCTGGCTCCAGTAACAACTTCATGCTGTTGAAAGGAAATTCATCTTCTTTCCACTTCCTTTGGTGCTGATAAGCAGGAAACACAAACATTGTTGGACGCGTAAACTATGACGGAGATTTTGTCATTGAATATGTATTTCCATCAGCACAAGTAAAACATACCTTGTCAAAACGCAGACAGAGAGATGTCGCGTTATGCAACTCACGCAACAACTTGATATATGCATCCATTTGCCTCTGCATAACTCTTTTCTGATGGGACCAATGAGGAACTTCCCACCGAACTCGGATATTCGCACAATCCAGGGAAGGAAGGTCTAACTTGCCTAGATTAGTTACCGCGCCCTGGAAAAGAAAATGTTTGAGCTTTGGAGCAAAAACATCCAATGTCTGACCACCACCCGGCTCTTGAATTTCAAGATCCAACAGCTGAAGTCCCGATACTTTGAAAAAGAACTTTGATGATGAGCAACGAAGGAGCTTTAGGTAGTTCAAACATGGGAGATCAGCAAAAGGATCATGAGACATCCCAGAGGCAGACTCACGAAAGCAAAAATAGGAGTCACTCAATTCAAGAGTTGACAGGAGTTTGAACCCCAACCCAAGCTCACCGTCCAGTCTGCATCTTTTCAACTTCAGAGTCTTTAGGGATTCATGATGACGGTGAGCTGTGATGGAGGAAGCCAATCCGCTGAATTCCAGCCTATTCCATGAAAACCAGCAATATAACTGGAGGAACCCCAACCCAAGTTCACCCATACCATGTGAGGCAGCATATCTCATGACACTACCAAATAGGTCTGTCATACCCACCTGCTCTCCCCTCTCAGTTTCTCCAAACTCGAAGGTAACACTAGAGACAGCTGCAGAGTCGGATCGGAGAGACAAAGCCTTGCTCACGTATTCTCTGGAATTCGACTCGCTATTGAAGGAGAGTCCTCCGAAATTGAGAGCAGGAACGTCTTTCCACAAGGACCTCCACCTCTTCGAAAGCAGGCTGGTCCGAACCATGAATTTCGTCTCAAGGAACGAAAGAACGTGATGCAGAATGCCATCGGGGAGATCGCTCACCCTGTCATCCTCTTCATCAAGGCTCCTAATTTTTCCTTTTTGCTTCAACCTTTTCGAGCTCCCTGCCATGTCCTCCTCTTTTGTTTTCCAAGCCAAGTTGAGAATCCTGTGAAGAATAGTAGACGAGTAGCTCACATGAGACCAAAAATGACCCTTCAATCAATCCATCACCATGACAGTTGTTGTATACGAGGTAATCAAACAGAATGAACCGAATCGAACCTAAATCATCACTCAAGCACCGCAAATGAAACAATGAAGCTAACCCTATTTCTCAAATTTCAATAACAAGCATCAGGAATCACATCGTCAAAAACCCTAGGAAGAAAAATCGGGCGGAAGCAAGGTTAGAAAGAAGCGAATGCCATAAAAGTTGGCTCGAGGGAAGCGGGAAAACCAGAGAAGAGTACACCGGCGGGTAGATCGACACTCACTGTTCGCTGTCGCCGGCAAGTTGAAGTTGGCGACTACTCTTCAGTGGACGGAGTACTGGCTCTCCGGTGGAGGAAACAAAATGAAATGCAGCAGTTCAAAGTTCTCTACTTTCCCTCGGTGATATTAAACATTTGCGGACCAAATTACATACCGGTTATAGAACTTAAAGGCTATTATCAATTTAGTCACCGAACTTCAACTTATAGCCTATTAAATTTGTAATAAATGATCTGTCAATCGCATTTCACAAAACATGATTCGGGGTAGTTTGGATTAGTGTTTTGAATGAGTTATTTTGGCACAAATAACTCTTTTTGAGTTATTTGGGCTAAAATAACTTGTTTGGCAATTGATTTGACTGATGTGGTATTGTGGACCGCGTTATTTGAGAATAACCCATAAACGCGGTATTCTAAATACCACATAGGGAGATGTTATTTGGAAATAACGCATTCAACGCTTTTCTCTTCCCAACTCTGTCCCTGCCTTTTCTATTTCTTCCAGTCCTACTCTCTCCTCACTTCTTCTTTCTTTTTCTTCGACCCTTTGATTCTCCTTTGTGGAGCCAAAATCAATTGAGCCAAAATTGATTTCGTTGCTACTTTTGGATTCTCCTCTTTGTGCGTATCAGATAGAGTATGCAGAAGCTTAGGTTGCGAAGAACGGAGTGGAAGGAAAGCTAATCGGCGGCGACGAACGACGATCTTCTTCTACGACGAGGCGGCGGCGACGAGGATGCGATGGCGACGACAACACTGGGTTCTCTCACAGGTTTCTCTATGTTTCTCGGAGTGTGGCGAGCTTCATTGACAGTGGCGAGGACGACATGGATAGAGACGACGACGACACAAAAACGAGATAGGAGAGAGGATTTAGTTTTTGGATTTAAAGACCGGCCAGGAATCATGACGACTGTCGCCGGATTTCTTCAATCCCCTACTATTCTCCCTCTATGCTATCCTCCACCCCTGTTCTTCTTGCTAAATTTGCCTTTGCATGTATTTGGAAATGTCGAGTTGATTATTGTTTCCGGTGGGTGTTGGCTTTTTGGGGGGAAATTGACAACAATTAGGAAATCAATTCAGTGGCGGTGGGTGATGCATAGACTTGTCTTATGTTTTGCTCTTGTGAGATTTAATTTTGCAGCAGCCATGGATGAACAAAATGGGGGCATGCAATTAGGTAGGGGTATGTTGCTGGGAATGAAGGAGAGAAGATGGTGAAGAGGGCAATACTGGTTTTTATCATCAAATACCACATTCAAATATTGGTTTAGCCAAACAAGATTATTTATATCATCTTTCATAAAAATACCACAAAAATACCATATTAGCAATAAATGAGTTGTTTCATTTTACAAATACCACGTTCACAAATGATCCATCCAAACCAGAATAATACATTGCAAGCGAATATGATTAATAACGATAGATAGTATTCATTTAGTAGTCTTTTAAGTGCCAATTACTAATGATTTAGAGGGTCATTAGTAACTATTTAGAGAGTTCGGAAATTGAAATCTCCACTAGTAAACACTAATTAACAAACTTTCTACATCTAATAACGAGGAAAAGAAGTTCATTAATTACCTTTTAAGCGCCAACCATTAATGATCTAGGATGTTATAAGTAACGAACTAACGATAGTCCGTCACGATTGATGGTATTCATCAGCAACCTTTTACACGCCATCCCGTAATGATTTAGAGGGTCATTAGCAACTATTGAGAGAGTCAGGAATCTCGAGTAGCAAACATAAAATTAGCAAGCCTTCGGCATCCATTAGTAACTAACTAACTATCATGAGAGGTTTATTAACAACCTTTTAAGCACCAACCAGGAATGATTTACGACGTCATTAGTAACGATTAAAAGGAGCCATTAGGAAAATATACAAAATACCGAGCCAAGCTCGATCTATCCACATATCTATCACCCTCGGAAAAACGGGTCGCTGAAGAACGGATTGGAGAACGTCCCTCCTCCGTTGGGGAAAAGAGTGAGGAAACAGATGAGGCCAAGAACAACGCCCCAAGCGAACCTGTCGCTTCCCAATGGCGAGATCTCATCTTTGGCAGGTAACTCCTCCCCGCCACGGAAGAAGGTGGCGAACAGTCCCCATGCCAGGCAGAGGACGCTTCCACTCAGACCGCCGATCCCAAGAAGAAGAGACGTTGCGAAGGAAAGCAAGGTAGCCGTGCTTCGACCGAACATGGCCTGCGCTATCCGGCCTCCCTCCAGCCTTCCGCAGGGCAACAGGTTCAGTGAAGTCACCACCATTCCTGCCATTTCCACAAAGAGAGATGTGTAATGTGGGGTCATGAGGTTCATCACTAGCTTTTTATGTTGTAGCAGAGGGGTGAAATGGTGATGGGTGTAATTGGCTGGAATTGGTGATTTGTTTTGAATAGGAGATTGGTTTAAATATACCAATCTCTACAACAGAACCACTACTCACGTAGCTACAAAGAGGGTAACAACCCATCCACTACAGCACTAATTACATAAAGTAAATGGAAAATAATTAATCTAAGAAGAGTCCTTATCACGCCCCCGCAAGATGGTGACGGGAACGACACCAATCTTGGACCGAAGAAGTTGAAAACGAGCAATGGGCAGAGGCTTGGTCAGCGAGTCCGCGAGCTGGAAGGCAGTGGGAATATGCTGAATTTGGAGCTGCCGTGATTGGACAAGATCCCGAACAAACAAGTAATCAAGAGCAAGATGCTTCATACGAGAGTGATGGATGGGATTAGCCGAGAAGTTTACAGCACCGAGATTGTCACAGTAGATAGTTGGAGGAGTAGAAATCGGATGATGAAGCTCGTGAAGAAGGTTCTGTAGCCATAGAAGCTCCGACGTGGCGTGCGCTAGAGCTCGATACTCGGCTTCAGTGCTGGACCGAGCAACGGAACGCTGTTTCTTTGATTTCCAAGAAAGAAGAGTGCCGCCATAGTAGATGAGAAAGGCCATAGTGGAAGTGCGATCATTGGGATCGCCAGCCCAATCGGAATCAGCGAACGCCACAAGAGACGGATTGGGTGTCGAGGCAAGGCGGAGACCGAGATGAGCTGTACCTTTCAAGTAGCGAAAAAGCCGCTTAACATGTTGCCAATGCAGCTGCGTAGGAGCGTGCATGAACTGAGAGAGCTTATTGACGGCGAAGGCGATATCTGGGCGGGTGCAGAGGAGATACTGCAATGAACCAACAGCCTGTTTATATAGGGTCACATCAGCAGGAGGTGAGCCATCAACTAGCAAGAGCTTGGCGGTGGAGGACAGTGGAGTGGGAGCAGGATGCGAGTCAGCCATGCCAAATCGGGTGAGAACGTCGGACACATACTTTTGTTGAGAGAGAAGGAACCCGGTAGATGTCGGTAAAACTTCAATACCAAGAAAATAATGGACAGGCCCGAGGGTCTTGAGGGAAAAACGAGCAGCCAATCGAGCCTGGAATTGTGCAAGAGCAGTAGCATCATTACCGGTAAGTAGAAGATCGTCAACGTAAACCAGAAAGTACATGGTGACACCGTCCTTGTGGTAAATGAACAAAGAGGCATCGGATTTGGACTTCACAAATCCTTCCTCTTGAAGAAACCCGGACAAAGCTATATACCAAGAACGAGGCGCCTGTCGTAGGCCATAGATGGGCCTGGTCAAACAACAAACATGATCAGGATGCTTCGGATCACGGAAGCCTGGGGGCTGGGTCATAAAAACCGTCTCGTGCAAAGAGCCTTGAAGAAAGGCGTTGTTGACGTCGAACTGCAGAATCGGCCAGTGACGGAGTAACGGAGTAACCCAAGAAGATGCAACGACGGGAGCGAGGTTCTAATTTATGGGCAGAGTAGGGGCGGAGCCATGGGTAACATAAACAACCGAACACCCGCAGTTTAAGATAGTTTGGAGTCTCATTAAACAAGGCATAGAATGGAGAGGTGCCACGGAGAGAGGAGGAGGGAAGGCGATTGATGAGGTAGGTAGCAGTTTGAAAAGCATGAGACCAGTAACGAAGTGGAAGGTTGGCAGTATGCAAAAGGGCGAGACCAGTTTCAACTATGTGTCTATGTTTGCGTTCGGCGAGGCCATTGTGCTGAGGAGTGTGTGGAGGAGTTAATAGGTGAGTAATGCCATGTGTTTGGAGGAAAGAACATAGTTTCTGGAATTCACCACCACCATCACTATAAATACGCCGAATCGAGGTATGAAAATAATTTTCGATCATTGTTTTGTAAGTGGTGAAAACATGATGAACATCAGATTTACGGCGAAGAGGATAAAGCCAGGTGTATCGAGAAAAATGATCAACAATGACGAGATAATATGTGTAATGGTCATGAGAAACAATGGGAGAAGGTCCCCAAACATCCATATATAATAAATCAAATGGACGAGAACTAGTGAGACTTAAAACGGAGAAAGGCAGTTTGTGGCTTTTATGAAGAGAACAAGAGTCACACAAAGAAGAACATGTAGAAGAAATAACTGGTAGAGACTGATTACGCAGTACGCGAGAAAGGAGCTTGGCATGAGGATGTCCCAACCGGTTGTGCCAGACCGTAGAAGAGAGCCGGGTTGTAGCGGTTAAGGCAAGACGAACAGGAGGAGAATCCGCGGGCAGCTCGTAAACATCACCTCTATTCCGGCCTTGCAGCAGGTGCGCCCCCGTGGCTAGATCCTTCACAACAAAAAAATCAGAAAAGAATTCCACAGACACCGGGTTAGACTTACACAGCTGGGCAACAGAAAGAAGACGACGTTTGATAGCAGGCACACGTAAAACATTATGGAGATGCAAACGTGTCATAGGAGATGATAAATGAGAGTTGCCAACATGTGTAATAATCAGACCTGACCCATCGCCGATGAGGACTTCATCCGGACCACTGTAATCGGTATATAGAGAGAGATTACCAAGATCGGGGGTCATGTGATTCGTAGCAGCAGAATCGACCAACCAACCGGATGATGAAGAAGAGCCAGCGGTAGTATGATGAGCCTGGGGGCGCCCGCGAATGCGGTAGCAGTCTTTGGCGGAGTGACCAGGGCGATCACAGAACTGACATTGCAGGCGTGGCCTGCCGAGGAGAGACGGAGCAGCAGAACCGGGCATATAACCGGCGGACGCACGAGAGGAAGGAACACCGCGCGACTGGCGAGGACTATCATCGCAAGGAGGGTAAGCATCAGACCCATAGGATGAATAACTGGGGGATTGGCGGCGAGACCCACCAGGTGAGCGGCCATAATTACGCCCCCGAGTGGAAGAAAAGGCTGTAGTAGGAGCCTGATGAGAAGGGCGAATAGTGACCAGGTCTGCTTCAAAGTCCACAAGCCGATCATGAAGATCTTCTATAGCAATGGGAGTGTCCCTAGCGCGAATGGCAGCGGAGAGATGGCCATATTCCTCGCGAAGGCCACGAAGAATATGAAGAATAAGATCCTCATCAGAAACCGGTGCATTGATCAGGGCAAGTTCAGCGGCGGTCGTGCGCTGTGCCTGTAGATAAACCGAGACAGGTCGGTTGCCTTGAGCCTCTTTGCCAAGTTTTTCCTTCAGATTGATAACACGCTGACGGGATTGATTGGCAAACATACGTTCTAGTATAGTCCATGCCTGACGAGAATCGGTGGCTGCAGAAACATAGGGGGCAACGCCGGGAGTCACCGAGGCAAGAATAGAGTGAAGCAGCAGCTGATCTTGTCTGTACCAGCGACGACGATCAGCAGCAGGAGCATCAGCAGCAGGAGCTGGATGCGTGCCATCCAGGAATTTGAGGAGGTCGAGACCGCGAAGGAGGGTGAGAAGCTGGGCGCGCCAGGTTGGAAAATTGTCGCCGGTGAGTTTGGTGGGTAGCTGAGAAGCCGGGTTCAGTGTGATGATGGTGTTGGCTTCGTCGAGGTTAATGACTGTTTCGCCAGACATGTTTGAAGCAGAGGACTGATGGGGAAGAATCGCAGGAGAAGAATGGCAGGGAAGATATTTCCAGAAAGAAGGTAACGAACTTGATAGAGATAGAGAAGAGAGAAGAAAGAATTTTGATTCAGATTTTTAGGAGAGGAGGTTAAGGAAATCGGAGCCCTAGCTCTGATACCATGTAATTGGCTGGAATTGGTGATTTGTTTTGAATAGGAGATTGGTTTAAATATACCAATCTCTACAACAGAACCACTACTCACGTAGCTACAAAGAGGGTAACAACCCATCCACTACAGCACTAATTACATAAAGTAAATGGAAAATAATTAATCTAAGAAGAGTCCTTATCAATGGGGAGCTCACCTAGTAATCCAGCGAACGCGAGGGGATCGACAGGAACTCCAACCCCTTCCACCGCGTTGGGCAGTACATTCCCGAGGTCATCTGCGTAAGGTCCAATGACGAACTGGATGAAAGAAAGTAAGGGGTTGTTGTAGAAGAATTGTGGTCTTATGTAGCTGCAAAGAGAGGTTACAGGCATCAGCAGATCGAAGTCAACTACAGCATCGTTTCTACGGTCTAGCCTCGCTGCTAAAGTACCGTGCATACCAAGATTCCAAGGATCTTTAAGGAACAAGGGTGTTTTGAAAGAACTTTACTGGGGTGTTTTGTAAATTTATGTATGATGCAAAGCTAGTAAACTAGTATTTCTAAGAAGAACTATCAACAAGAATAGCTTGTGAAAGATGGCGAAGCAGTGTGTTCTGAGGGTTTAGACTTTTAGAGAGCTTACAGCGCATTATCGCCCCCATTGAAGCTACCATCAGCAACAAAAGCAGCAACTGCCAGCACCAGGGACGTCAAGTACGCACTAGCTGTACGTGCCACTGGAATGTCGAAAAGCGCCTTCTTATTAGGAAGCAGCGATTCGTAGTTATTCATTACACCCAAACACCCTGTCCAATTGGATGGAACCAGAAAAGAAGGGCTGAGTTTGACACCGTAGCGAGCAGCAGTTACTCGAGTACATATCTGCAGAAAACAGAACAAAAGGTTAGTTCTTCCTTAAGATGACCATCAGGGGAACGATTATGGCTCTCAGAAGTAACTCATAAAAACGTGATACGAACTCATATCACGAAATAGATGAGTGAGAAGTTACAGTGGGTAAGCATACTTCGGAAATTCCCAAGATGGTAAGGAAGCCACCAAAAAGAGGAACAACATCAGATATGTAGTCATCAAGGGTTGCATTCGGCTTAAGGAAGAAGCCACTCATCAGGGCTACTGTCCCAAAAGTCGCCACACATAGAGCAATAGCGCTGAAATAACCAGAAGGTGTACTCAGCTTGGTTGATTCAAACTGGAGATCCATTTCAGCCTTGGGTTGCACCACACATGCCTGAAAACAAAAGTTCAAAACCAGTAGTATCATTTACTCTCAGCATGGAGAAAGACAAAACAGAGCAGAAATGAAGGAACATATGCCAAAGAGGAATGACAGAAAAACTGGACACAGAAAGGTTGCAGCTTTTGAAAAGCTAACTTTGCTATAGCCACAGAATGAAAGCTTTGTGCACTCTGCACAACTTACTCAAGTTACTAGCCAAGTAGTACAAAGTCATCTAGTAAAGAGAACCTAGCCTGGTTATGCAAATGTCCTATAGGAAATGAACACTCCAAAAGAGTCTTTGGGTCATTTACCTGTTTTGTGATGTCATAATTCGTCTTCTCCTCCATAAACCATACAACCACTTCCCTTCCTGCTGCTTCAGACAACTTCTTTTCCAGTCTGGGAATCACCTCCTCGATGGGTTTCCTCAAGTTTCCAATGAAAATACCCCCATCGCCAAATCTTCGAACATCCGTTGCGAAGAATGTGTCGAATCCGAAGCAACTTTTTAACTGCCATATTGAAACCAGAACAGTATTTAGACACCCTTTTGAACAAACTCTAAGCAAGATGAGGAAGGTCGATTCAATTACCTTGTTAAGATCAAGGGCCTTGAAAGTCTCTTCAGCTTTCTCCAACCTCTCTTTCTCCCTAGCTACACTGTCGCGAACCACTCTATTAAACAATCCCACAAGTGGGTTGCCACTGGATTCTCTATCAAGCTCCTTCAGCTTCCTATCAGCCCTCTTCTTCTCGAGCTTGATCGCAGCCTCGATGGAAGGATTCCCCATGAACTGCTTGAACTCCTCATCCGTCTTCCAGTCCTTCTCCTGCATTACTCCTTCCTCTTGCTTCCCCTCCACCTCCGCACCCTCTTCATCCTCTCGCCCTTTCTCCTCGTCAGCCACCGCCACTTGGTCCTCTTTCGCCGAAAACCTAACCGGCTCCAAGGAACTCCATTTCCTCGCAGAACCAACTGCGAGATGGGTTTTCTTTCCAAACCGGCAATTCGTCGAACACGACGTGGGCACTCGACTGAGAGCAGTGAATCTCCAGTGTCTTCTCCTTGAATAGACCGACAAACAAGAAGCGGGAGTAGTCCGCCGACTGCTGCTGCTTCGGGAAGTGTGCCACGGAGATAATGAGGAGCGGGAAGATGGGATGAGGGAGGTCGCCATTGTTGAAGACAGGAAGCTTTGAAATCGCGATGATCATGGTGACGCCGGTAAAGCGAAGGAGCTGTATTTAAACTAGGGAAATGGGGTTCTGATTCTGAGACAGAAAGTCGCCGGGGAGGTCTAGAAACTTGGAGAAACGGAACCAGGTGGCATGAACTCTGGGATTGGCGACAAAAGCTTATGGTGACTCCCTTTCTCCCATATCTGGATAAAATCCAATGGCTGAAAATGTTGTGGTTGACGATCAGCGGTGAGAATGTAGCGCGGGAAAACGAGAGGGGAAGAGGTGGTTAGTTAATCCAGTTTTGTTCTATGTTTGGAGTTTGGACGGACCGGGCCCCACATCCGCCAGCCAAAGCCCGGTCCAGTAAGTGGAATGAGGCAGGCCCAACAGGGGAGAACTCCATCCAACGGGTTGGGAAATAAAAAAAGAACAAAAATCTGATTTGGGTTCAAAAATTACATGGAAGAGAGGAAACACTAATCATCTTGTATCAAATTCATAGATGTATATTCACTACAGTACGTTTATTTCTCAATTGCAACTTTCAAATAATTTCAAAATAGATATAACACAATCATAACTTTCAAACGACTTATTAGATAAATTGTTTCGTGCTCGGTCTTCATGTGCACTTTTACATTAATCGTGGAAAAGGCTTAGAGAAGCTCATCTTTGACTCAATTATATGTTCACATTCGGTGAACGGATCGACCACTAAATTTGATTCTCGGAGAGTATGAGATAGAGATACCTCCTGCTCACGAAGGAGTTGACTCTTCAACAGCTTGCTAGCTTTGATGTCATTATGCCACTTAAACTTCGTGGATTTCCCTTCTGGAGAGCCTCCAAGAAAATAACAAAGTACTTGACGCGGTACTCTTGGCGGTTAAGTTCTTAGTTGTTGAGTTTGCAAGTTCTGGGTTTGCAAGTTCATGGAACAAGGTTGAATGCTATAAATGTTTGTTTTCAATTCATTTTTATTTTAGTAATTGAGTTGGATTTGATCTTTTGTAACTGTGGTAATTTGAATTTCTCGGGCATCAGTGACCCATGGGTTCACCCATACCCGCATGGGCTTGGGACAGATTTTGTGCTCGTATAGCTTAGTGGGGCGGGTGGGGGTAATACCCGCGAGCTTAAATGGTGGACAATAGATATAGGGTATCCGCACCGTACCCAGCCCATTGCCATCCCTAATATTAAATGAGCAACGACGTTTGTTTGTGATGTTTTCTTCACAGTTCCAAAGCATCATGATCTAAACTACCAAATTCTTATGACAACTCAAAACCACTCAATACCAATGAGTTGTTTAGTCGTCTGAAATGCCGCCGAATGTTAATATATATATATGGTGGCTACTTCGTGTACTCACATTTTTTGGTGCATTCAACTCTAAAAATGGCGGAATACATCGAATTCTGATATTTAATTGGTAGTATTAATCTAATATGATCATATAACATATATAGAATCACAACTAATCAACTCATTACCCTTACCCCTTAACCTTAAATTTTGAATCCAAACTTTGAAAGTAGCAATGGCTATATTGACACAAAGAAGAAAGGAAGAAAATCGTGTACGTACCCTGTCTTCAAAACATACATCTAACGACTCTGCATTACGCAGACACCATACAGCAAATTCAGGACATACTTCACTGCTAATTATATCATTTGTTCGATTCTCATGATTTTAAATTTGTTCAAGACTAAATTCATTAGAGCCGCCGAAAAGATAACGAATCACATGATCTGGTATCGGCGGTTCCTGTGGATACTGATACTCAATCCTCACCGTCTCCATTCTGGTGAACGGACAAAGCTTCATTTCGCCGAAGACAAAGTGATCTTTCCAAGATTCTCCACTCGCCATCTAACAAGAAATCAAACACACTGTCAGAGGTGAGAAAATTGCCCTTACTCGATCTGTCACGTTCACATTTCTGTACCTCAGGGAAAACAACATAAAGTCAACAAGTTATTAAATAGAACAGAACATACCTCATCAAAACGAAGGTCGAGAGACTTTGCATTATGCAACCCACGCAGCAACTTCATGTACTCACGACTGACATCCTCCAACGACGTGCTACTCTCGTCCAACCGACACGCGTCGTCGCACCATAGGCGTATCGTCGCACGATCCAGAGAAGGAAAGTCCAAGTGCGAGAGCTTCTTCAAATCGGACACGCTACACGAAAGACGAAACGATGTCAAGTTCAGAGCAAACATGGTACCGATCACCTTCTCAAAGAGCAATAACCCTTTGATCTCCAGGTCCAACAACCGGGACGCTTGTATTCTCAAACATCCCGACGACGGCCACGTGCAGTCGACTATCTTCAAGTGCTTCAAACCGAACGGGACGCTATTAAACACGAAGCAGGAATGCAGCTCCAGCGTCGTCAGCGACCAAAACCCCAGATGATCGAGTTCCTGCATATCAAGGCCGTCGACCATGAAACCTTTCAGCACCAGGGCCTCGAGCGATCGACAATGACGATGCGCAACGATCGAGGCAGCCACATCTCCGAACTTACCATTCTCGTGGGTGACGGCGGACAGATGGTCGAGCTTGCCATCGGCAGCAGCGTACTGCATGACCGTATCGAACAATATCATCTCAATGTCACTTTCATTCGAGCTCGTTGATCCGAACTCGAACGTCACGCTCTTGACGGGCACAACAGATCGGTTTCGACGGGATAGATACTCCTTCACGTGCACGTCGAAACTCGATTCGTCGTCGAAGGACTTGGCGTTGAAGTTGAGGTTGTAAGGAAGTGCTTCCACCAAACGCCTCCATCCTTTCGACAGAATGCTTGTTCTGAATATGGATTTGGAGTCTAGGAAGCAGAGAATGTCGTGCAGAGTGTTGTCCGGAAGATTGCTTATTCTGTCTTCATCGATTCGTTGTTGTTTCTGCTGCTGCTTCGTGTGATCGCTACGGTTACTCCATGTTTGCAGCTTGGTCTTGCACCGCTTAGGGTTTTCCCCAGTCGCCATATCGTGATCTCCTGAATTCTCCAACAACAGTTTATATATAACGAATGGCTGGGGATAATTATAGATCGATCCAAACCTAGTCAGGGGAGCAAACAACAGGCTTCAGTAGCGAATTGACGTGTGCACATACAAAACTCTTTAGAAAGCCTTGATCGTAACAAAATCACGAGAGAAGCAATTAGGGTTTAGGTCAGAGCCCAACGAAGAGAGAGGGAGAGACACAAGTTTAGTAAATTTGTTTTTGGAGGTTCTACGTCTTATTGCTGACGGACGTTAAAAGACACTTTTAACATCGTCAACATTTTTAACGGAAATGGCTAAATTTGTCAAACGTTGCTTTAAAATATGGCTACATTTATGTATTTTTTAAAAATTGGCTATTATTGTCACAAAGTGCAAAATTATGGTTGTGCAAATGTATTTTGCCTTCTATTATATTGCTAAAAATCACCCAGTTTATAAGCCTTCAACATGAGTTTTTTTTGGTTTGGACTGCTATATTTGATACTTCCAAGAAGCGCAAAGCTGGGTTCATGGAGGTCATGGTTAGGGAAGCAAATGCTAGAATTGTTGTAGCAATGTGGATAACAAGGATAAAAAAAATTTGTAAAATCTTATCGAAGGTGTTAACAGATAAGTTAATGGGAGAGTGCTTTGTGATTAATATTCGTCATTTAATTGTTTCATATTGATAAAATCATATATTGACTTGAGCTATGAAAAGCATAGGGGATGATCTTACGACACTCTGGGAGCAGGGATCCTCATAGCGAATCCGCTATTCTTGGACAGAGTTGTCGAATTACCACATCATAATTGCCTTTGAAGATAAGGCAAGGAAGATTTCGAAAAACAACGACTGAGAGATGACACTATCTAACAACTAGTACCTCTACAACATAAGAATTGCCTTTGAATATGAAAATAGACATGCATATCCTGGAACAAACAAAACTAGAATGAATCCCTTTCTTTTGTTGGAACAAAACCAATGAATTGTTCAAGAGTGAAAAAGACTGCATGCCCAATATTAACATATATTTTCTTCAACACCACGAGAGCCTTCAAAATGATAGCGAATCACTCGATCATTCTTGCCGGATGATTCTCCTGGACATTGGATCGTTAATGTATTCAGCCTGGTAAACGAAGAAGTTCCATACAAAATTAACAACTTTGTCGCGATAAGAAGACCGTTGAGTAGCTCCCTCTCCCTCGAACATCCCGACTTGATGACGAGACAAACCACAAATCAAAGTATACAAACAGGCATGGGGTTAGTAACCTAATTTGGTTTTGCCCTAATTTCAAAGTTTAATCAAGGCGTATAGACCTACGTACCATACGGCGAAAACACAGATCGAGGGACTTCGCATTGCGCATTCCAAGCAGGAAGTTTTCAAATGCACGATTCAGTTCTCCTGCCCTCTTCGTAAGTGTTTCCACCGGCTTCCTCCATACGAGCCGGATGCTGGCATGGTCGAGGGAAGGAAGGTTAAACTGATCCAGCCGAGCCATGTCCCTCACGTCGCCAGACAACTTGAGAGACCGGAGCTTGGGAGCAATCACTTTGTGGGGAGCGAAATGCAAGCAGTAATAAGGACACCGATTAATCTCCAGCTCGGACAAATGCGGCAGCGATACCACCACAGAGTTGTGCGGCGTGCAGCAGAGCAGCTTCAAGCACTCCAAGCTCGGCAGATCATCGAAAGAAAGCCGCGCGCACCGATCCCCGGAACCAAACTCGTGGAAATCGCAATTGCTCAGCTCCAGCGTCTTCAGCGAACCGAAGAAGCCGCCACAACTATGGACGTCAACTAAACCCACGCCAAAACGCACCCCATCCAACCTCAGAGTCTCGAGAGACTGGGCAGCGAGGCGGCCGGCTAGCACTCCGAAGCCTACCCTGACGTCCCTGTGTCTATCCCAACTGATGGACAAATCCTGAAGACGGTGGCGACCAGTGGCGGTGGCAGCTGCATATTTCATGACGGCGTCGAAGATGTACATATCCTTTTTCGAAGTGCCGCATATCTGGAAGCTGATGCTGGTTACGGTGCTGGGTTCGTGGTGGGAGCGGAGGGATTGGAGGATCCTGGAAACGTAGTCTCTGAATTCCGCCGACGTCGCGGCGCCGACGGAGGTTTTGGAGATGCGGAGGGCGGAGATTCCGTCTTTCCACTGATTCCTCCATCTCCCCGACAGCGCGCTTGTCTGGACGGCGAATCTGATGTCGAGGAAGGAGAGAACGCGATGCAGAATGTCGTCGGGAAGATCGTCAAACCTGCTACTGCCGATGATGATGTCATGATCCCGGTCACCTCGATCATGATGACCCAGCTGTTTTAGTTTCTTCGAGTCCCTTTTCGGGTGCTCTGCCTCCATAACTCTTTCTCTCAGCGGGTAATTTCGCTGATTAGGTCGAGATCGAGGCGAAAAGCTTAGCACGAAAATGGGTCAGATCATCAGAACGGAAACAGAAGAGAGAATCCTGTTTGTTCCTATAATTGATTATGTGTGTATATATATACATCAGTGATGGCAACAAGATTGCTAATCCTATGTATAAGAGAAACTGTTCACTAGAAGTAAGGAACAGAAAAAATAAACAGAGTAACAGAGTGGGAAAGAGCTGTTGGGGTTGTTTCCGAGAATAGCTCTCCCTTATCACTTTTTCCCTTCCCAGTTATGTCACGAGTCAGAGAGCTCTCTGTGAACTTAATTACTAACATTAATGGTTATAACTAAGCATATTTCATACCATGATTGGTTGATTACCATTCACATTGATCAAACAAAAGATAGTAGTAGTTCATACTTCATAAATATACTGCATCAGGAAAGGAACTGCAAAAAAGACTGGCAAACTGAAGCCAGACTAGATGGTTCAAGGTAAGTCTATGCATATTCGCCCTAGCAAAAGGAGGAAACTACCTGTTTAGGCACTACTTTGGCAAGCACCATATATGCAACTAGAGACCGAGACTACTACCAGTTTTTGACACCATTTGACAATAGAAAATACCATCATCACGCTCTCTGATCAGCAATCATCTCGAGGATGATCTGCATTTGATGTCCGTCCTGCTAAATGCTGACAGAACTGGTTTTTTCGTGCGGGTATTGAATCTTCAAGTTCTTCAGTCTTGTGAACTGAGAGACTTCATTCTCGATCACTGGCTTCATTTTGGTAAAGGAGGATTCTTGCGGGTTGCAAGAAGACTGATAAAGAAAGCAACCAAAGTACCAAAGGTAATCAGTCAATAAAGGATGAAAAGTATAAACACCACAAGTAAATTCCAAGCTCTGAAAGTAGAATTGGCTATACTGAAATAAACGAAGAAAGGGGACAACGGTATACGTACCCTGTCTTCAAAACATAAATCGAGCGATTCTGCATAACGCAGACCATCCAGCAAGTACATGACAGCAGCATAAGCCACCGCATAGCGGTAGCACCAAAGGTGAACCCTAGCCTGACCAAGGGAAGCAAGATTCAACAAACGGAGTCCTTCCACCTCTATCACATTACCCGAGAGATCGAACGACCTGAGCTTTGGAGCCAGCACTTCACTCACTACTATACCGTCTCCGCCAATCTGCAGGCTCCGCAGCTGGTGTCCCGTCACTCTCAAGCGAACCGGAGACAACGTAGCAGTCCATACTCGGCAACCCACAAGCTTCAAGCAGCTCAAACGAGGAAGATCAGCAAAAGGATCATCATCATCGTCGGAGGAGGAGGACGAAATTTCAAGATCGCAGTTCTGCAATTCCAAACAGGTCAGCATCCTAAAGCACTTGGCAATCGTGCCAAGAGGGACGCAGAGGCATCCCACCAGCTCGAGCTTCTCGAGAGATTCGTGATGACGGTGACTCATGATGGATTCAGCCATGGGGTTGAAGCCATATGAATACAGATGCCTGATGGACAGAACTCGGAGGCCAGCAGCGTATCCCAACACCATATCAAACAATTTAAAATCCTCTTCCACTGACCTACCCTCCTTTACCTTCCGGTAACTGAAGCTAACGTTATCTAGGGTGGCATGGCGGGAGCGGAGGGACAGGAAGTTGCGTACAAATGTTTCGAAACGCATCCTCAAGGAGGCTTCCCGCAGGTGGAGGGCTCGGACGCCTTTCCACATGCATCTCCACCTCTTCGACAGGATGCTGGTTTGAACCGCGGATTTTGCATCCTTCAAGAAAGAGAGAATGTGATGCAGAACGTCGTCAGGAAGATCGTTGAATCTGTCGGTTCCTTCATAGAGAACACAGCTTATTTTCCTCGCCATACCGACCACAAGAGCTACTTCTCCTCTGGATAGTTAAAACGGACGTCTAGCTCTGCCGAGAAAACGAATCGACAATTAGCAGGGGAAGTTCAGAAGATGAAACCCTAACACGTACGTCCCAAATTCAATCATCGATACGGTGAAATCACGAAGAGATAGCATGCTTCAATTTAGATACACTGGGTATTGCTCAGTAACACGCCTCTTCGAAGGAGTCGAAGTAAAAAAAAAAATAGCACATGGAAAGAAGCTCGGAAATCGGAAGGAAGAAATCAACGTACTACCAAATTGGAAAACTAACAGAAGAAAGAGAATCGGATATGGAAGGAAGACGATAGCAGATTCATTTTTCTGGAGAGCAAACAATACGTACCCTGGAGCTCTTCAGCAATGGCGGGGGGAGAGGAAGAGTCTTTTCGTTTCCCGCTACCAAACCATGCAGAAGCCACGAGCACAGTTGGGAAAGTGACAGAGTGAGCTTCCTTCGGGCGGGGAGGTGGTATTTATAGCCGAGGTCAATTGCAGAAATGGTCCCTTAACTTTTGGTTACGGAAATTATGACTCTTAAACAAAATGGTGATTCAACTCTTTGGGTCTCGAAAATTTTGACTTTAAACAGAATGGCCATTTAACCAGATTAGGATGCATCATGCATTGATGCAGCAACTTAACCAGAAGAACAGAGCCATGCTTCTCGGCAGAAAGAGGAAAATATGCACAACCAAAGTAGCCCATTGAAGCATATGTGAACATTGGTTACTTACGGATAATCAGAAAGGAAGCAGCACTAGCTGTGATTTATATACATTCAAACAGAAGCCTACACAAAGAGAAGTAGCAGAAGGTCTTTTACATGGCTCTGCTATTTCAGGTTTCAGCATGGTGGTGTTTTTGGTTAAAGATCACAACATGTTCTGTACAAAATAGGGGGGGAAAAACAAGCACGCCACTGTCTAATATGGCCTTAGACAAAGCTGCCTACAAAATACCAGCCTTCATGACAAGATCAGTAGCAGCAAAATACATCATCCGATTCCTATCCTCCTAGCAGCATGACCGTCCTGCATGCAACTTGACGATATTGCTAATACTAGTTTTGACAGCACTTGACAACGTAAAATCAGCACCGCTTTTCATTAACCAGCTCCAGCTGAATGAACTTTTCTTCCGTGCTGAGAGAGCCTTCAAAAAAGTAACGAATCACTTCATAATGTATGCTTGGAAGTTTCTTTTGACCCGCACATTGTACCCTCAAGGACTTCATCCTGGTAAAAGGAGGGGATTCTGGCCCTATTAACTCCTTAATTCTGTTCAGGGGAAAGTGGCGGTGCTCTTCTCCATGACGATCCCTGATCTGATACGAAAAACACAATGGTGTATCGAAACCAAACTATGGGGATTGACTACTGCAGGCAAGCACTTATATAAACAGGCAATTCTGATGTGGCATCGGTATGTATAGCCACAATCACCCTACCTTGTAAACTCACATTTGCATTAATAAAAGTGCAAATTGCATAGAGAAGCAAGTTCATACCTTGTTGAAACGTAGCTGGAGACATTCTGCATTCTGCAGGTCTTGCAAAAACTTCATAAAAGCACGATTGTACTCTTTCGATCCTGCACTGTCCTCTTTCGATCCTGCATTACGGTATGGTACAAACCAACCAAGACGGATGTTTGCATGATCAAGAGCGGGGAGATTCAAAATGGGGAGACGTCGCTCAAAGTCATAACTCCATAAACATAAGGACTTGAGCTTTGGGGCCGTCACTTCATAGACGCCGTTGAAGTTGAGACACTCGATTTTAAGGTCAAGCAGCTGAAGTCCTGATATCATAACCCTAGAGCCACTAGAATATAAAATGCAGTGGAGTAGCTTCAGGTACATCAGACAAGGCAGATTCGCAAACGGATCAAAGAGCTCCCCAACAGGATAAGGGTCCAGGCGGCATTGACACAACTCAAGAGTTGTAAGCAAGTTGAAGCGCCAACCAAATTCTCTCTTGAGAGTGCATTTCCTAAACATGAGTGTCTTGACAGATTCATTACAATGAGAAGCGGCAATGACATCAGAGATCCCTCCGATTTCAAATTGGAACTTGTCATCGACAAAGGACAAGTGGTAAAGACCACCACCATGAGAGTCAGCATATTTCATGATCTTTTCAAATGTTTTCATAGCACCTCCCCACTTATCTCCACAGATGTCGAAGGTGATGCTGCCAACAGGGATCGTTTGAAAGCGGAGAGACAAGACCTTGTTTATATGCTTTGTGAAACTGGACAAGTTAGGAAAGGACGTCTGTATAAAATTGAGGGCGGGAACATGTTTCCACAAACATCTCCACCTCCTCGCCAGAAGGCTCGTTCGAACCACAGATTTCGTATCGAGGAACGAGAGGATGTGATGGAGAATGCTGTCAGGAAGACCACTCAGTCTGTCAACTGCATGGATCCTCTTGAGTTTCTTGGACTCTTGTGAACTCCCAGCCATTATCTTCCTCCCTTTTCCAGAAACAGATATGAAGCACAGCAGGGGAATAGCACAGTTCAATCATATAAGTGGTGAAATAATGACAGATAGCATGCAACAATCTACAAACGTGGTATTGTTCAGAAACCACCTATTATCATGAATCGAAGTAAGACATGGACATGGTAAGTTCGGAAATCATAAATCAAGGTGAAGAACAAATCGAGAACTTGGGGCTCACAACACAAAATACTATTGCATGCGGATTTGGATGGAAACAACAGCAGATACATTTTCAGAGAGCTAAACGGCGTCAATTAGAAGATGAGCAAACAATGCGTACCCTGGAGCTCTTTAACAATGGCGGGGGAATTAGCAATCAGGAATTGTTTCCAGGCACCAAACCATGCAGAAGCTACAAGCACACTTAGGAGAGTGACCGTGTGAGAACTGAGAAAGAGTGACCCCTTCTGCCGCTGGCCCGCTGGTTTTATATGGGAATGTGGTATTTATATTGCAGTAATGGTCACTTAACTTTTGGGTACCCAACTTTTTAACTTTTAAGAAAATGGTCACAACTGAAATGGTTTGTGAGTGTTTATCCATTGTTTGTGATACCAGAATGCACCGACCATAAAATGATGCATGTTTTATCAGGATATTATACCAACTTTTGCAGTCTAGTTAGCATGCATCTATTTATACCTCAAAGCGCTAACCTCACAAATTTGCTACATAAGTATACGATTTCACAATCGCGATTTTCAAATAACCCTTTACATTGATCAAACAAAAGATAGTAGGTCATACATACTGCATCAGAAAAGGAAAAGCAAAAGAGACTGGTAAGTAGAAGCCAGAAACCAGACTAGATAGCTCAAGATAAGCAATGCATATTCGCCCTAGCAAAAGGAGGAAACTACTTTGGGCACTACTGATTATATCGATATCGACATAACGCATCAGAGAACTACTATGGCCATCACCATATATACTACTAGAGAACATGACTACTGACAGTTTTTTACATCATGTGAAAGTATAAAACCACTATGACCCTTTTTAATCAGCAAGCATCTCAAGCTTCACAAACTTATCTTCCGCGTTCGGAGAGCCTTCAAGAAAATAGCGAAGCACTTGATAAGGTACGTTTGGCGGGCGTTGTTGATGCGCACATTGTATCCTCAAGGTCTTCAATCTAGTGAAGGGAGGGGCTTGGTGCTCGACTATAGACTTAATTCTGTTAAGAGGAAAGTGGTGTTCTTCCCAATCCTCATCCCCTTCCTGATATGGAAACACAACAATGTATCAGAACCAGAACTCTAGGGACTGAATAATATGCCTAAGGCAAGCAAGCACTTTAGTAAAAGCAGCAAGCCCTATTCTCGAGCAGGCAGTCATATACACTTTAGAAAACCAGAACTCTATGGCCTGACTAATATACCTTAGCTGTGCATTAGCAAAAGTACTCATAAGCATTGCTTTCAATTTTCAAACAACAGAAAACTCATACCTTGTCGAAACACAGGTTTAGAGATTCAACATTATGCAGGCCACCTAAGTAATTCATGAATGCACGATTCTGCTCCTCCAAATATGTGTCACTCTCCCAACAATGTGGATTGTGCCACTTGAGGCAGATATTTGCATCATCCAGGGCAGGGAGACTCAACTCTTTGCTGATATGTTCATCAATGGGTTCACCCATGCGTTCACCCCATAAACGTAAAGATTTGAGCTTCGGAGCAATCACTTCATAAGAGCAGTTGTTCTCTAGAAACTCAATTTCAAGGTCAAGCAGCTGAGGTCCTGATATTATCAACCACTCTACATAGCAGTGGAGCAACTTCAAGTGCTTCAAATAAGGAAGATCACCAATCAAATCAAAGGGCCCCATAGGACAAAAAGATGACAGATTGCATTTACGCAATTCCAGAGTTGTAAGCAATTTGAACCCCAGAGTCGTAGAGGATTTGTAGACCGGGTCATCAAATTGGACACACCAGAGAATGCATTCCTCCAGTTTCATACTCTTGAGAGATGCATGATGACTGCCAGTGGAGATGTCGTCAGCAAAGTAGCTGAAACACAAATTCTTGCTGTCACCAGTGATGGACAGATGGTCAAGACCACCACCGCTATGAGATGAAGCATATTTCATGATCTGTCCAATTGTTTTCCTAATATGGCCCCCCGTTTCGTTCCTCGTATATCCACAGACGTCAAAGTTAACGTCACGAACAGGGGTACGGTGGGAGCGGAAAGACAAGAGCCTGTATACATGCTTCCTGAAACTCGCTAACGTAAGGAACGATTTTGGGACGAAATTTAGGACCGGAACATCTTTCCACAAACTTGTCCATCTCTTTGACAAAAGGCCGGTTCGAACTGCAGACTTGGTATCCACGAAGGAGAGAACGTGATGGAGAATTTCGTCAGGAAAATCGCTCAGCGAAGCAACATCTTCAACTACATGGCTCGTCTTGTGTCTCTTGCCTGTCCTTGAATTTCCAGCCATATCTTTCTCCAGTTCTCCAAAACTGTTGAAATTATAAGATTGCAAGCAGGGATGACATTAAAGAGATTTAAGGTGGACTTAGTTGAAGGAGGTGTTGGCTACTGGCTACTTACCCCGTAAACTAACAATCTAACTCCAAATTATGACAACTTCCTTTACAGCAGCCAACCAGACAAGGTTCTTGTGACTTCTACCCTGAGATACATGAAGAGCATACTTAATAAATAGGGTAGAAATCAAGAGCTAATAACATGCTACACCCGAAAGGATAAGAAACCCAAAACCAATCTTGTAAATCAGAACCAAAGGCAAGACGTATGCTGACAGACTTAAATTGCCTAGATTCCCCTGTGAAGTAGTAAGCATAATATAACAATAGCGACGAACCCCTGCCCACATTGTTCCATGCGCAGACCCTACACGGATTCCAAGTTTTGAATCTGACAGTCACCAACAACCATGAATGCATTCTAGGGTTACGAAATCTGATCACCGAAACAGTGAACGAAAACTTTTCACTAACAATCAGTAGGCTGCTGGCCACGAATCTCTGGACCACCAGAGTACGAAATCTAAAAGTAAAAGGAACCCACTGAAATTCACCAAAGATAACGAATACCCAATTGAGCGATTAGAACTCTGCATGCTCTTCTGTAGAAGTAGCAGCCCTACCACCACCGTCGGCATTCGAGCGAAAACAATTTGCAAACTCATTTTGTAAGAAGTTCGTAGCGTTAATTAGAAGTACCTGGTGATCTTCATCAATGGCGGAGACAGGGATCAGGAAGTAAGACTGAGGTGGTGATGCCTTGACAGTTGACAGAGACCGAGAGACGGTTAATCGATAGAAGTTTTTCTCTTCGCGCTTCTTTGAATTGGGGGTGGAAGGAGTCATTTATATTTTTGTGTTTACTCCTGCAAATGCACCACCGAAATTTGTATGTTTCCCAACAATGGACCTTCAACTTTCAAGTTACACCAAATAGGCGTTTGAAATACTTAGAAGTGTTCATCAGCGTCCATTAGGGATGTGCAACGGTCCAATCCAATCAAACTCAGAAGAATTGTGGTCTATTAGTGAAAGATAGATTAGGACCAAGGATCGGACCATCATTCTATTTGGTCTATTTAGTCCGATCCAAATGTAAATTAGATTCGTTTTACTTCAGTTGTTATAAAATTTATGAGAGTAATAACCGAACCGCATTATAATTGGTTTAGTAAGATCATATCCGAAGATCGAGTCAGTACCATGCGGTCCTGTATAGACGAGGTGAGTGTTATCGAGAATCTTGTTTATTTTATAATGAGACGTTATCAAATTGTGTATTATTGACATTGAATCTTGCACTTTGCTAAAACAAGATTCTATGGTAATGGAAATTATGTATACACATGTTAGTCTGGAACGAAATGTTCGCGATTATTTAGCTTTATAGGTGACAGGAGAAAGAATCGGTAAAACAATGCAAATAATTATAAATTTCAGGAAAATGAAACAACAGTCAAGGAGAAAGATTAGAAAAGGAAGAATAGATTTGTCACTACTCCACGAGTAACGGAATCAAACTAAAATTACCGGAATTTATGTCACATTGGGAGATGAGTTGATTTAAAAAACCCCACATCTTCACCTATATGTATATATATGATCACAATAACAAGTGTAATATTCTCATACCACCACGGTACGTTGGGAGGATGAATTCAATCACGAGGATGATGAGAAGGGAAATCGCGATACTCGTATTCCTAGTCGCGGCCGTCGGAGCCATGAACGAAGATGTCGTTTTAAAAGCAAATCATCCGCAAGAGATCATCGGAGGATGGTGGGCGAAGGCGATGGTGAGAATTACCAACACTGAGGGTGCGATGTTGAAGTTTCATTGCAAGTCAAAGGACGACGATCTTGGAGTTAGAGTTTTAGGATATCGCCAGAGCTTTCAATTCGAGTTCAATCCGAACATATTTTTCAAGACACTGTTTTACTGTTCGTTCGAGTGGCAAAATGGCGGCGGGGTACATTGGTTTGATATCTACGTACAGACGAGGGATTGGTTGCACTGCAAAATTTGTGAATGGGAAGTCAAACAATCTGGGCCGTGCAGGCGTACTCCAGCCGATGGAAAATATAAATGTTACAATTGGGGCAAGTAGATCTATTTCGCAGGTAATATCTAATCGAAATCGAATCCATTGGTTAATTTTAGCTACGAAATTCTTATTTATAGAAAATAAGAACAAGAAAATAGAGGAACAATTTTTACTAGTTTGATATTTTATTTGTGAATAAGTTGTTTTTAGCTACATTCTTCGTTAATAATTGAGTTGGATTATTTTAGTTTGTAAGCATGAGTAAGTATGATTTGTATACTTATTATATTAAGTAGTACCATGTAGTACAAAGCTACACCATTCAATAATCGTTTTATGTAGTAGGATTAATGAGCGAATCAAATGATTAATAATTATGATTTTAAGATAAAACACATATGGCCAAAAATTTGAAACCCACCTCAACATCAAATTCAATCTAACTTTTTGTTAGGAGCGATCTATGATATGACATAAATCGAGTTAAATACGATCGTAATACAAATGACTGAAAAAATAATAACCAAACACAATCATGCACCACATTTTATTCAATATGATCCAATCTAGAGTATTTCTGTTAAGTAAAGGCTCATGTATTCCTTTATTGTTTCAAAATGTCTTATCCCAAACAAAAAAAATGCTCCACTATCGAATCTACCAAAGGTTGATGCCGGCCATTGCCATAAATCTACCGAACTTCTGCCAAGAGAGACGAGTCAAGAACATCGAATCCTTGAAGTCTCCAGCCTCGTAAATTGAGAGAGTTGCTCGTCGATCATCAGTTTTATCGTATTAATTAAGGGAGAGTTTTCCGACCTCCGAAGCTGATAAGAGAAAACACAATTGAAGTGCATGAAATCCAACAATTTATCAAACCTAACATTGCCAATGTATCAAAAATAAAAAAAAATGACATACCATATCTTCGAAACATAAGTCTGAGAGACTTTGCGTTACACAAACCACGCAGTAAACTCATAACCGCACGACGAGCCTGCTCGTCCGAGAGCCCACAGATGTGCTTCAGTCGGACACTGGCGCGACCAAGGGAAGGAAGATTCAACGGGCGGAGTTCAAGCAAACGGACCACGCAGCTCGAGTAACAGAATGACTCGAGCCTTGGAGCCAACAATTCGCCGATCCCGAAACCGTCAGCGTTGTCGATCTGTAGGCTCGGTAACCGGAGACCCGATACTTTCACGACCCGCGAGGTCGATACGCAGTTGATCACCTTCAAGCATTCCAGCCGGGGAAGGTCGGCGAAAGGATCGTCGCCGCCGTCGCGGAAAAGGAACAGACAGAAAGCCCTATTTGGAGCTAGTGCGGCAAATGGGCCAATAACTTTTGGCCCAGTTTCGGTTGGTTCACAGGGTATAAAGATCGCGGGCCCAATTACAGTAAAGCCACAAAACACATTATAGTAAACTCACCCGAATATTTTAATCTAAAGTGGTAGCATTGTGCCCATAACATACGATAAACCAAGCGTGGAAAGCAACAAAAAGGATGAATGTCTAAACCCCAAGTATGAGGAAATGTTTTCTAGAGGAACCTTCCATGTATCTTTCTTTCCCTCTCGTCACTGAACATGTACAATATATACTAGTCGAGGATCTACTATACGGTTCGCGATCTCCTTGCTAGCTAGTTGAGTTAGGTGTTTGCTTTGGAAATCAAGCCCCGCGAAGTCTCTAATACGTGCTCTGGTAATTCGAAAGACTTCATTCCGAGTGATTGTTTCCGTCTTGTGTAAGGATGACCGAAGAGTACTTCCAGACTGAAAAGAGAAACACACATACAGTAAAAGCTTAAGGTTGATTAATGCCAATGATTTACCAACTAGCTTATCAGTAGGGTGTTTCGGTGTGAATATCGGAACCTGAAATCATCTAGTCCGGTGAATCGAGAGACTTCGTTTCTTATCAATGCCTCCATGTCGCAAAAGCGTGACTGCCAATATGTGCTTTCAGACTGACGAAAGAAAACAAAATCCAAAACACGAAGATTAGTCAATGACAGTGATTTGCCAAATAGCTTCCTCAATCCAATCGAGAGAGCGAGAGAAAACCTGTACGCACCCTATCTTCCAAACATAACTTGAGAGATTTTGCATTCTGCAAACCACGCACTAAGCGCAACGTTACATTACTTGCCCATTCCTTTGTCATACGCTCTGAATAGAACACCAGGCGTACGCTAGCACGAACAAGAGAAGGAAAGTTCAACTCGCGGAGTCCCTCGATCCGACTCACAAGCCCCGTACAACGAAACGATTCGAGCTTCGGAGCCAACACTTCACTCACCGCAAAACTACCTATTAGGAACATGTAACGAATCTCCAATTCCCGCAACTGGAGTCCCGACACTTTGAAACCAACCAAGGACGTTGACCGGACCGTCATACGGCAATCGAGCAGCTTCAAGCTTTTCAAACAAGGAAGCACAGCAAAAGGATCGTCATCTCCGTCGTAAAAATTCAGCCAGCAGCCACGCAGCTCCAGGGTGGTCAGCATCCCGCCGCCGAAGCAGCTCAAAGCCACGCCGAGGTCAACGCTGAAGCAGACAGTCAACGAGAGGGCCTTCAGCATTCTGAATCCGCCGCCCTGAATCACGTCGTGATCTACGACGATGCGGAAGCCGGTCAGCTCGAGATCCTCGAGCGATTCGTGAAGCTTGTGACGCACGATGGACGCGACCATGTTCCTGTAACGACTGACGACGCAGGAATGCCTGACGGATAAAGCCCGTAGTAGCCGACCGGTTCGACCGGCGTGGTCCAGAACCATGTGGAACGATTCGATGTCCATCCCGCGGGCAGTGAAGCTGAGCCTGTCGATGGTTGTCTGGTTCGACCGGTGGTGCAACAGGTTGCGTACGAATGTTCTGTAACCCTCACCACTGGGGAATGAGTTCTGGTCGAGGTTGAGGACAGGAACGTCTTTCCACAGGTGCCTCCACCTCTTGGAGATAAGGCTGGTTTGGACGGCGGTTTTCGTGTCGGCGAGTAAGGAAAGGATGTGATGCAGGATGTCGTCGGGGAGATTGCCGACTCGACCGATTTCCTCCGCGGCTACTTCTTCTTCGCCGTCGCCGCCGCTACTTGGCTGTGACATAACGATCAAAGGAAGAAAATAAAACTATCTTCCGCCTGAAGCTCCCTGAGAAATTGATGGCGACGGTTAGCAGCCTGAGTTATGACTTCCTACATTGAAACCCTAACCCTCTAGGTCGCTCTGGATATTAGAGGTAGAAAATGGGCTTAATAGGCCCAATACGATTAGCAAATGACAATTATTTAATTACCATGCACTAGTCCATGCGTGTAAACTTTGACGCCGGATGGAGATCGACTTTTCAAAACTTTGAAATTGTTTACGTAAGACATCTCAAGCTTCTTTGGCCTTTTTTGATGCCATAGATTCTTGGGCAAATAGATTTTCTCACTACTTGCTGAATAATTCTCAAGATGCTGGCATTTTGCTTAGCATTCTCCTTGTACTCTTTTGTCTGCTTGCCTGCTCGTTTCTTCGAGTCTTCATCCTCGTCTTGTGGATCTTCATATATCCTTCTTTGAAAACCATTGGTGACCCAATATTTTTCCGGTGAGAACTATTCCTACTTTGGATGGGGATGAATACATATTTCCCTGAGAAATAATCACGTTAAGCATTCGGCAAACTGATTTGTCTATATTCAGATATAAGGAGCTATCAGATCGGCCACATGCAACCAAACTTGCTAGGAAGTACCTCGCTGAGCTGAAGCAGGTAACTCAACGCAAAAGGATAACAACTTTTTTTTTTGGTAGTGTAGCATGTGAGTTATGAAGCATTTTCTAACAAACTATTTTTTTTGCCAATCGATCACTTTATAAAAGAGGATAGGACAAATAGAAATCAAGTCGAACCCAAATGGAAGATAAAAAAACTGAACGTGACGAGTCATTAAATGAGCTCCACCCCGATTGCTATCACGACCAACAAATCGAAGAGTAACACTTCCCCATTTGAATCAAGCAACAGACAGATCTCTTGAAGAACAACTCCACCTTGACATCTTTAGATTAAAGCAAAATGGTGCCTATGGATATTGAACAAAGCAAAGTGCCGAAACTAATTAACAAAAAGGATGAATGTCTAAACTCCGAGTACAAAGAACGTTTTCGAGGATCTAGGGTATCGTTCAATCTCCTCGGTAGCTAGTCGAGACACGTGTTTGATGTGGATATCAAACACTAAAAAAATTCATCATTTCTCATTTGATATCGAGAGACTTTACTCCGTAGCCTTGTTTCCAGGGGTGACTGGTGGTGACTTATGGGTACTTCCAACCTGGGGGGAAAAACACACACACACAATATAAGACTAAGATTTGATTAATGGCAATGATTTACCAACTAGCTAATCAGTCAGGTGCTTTGGTGTGGGTATCGCAGACCTGAAATTCTTTATTCTAGTAAATCGAGAGACTTCATTCCGGATCATCGCCCCCAAGGGCGACCTACATGTGCCTTGACCAGACTGACAAATTAGAGGAAAACACACAATCCAAAAGCACTTGATTAGTCAATCCAATCACGGAAGAGCGCAGCAAGAGATTGTAGGTACGTACGTACCATATCTTTCAAACATAAGTCGAGAGACTCTGCACTACGCAAACCACGCACCAGCCGCATCGTCACGTTACTCACCCAACCCATCGCCACACGCTCGGAACAGTACGTCAGGTGTACGCTAGCGCGAACAAGACAAGGAAAGTCCAACTCGCGGAGCCTCTCAACCCGGCTCACGCGCCCCGTACAACAGAACGACTCGAGCTTCGGAGCCAGCACCTCGCTCACCGCAAGACTGTCGTCGTCGTCGTCGTCCGCCATGTGATGACGAATCTCCAGTTCCCGCAACTGGAGCCCCGACACCTTGAACCGCCGGCACCGGCGCGGCCGCCGGACACGACAGTCGAGCAGCTTCAAGCAGTTCAAACGAGGAAGGGCAGCAAAAGGATCGCCGCCTCCATCGTTGTCGAACGTCATCAGGCAGTGACGCAGCTCCAAGGTGGTCAGCGCTCCGAAGCACCTCCTCAAAACCACGCCGAGCTCGACGGCGAAGCAATCGAACAGCTCGAGGGATCCGCGATGGCCGAGGGACGCACGTAGACGTAGGAGGCGGCGGCGGCTCGGGTCGTGGTCGGGACCGGTCCGACCGTCGTAGGCCAGGACCATGCCGAGCGACTCCGGCTCGTGGTCGGACCAGAGGAATTTGCCAGTCTCTTCCGTGTGATTGGTGGTGAAGCTTACCTTGTCGAGGCGGGTCGACCGTCGGGACAGGAAGTTGCGTACAAAGGTTCGGCAGCGCTCCCTCGTGGAGAAGGAGTTCTGGTCGAGGTGGAGGGCAGAAACGTCTTTCCACAAGTGCCTCCACCGCCTGGAGAGAACGCTGGTTTGGACGGCGCTTTTCGAGTCCTCGAGGAAGGAAAGGATGTGGAGCAGAATGTCGTCGGGAAGGTTGCTTACTCCATCCATTATTATTTCCTCAGCTTCTGCTTTCTTCGCAGTCGTCGTGACTATGTTCTGACTTTAACACGCAGTGAAACCCTAATCCGATCCGAGGTAGCTCTCGATATTAGAGGTAGACAAAAGCGCCGCTTACCGGTGGCTTTCAAAGTGGGCTTAAGGCTTAAGCAGTTAAGCTTAATCTACACAATAAATAAAAGCCAAATGAGAAAATTTGAAGCCCCATTTCAAATTTCCTGCATCGAGAGTGAAAGTAGGAAGGACATTTTGGTCTTCACAATTACTTTTTTTTATTCATTAAAAAGACACTTACTAGGATTCGAACCATGACCACTTTAAAGAAAAGCAAAGATCATAACCAATCACACTAAATACATTTGTTGTTTCTTTTTAAATTAAAAACATATAATCGTAGAGAGGAAAAAACCCTTTCCCTATTTCAAATTCTCTACTCCAGGAGCGTTTGTAGGAAGGGTAGAATAGGGAGTGTCAATTTTTTTCTTTTTCCTCTGTGAAACGAGCCAACTTACCGTACACATGCGAATTTAAACGGGTCTAGGAGTGTCAATTTTTTACTTTAAGTCCTTTAATTTCTCCGTGGTGGTAAAATATATATGAAAAGGCAAAAACAATACTCATTTTTTTGCTAAAAAGAAAAAAATTTAACAATAAACTAATACATGGATTCTAATGGGCTAACCGCTAATCATAAAATAAAAGAGTTGAATGGGCCTGACCTACACGGGATTTGCCCATCAAGTAAAACAAATGAACATCATGGGTTTGCCATTCTAAAACAAGCTATTTTCTCTAGCATGATATAGATTATGCTATTATTTTATATCTTAGTGGCTAAAATATAATGTATTTTAAAGTTATTCAATGGTTCAACCTCGACCAACCCAATTAGTCCAATTTTTATCATTTCAAATATATATTATGTAATTATTTGATATCATAATGATTAAATTATAGTGTATATTATAGAGAATCGTTTGGTATTTGTTAGTAAAAAAAACTAAACAGAAAGATCTATTTGGTTATTTTTAACATTAAAACGATCCTAAACATTTTCAGTTCCCTTTCGAAATTCTATAGTTTTATTCCCGAATCAGTGATGTGCATATGGTGAATTGCAGTGATCTCTTTTCTTTCATTATTTTTTATTTTCAAATAGAAAGTTTAAAAGTAAAGAATAACTAGAGTTTGGCATGGGTCGGTCAAACATGCTGAATTTCAAGTTTTGGCCCGTTTTGATCAAGTCTAATTTATAATCACATGGTTCCCTGATACCCGATAAAAATCTCAATCCAAACCAGTTTGGCAGGTGAGTCCGTGTTTACCACCATTTTCTAGGGATACAGGAACAATGGTTCATATCCCAAATCGTGTTTGTTGTTCATTCTTGATTTCTTTAGATTTTATCATGGCTTGGCAAAAAACAAGAAAGCACAATGATGACAAGTTGAAAGTTTTATAAAGCAAATTAATCGGCCAACGGGCCGAGTAAAAGCTAGCAACGATTGTGAGATGCTCATTTCCCGAAAACCGTCGGGATAGGCGATTTTTTATTCGATTTTCTGGAATTTGGTTTCTATAAAACTTACTCTACCTCATCATATTACTAGAAACAATATTGTTTCACGAGGTAATAGGTACTTGATTTTGGTTCATAATGCTGATTTTTGATTCGTTGCATCATTCATGTCTTTTTCCTACTAAAATTCACTATTTTTATCACGCGTTTTCCAAAAGCAACTATACAACAATAAGCTATACACTCCATTACATTATCAAATTTCATACCTCACCTTCCTCCGGCCAAATGGCCGGGGCCCACGCTAGTACTTAATAGGCCCAATACGATTGGCGAATGGCAATTATTTATCAAGAAAATCATTGATGCAATTTTCAGGTACTTTCCGCTGAAATTTTTGTCTAGGTTTGGGACTAATGACTTTGACAATTCAATCTGTAAACATTTTAGTATGTTTGTGTGTTCCTTCTTTATCTTTGTTGTCGGAGACTCATAATAATCGTGCTTTTTTTTTAAACTACTATCCGTTCGGTCATGTGGTTTTGCTCAATGTTATATTGTAATCCCGAAAGGGTCGATGGTTGGTTTAGTTGCAGCCTGGTCTCCTGTGAACGTTTTGGTCTCGGTTTTGTGTATGCTCTTATTTTTTATAGTGTGGATGTTGTTACAATATGCTCGTACCAATATAATACCATCTGACTTACCAAAGGTCCGAACATCGACAAACGAAAATATCATGTATGTTGTTTATATTCCGGTTCGATTTTGACAACATTAATTCTTCGATCATGAGTGGTAACATATAAAAAAGCGGAAGAACAAATCAAGACGAGGATGCAAGTGTGTGTATATATCGACATCATCCAAATACTTGAAATTTCCTTTATGGGCTATCAATGTAAACCTAGTAATTGTCTAATAATTAAGCAAGTGCGGTCATGGTCACGACCGGTTCGACCGGCGTAGTCCATGACCAAGTCGAACGAGTCGTGATCCGATCCGTGGTGGTCGTGAAAATCGAACCGGCTGGAAGTGAAGCTGAGCTTGTCGATGGTTGCGTGGTCGGACCGGAAGGAGAGAAGGCTGCGTACGAATGTTGTGTAACGCTCACGCGAAGAGAAGGAGTTCTGGTCGAGGCTGAGGGCACGAACGTCTTTCCACAGGTGTCTCCACCTTTTGGAGAGAAGGCTGGTTGTCACGGCGGTTCTCGTGTCGTCGAGTAATGAGAGGATGTGGTGCAGAATGTCGTCGGAGAGATGGCTTATTCGATCCGCTTCTACTTCTTCGCGGTGGCCGCGCCTCCTTTTTCGCGACATGACCAACAATAGGAAAATCGAAAACGCTATCTTCCGGCGGAGCGCCCTTTATAAATTGAGTTTTAACCGTGGAAGCCTTATCCGAATTCTTTGAGGAGTAGTAGAGTAGTGAGTAGTGTTTCAGAAATTGGGCTATTTATCTTTGAATTTCTCCGGTGAATTGCGCACGATAACTCGGTCCATTATTTTTTTTTTCCACCTTTGTTACTTACAATTTTTTTCCTTTTTATTGGTGGGTGACTTTAACCTTTTGTTTCATTATCGATCACTGCGGTGTACTTCCGTTAACTTCATCCTATGCGTAGTCAACGATAATATTTAACTGTTAAGCGACTGATATGGATCAATTAAAAATTTAAAGAAAGCTAAATTTATTATTGGGAAGGAAAAAAATCTCATTAGTACAGTAGTTGATAACACAACTTACATGAAACCGTTCCACATGTAATTTCTTGAGTACATCTTTGTCATACTCGCGGTCTAAGATTTATTTTAAAGGTCTAATAACTCGAGACAAAAAAATCGGAACGATGATATAGTTTTGATGAGATAAATTAGAACAATCGACGGATGCTACGCATGTGTTGTAATGTCAGTAATAGGGAAATTTCAAACAACCCCAGCAATTACGTAACCGTTCAAGAGGAAATGGTTGTTTGGACGAAAAGTAAAATATGATTCATATCTAAAATAAAAAATTTGTCTTTGAACCTCCCTAAAGGGAATATAAATAAAGAATATATATTTATGATTCATAATTCGTGTTTGGTAATTTGAACTACAAGTTCACTAAAAATTCATAATGAAAACAGGAAAACAAGCACCTAATAAAATTACATCAACCTCACCCAAATACTTAAAATTTCCTTTGTGGCTTATCAATGTAAATCTTCTAAGCAAGTGCTGAGACTAGCACAACTACTTATGAATGTCTAAATTCCAACAAAAAGCTACACCATGCCTTTTTCATAATGCATCAACATTATTTTTCCTCCTATATACAGTCATTCTCCCTTCGTGCTGGTGGGGTCAGCTGATTCATGTGGGTATCGAATGCTCGAGGTCTTTAATCTGGTGAATTGAGAGACTTCATCCCGGATCCTTTGCTTCCATTCATTCAAGGGAGAATCATGTGGCAGGTACACAGACGTGTCTTCCAAACACAAGTCGAGAGACTCCGCGTTACGCAGACCGCGAAGCAATTCCAAGACCTCATGCCTCCAATATCCCAAGTCGCCGTGCGTTGTTGGGCAGTACTGGAGGTAAACACTGGCGTGGTCGAGCGAAGGAAGGCTCAACTCGCGTGGTTTCAACCAACTCACGCGAGCACCGAAGCAGAGAGACTCGAGCTTTGGAGCCAACACTCCGCCGAAAACCGGCTTCTCCTCATCCCAACAACGAATCTCCAGTTCCAGCAGCTGGGGCCCCGACACCTTGAACGAGAACGACGGCAGCGTGGTCGAGCGAGTCGACGCACGGCATTGGTTTATCTTCAAGAATTCCAAACGAGGAATGATCGAGAAGGGATCGTCGTCGTCGTCGTGAAAAATCAGCTCGTCGTGACTCAGCACCAAAGAGGTCAGATTCGGTAGGCAGCGCGAAACCACGCCGAGGTCGACGTCGCGGCAGCAAGCCAACGAGAGAGCCTTCAGCGTTCTGAAGCCGCCACCACCGCCTTCCTGAATCACGTCGGTGAAACCGGTCAGCTCGAGAGATTCGTGATGCTTGTGACAAACGATGGAAGCGACCATGTTGGCTAAAACCCTTAGCGGGCGGTAATGATCAGGACCGGTTCGACCGGCGTGGTCCATGAACATTTCGAGCGACTTGTGAATGTGATCCACCCAGCGGTGATCAAAACCAGATGATGATCGCCAATTCTGGCTCGGGTTGGAGGTGAAGCTGAGCTTGTCGATGGGTGCCCGGTCGGACCGGGAGGAGAGAAAGTTGCGTACGAATGTTGTGTAACGCTCGCGCGAAGTGAAGGAGTTCTGGTCGAGGTTGAGGGCACGAACGTCTTTCCACATGTATCTCCACCTTTTGGAGAGAAGGCTGCAGGTTTGGACAGCGGTTTTCGTGTCGTCGAGTGAGGAAAGGATGTGAAGCAGAATGTCTTCGGACAGATGGCTCATTCGATCGGTTTCCTTCGCCTTTTCTGCTTCTTCGCGGTGGCCGCGCTTCCTTTTTCGCGACATGACGAACGATAGGAAAACTAAAACGCCTATCTTCCCGACGGAGCGCCCCTTATAAATAAATTGAAAGCCTTATCCGAATTCCTTGAGAAGTAGTAGAGTAGTGTTTCAGACTTTAACATTTTGTTTCATTATTAGTCGCTGCAATCTACTTCCGTTGACTTCATCCTATATGTAGTCAACGATAATGTTTAATATCGGTAAGTGGCTGACGGATCAGTTAAACATTTAAAGAAAACTAAATTTATTATTGGGGCGGAAAAATCTCATTAGTACGGTAGGTAATAACACAACTTACATGAAGCAGTTCCATATGTAATTTCTCAACTACGTCTTCGTCAAACTCCGCCTAATATTTATTTTGAAGGGTCTAATAATTCAAGACAAAAAAAAAATTCGGAAGGATGCTACACGTCAATTAAAAATCACCCCAATTAAAAGAATGTTATCTCATCAAATTTTAGTTTTGATGAGATAAATGAGAACCCCCTCGAGAAGAAGGAAGGTGGCAGTATATATAACGGTCATGATTCCGACCGCTGGAACCCTACTTCCAATTCGTAACGGAAAGAGGAAGGGCTGAAAACGGGCTAAGGAAAGAAGTCGATAGAGTGGGCTCAAAATGGGCTCAACATATGGCCCAAGGAGAGTTGGCAGTATATATAACTCAAATACTACACTACCCAGAAAAAAGTTGTTCATCTTTTTGCGTTGTTTACATATATTAGTCTCTTCCTACAATGAAGAGCAAAAATGAGACTGTTAAACCAGAACTGGCCTTAACAAAATTTCCAGATCACAGACACAGACCTACTGTTCCTTCTGGCCATCTAAACCCGGCAGCTATACTGTGGAAACTAGCAGAAAACCGCGCTGAACCAATGAACCTTAAAGATGAAGAAACTTTTGAGGCTCTCCAATTCATATCATCCAGCAAATGCATTTACCTTCTCTATGATAATTCTTCCTGTTGATTTGAGTTTGGCTCTGGAGACCAGCTAACGAATGGCATTGTTCCTCACTCGCGGTGGTAACGGGTTTTCTGTTCAATCACAACTCGTCGTGTGCCTGAGAATCTGCAGTATCCTTCTCACTAGCTGAGCTATCAGAGGCAGTGGCTTCCTCTGAAGTGGTCTTAGGCTCTTCATTTGTCTCGGTCTTCTTGGGATCTTCTTGTGTTTCGGCTTTCTTAGGCTCCTCTGCCTCGTTCTTCTTGGGCTTCTCGACTTTGGGTTTCGGCTTGGGGATTTTGTTGATGCTGGTAACCTGTGCAAGCAGCAGTCAGGAACAAAAAATGGGAAGTCAATGATAAGGTCTTTCGTTAGGCCGTGTGAGAGACAGAATGCGAGGATGTCAGAGGGGGATACCTTGTCCTGCAACTTAAATACTTTGGTGTACACTTCTTCAGATGTGAAGGCCGGTTTGCTAGAAGCAGAAGTCCTGAATGGGAGAAAAGGGAGAAAATGAAGTGCTGTTCCATTTCAAGGTAAGGAAATGAGTAGCAATCAATGGATAGGTCACTTACTGCTTCTGCTCTGCCTCCTTCTCATCAAGCCAACTCTTCAACTTTTCACCATCATTCAGAACCTAGAACCAAATGTTGGAAAAATGAACATTATCATACAGCTCCAATGATGGAAAGAGTTATGAAGCGACTTGGATAATCGGTGAACAGGTTTTATAATCATACCTCAGTTATTCTATCCTTTGGGAGCCAAGGTTTGTTTGCCTCCCAACCTTCTACAATCTGCAGAAAAGAAAAAAGAGTTCCCTTAGTAAACAAAAGATCAGGATGAAGATGCATTCGATAGATATGCAGAACTATACTAAAAATCTGCTGTAGGTAAGCAACTTCTGCGTAATTTGACAATTTTGATAAGGAGACACTAATTGAAGGAATGAAAACCAGAGAATAAAAACATCTGAAAGACAGATATTGTCAGTAATAACAGAAGATTCAGTCGGCTAGGACTTGCAATAACCAGCATAGAATCAACATCAAAGGTTATTCTGCAAAGGTAACTTCTGGTAATATAGCCAGATCATGATTTAAGTGGAGTTACCTGCTTCAGCTCAGTGAGGTACTTCCTAGCAAATTTGGTTGCATCTGGCCGTTCTGACAGCTCCTTATATCTGCATGTAGACAAATTCGTTAGCTGGCTGCTTAATATGATCATATATTTCTCAGGGAAATATGCATTCATTCCCGGCGAAGTAGGAATAGTTCTCACCGGAAAAATATTGGGTCACCAATGGTTTTCAAAGACTCCATACGTTTCTCAAACTCACTGGCAGTTGCATCTTCACCATCAGTATATAGCCAGTCTTGAACCTGAAACAAATGATCATATTCGTAAGCAGATGATTTTCATATAATACAAGGGGAATCTATAGACGAAGAAGCAAAAAGGTGAGGGACAGAGGCTGACAGACACACAGAGGAGAGTTTACCTCGTCAAGCTTTTCAATGAACGACTGGCGTTCTTCACTTGTCGATATCTTCTCAAACTCCTCGTCTGTTTCAAGCTGTAGTAACCAATAAAACCAATTATATTTAGTTACTATAATAGTCAATAGTCATGGGAAAGAGCACAGAATCATACCTTTTCTTTTGTTGAGTATATATATCCTTCCAAGTTATTTTTCGACTCAGCAGTTCTTCGTCGCTCTGCATCTTTCTTGTTCAATTCTTCCAGCTTTCTTTTAGCTTCAGCCAGAGATTCTTCTGAAAGGGGCTTTCCTGGACCTACTGTCTTCTCAGTGATCTACACATGGTAACCGACAAAATGATCAGCAAAAGAGTAAAGTGTGCAAACAAAAGGCTAACAAGGGCCTATTTCACTGAAATAACAAAGAGACAAAAGCAAAGAAGCCTGCTTGCACCTTCAGTGGAACCCTGAATGTTCGTTTTTTAAGCTTCTTCTCGGCAGCCACCTCGGTGGTGCTTGGTTCTTTGACATCTGAGTTAGAGTCACTGCCCGTCGTTTCGTTACTTCCCTCTGAAGAATTCTCAGTCGCAGAGCTCGTTGTGGTATTCTCGGCAGCTCCATTATTGGTACCTGTCTCTGGGGTACTGCTTGAAGAGTTCGTGATAGTTTCAGTGGTGAGATTCTTTTTTATTGGGACTTCCACCCACTCTGATATCTCCACAAGAGCATCTACTCGGTCCAAAGAGAGAACCCCACTCCTGCTGAGTGAAAAATGCAGATTTGCCTTTATGGGGGAGGAGAGATTTCGTGACGAATACCTAGACACGCAACAAGACACATCAGTTAGTTCATGCTCCAAAGCAGGAAAGTTGTTGTGACAGCTCAGAAACATTAAACCGAGCCAGATTCCTTACTTCTCACTCGCCTCCGTCAGACCAGACACGGCATACTGTGCAAACACTGGTGAACTGATGCTGGGCGGTAAGGGTTCATCAGTCTCGTATTCAAGTGAAACTTCAAAATCTTTGTTAAGAACTATGGATCGGAACGTCTGTAAAGAAACCAGTACAGAGCAAAGTAGTAAGTTCGAGAACCAAGATTGATGGTATGCTACTGCTTCATAAAATTCGAGTGCAAAACAACTTTTACCTTACTGGGGACCTTTTTCATCCTAGGTACCAGTGACTGCCTATCTTTGAAATCTGGGCCATCCAGTAGAACAGCCAATCCGTATGAAGAACCATCGATCATTCCTAGCTTACGGTTCAATTTGATACCATCACTTAAGTTTGCAGCATGCAATGCTGCACCAAGAACTATAGCTTCGTCCGCATCCAGATGCTTGTCCAACTCACTTCTTCCAAGAAGTTCCTGAATCTTAGCCTGTTAAGGACAAGAAAAAGAATAACTGTCAGATTCAATGTTAACAAGCTTGATACTCAGATCTCAGACAAGTTAATCCTGGAACTGTAGAAAGATCTTATAAAATAGATTGCACAGTGGTTTCTCTTCTATATGACAAAAAAGGAAGGGGTTTCAGGCACAAAGAGAAATGGCATACTTTTAGCGTGCAGACAACTAAAAGTTGAAGGCATAAGAGTCAAAGAACAAGCTGGTTATGGTGGACGAAATTTATGGCAAAAATACCATCATACCTAGACTTAGACACACACAACATTGGGGAAGAAACTGGTGTTTTCTCAGGATTGTAACAATAAAGTTACAAGGTTTCAAGTGGCCAACAAAGATCGAAGGCTGAGCTTATCCACAGTTAAAGACATTATAGAACTATCATTATTCATATCTAGCCTCAAGATCTAATTCATAGTCAGACTTCAAATTCACTTCAAAATTATTTCCACCAGATGATACATGAAGCCTCATCATCTTTTTGGTCCATACAACAAAAGTTGCTACCTCGTACTAACCTGTAACTTTGGCACTCTTGTAGCACCTCCAATAAGCTCTACAGCGTATATCTCATCCAGCTTGAGACCAGAATGCTTTATTACTTCTTTGATGGGGACAAGGGATCTATCCCATAAATCACCACATAACTCTTCGAACTTCTCCCGTGTTATTGAGCTCCTATAAATATGGGAAATTGATATAAGTGAACATAGATAATGGCATCATAAAGAATTGCAAGTGGAATATGAACACATCCGATTCCAACGCTAGGCTAATAGGGATCTACTTTAACACTACAGAACTGGATTGGGAACTAACTATGCGGCTATGCCACTGAAAGTGAATTAGACCAACTAAAGATTGTTTCTTGAACCTACCTGAAATCACGATCGTCATAGAGAGACTCAACCGAAATCGGAGCCGCTGTATTTGCACTCAATATTTCCTTGGTCCGCTTAACTTGCTTCTTCAGTTTGGCCATTGCCTTGGGAGACTTCCGCACATCAACTCCATTTCCAACCTGCTTATTGAATTCATCTGCAAAATACTCCACCAACCGCATTTCCATGTTCTGACCTCCAAGCGCTGAATCCCATCTAACATCCTTAACCTGGACAACACGTTTAAAGCATTAGCACTGCCCCATCAAACCGTGAACTACAAAATGCGAATATATGTGACCACAAAGTGAAATTCACCTGAAACTGGTTAACTGACACAGTCTTCCCAAACTCCTTGGCATTGTACGCCGAATAATACACAAGTGCAGCATAAGTACTACTTGAACCCATATCATAGAATATCACATATCTCGACCCATTAGAGAAATCCTTATCAATCCCATACTGCAATGCCGCACCTGAGTGTTCGTTTATCAGAGTAAGAACGTTCATCCCAGCCAACTGAGCTGCCTGAATCAACCCTCTCCTCTCCGCCTGCCCAAAATACGGCGGTACACTAATGACGGCATCTTTCACAGGCAACTTAGCATGGACCTCGGCCAAATTCGACGCGTAGCCCAAAACCATCGCCAACAATTCCTCAACGGAGTAAACTTGACCGTCGTCCACCTTGAACCCAACGGCGCCCCTGGAATCCTCCACTGCATCGAACGGCAAGTACATTGAATCCAAAACACCTTTCACATCCTTGTACGACTTCCCGATCATGTCCCGAAGCTGCGAGAACACTTTGTTAGGGTAACGAGCGGTGATTCCGGCAGCTTCCTCGGCGAGCAGACGAGTCCCCGAGTGGAACGACACTAAGGCCGGCGACTTCCGTTTGGACATCTCGTTGATGGCGACGGCGATCGGACTCTGACCCGGTTTCAAGTTCACTACCGCTACTTTCATCCATTCTGAACCTAGATCTACACTCGACACGGCCGATTGGGAAGGGGTTATCAAATTCGCGGAAATAAAACAAAGCAGCAGCCCTAATTTGATTATCATCATCGAACTCATTGTGAGCTCGGATCGTAATCCTAAGTCAGATAAATAAACACCGCAGTCTCTCTTCAGTCCTCTTCTCTACTTCCCTGCAAGTCCGCCATTAACAGATCAGTAATTTAACTTCAAATACCAAACTCCAGCCCAAAAAAACAACTAATCAGCTAATTGTAAGTAGAAAGAGAAGAATGGAGAATAACCAGAATCAGGTTCGCGAATCGCGCATTCTGCCCGATGGAGAAGGAGATGGGAGATGAAATTTCTCTGCTTTGCTGCTGAGAAACTGAGCACGAAAGGCGCAAATGGAGAGGAAAGCAAGAGAGAAAGTTGAAAGCCGTTATTTTTACTCGAAGGAACGTCTTCGTTTATTTATTTAGTTTTAATTTAATATATACAGCCAACGTGGCGCGCTTTTTATTGTTGGGGTGGGAAAAGATAGCCAATGGAGGAACGACAGGTGGCGATTGATACACGTGGCCGCTTTTGAGAAGTCGAGTTGTGTTGTTCATAGGTCATCAGAGGAGTGCGTTTTCAGTTTCCGTAGTCAACTGAGATCGGGAGTCACCCGATCTAGCTGGGCCCAAACTACAAGTAGGCTAGCCCAATTAAGTCTTTGGCCGTTCCGGGCCGGACCAGAGAATCAGGCTTCGGCCTTTTCAGCGAATTAACTGTTTCCCGGTTCTTTTTGTTTCGCGCGATAAGAGTGGAATTGCAAATTACAGCCGCCGGCGGCCAGTAGAAGCGGGAAACAGCCGGAGAAAGGGTCCTGGGAAATCTCAGGATGCAAAATCTGAATCAACACGTATTGGGGATTCTCTCCAAATGTGATCACCTTAACCACCTAAAGCAACTTCAATCCTTCCTCACGATTCTCGGCCACTCTCAAACCCACTTCTACTCCTTCAAGCTCGTCCGTTTCTGCGTCCTGAAGCTCTCCGACCTCGCATACGCACGCTCCATCTTCGACCACCTATGGTCGCCCAACATCTTCCTATACACCGCCATGGTCACCGCCTACTCCTCGGCTTCCGACCACAGCTCGTCCTTCGCGCTCTTCCGCGACATGGTTCGTCGCCAGCGCCCGCCTAAGCCCAACCAGTTCATCTTCCCGCACGTCTTGAAATCGTGCCAAACAACGAAAATGGTGCATACCCAGATAGAGAAGTCCGGGTTTGGGAACTACCCAGTTGTCCAGACGGCGCTTGTGGGCTCGTATTCGAGGTCTGGGGGGTCGGATATTGGGATTGCGCGGAAGGTGTTCGACGAAATCTCTGAGAAGAATGTTGTTTCATGGACTGCTATGATCTCTGGGCTGGTGAGGCTTGGCGAGATGGGTGATGCGTTTTCGCTGTTCGAGGAGATGCCTGAGAGAGATGTTCCCTCTTGGAATGCTGTCATTGCTGGTTGCACGCAGAACGGGCTGTTTCCCGAGGCGATTTCGTACTTTCGAAGGATGATTGACCATCGACTCAGGCCAAATCAGGTTACTGTAGTATGTGCGCTCTCTGCTTGTGGGCACACAGGAATGCTCCAGCCGGGTAAGTCGATGCATGGCTTTGTTTACAGGCAGGGTTTTTTTGCTGACAAATTCGCGGCGAATGCTCTGATTGATATGTACGGGAAGTGTGGGAGCTTAGATGATGCGAGAATGGTGTTTGATATGACTTCAAAGAGAAGCTTGTCGGCATGGAACTCGATGATCAATTCTTTTGCCCTCCATGGTAGGACGGATGGAGCGATTAGTATCTTTGATGAGATGTTGCAGTACTGGGAGCATGTGACGCCTGATGAGGTGACGTTCGTCGGCCTATTGAATGCTTGCACTCATGCAGGGCTTATCGAAAAGGGCCGGTTCTATTTCAATATGATGACCGATCATTACATGCTTGAGCCTCAGATCGAGCACTATGGGTGTCTGATAGATATCCTTGGTCGTGCTGGGAGGCTTGAAGAAGCAATGGAAGTGGTACGGGGAATGAAGATTGAGCCCGATGAGGTTGTTTGGGGGTCTTTGCTTAATGGATGCAGAGTCCACGGCCATACTGATTTGGCTGAATTGGCCATTAAAAAGCTAATGGAGATTGACCCCAGAAATGGAAGCTATAGGATAATGCTGGCAAATCTATATGGCGAGTTAGGGAGGTGGGAAGATGCCCGTAGGGTGAGGAAAGTGTTGAAGCAGAGCAAGGCGTATAAGACACCAGGTTGCAGCTGGATCGAGGTTGAGAATGAGTTGTATCAGTTCTACTCAATCGATAAGACACATCCTAGAACAGAGGAGATTTACAGGACACTAGAAACACTAGTTGTCTCGCACCAGTTGGAGTCGGTGAATTGGAGGTTAGTGCTGAATTTGTGAATCAAATTTCGGAATGAGGTCAAACAAATTCTTCAGTGATTGAGGACTGAAGTTCACAGTGTTATCTATCGAAGCTTGGAGATGCAAGAAGGTACTCTAGCCTATAGCCAAGATTCTTGATCTTGCATTAAGTTTTTCGTTTAAGGAACTTTTTGTCATCTACTTAGGCTTGATTAGGCATTGGAGTCACTCTCACACCATAGCTCTCGAGGAAGACCGATTTTCAGCAACACTGCAACCCTAGGTAAGTTACAACTTGTTTGAATTGAAAATTGAAGAAAAAAGTAAGCACGAATGCAGAAGTTTTCGAGGCTGCGGAAGTTCAGCTAGTCCACTTGTATCTATTGACATGTGTTCTTTTGCGTATAGGTTTGTTAAGGAGCATGGGGAGTAAATGAGCCGATCACATTTCTTCTCGTCACAAGAATGGAACAGTTCGATCACAGGGATATGGCAGCAGACCATGTCAAGACACTGAAACAGCATAGCCTACTGCTAATGGCGGTTCTCGGGGAAAGTTATCACAACAGAAGCTATGGATAATGCTGTCAGTAGAAGTGCCTCCAGGCAGGAAGTGGCATAGCGCCACGTAAAATGTACTGCTGCCTATTTGAAGATAGAGAGAGCTTTATGATTTCGAATGAAACAAATTGATCATCATCTGTTTCTGTATACAAATATTCATATAAGTTATTACAGTGTAACAAAGTTTGTACAGTCGATTTCTCCGGCCATGAAAAGTATACTGGAATCTGTTTCTATGGATATGGAGGTACCAAACGAGGCACAAATTGCAGAGATTGCAAATGTGCAGTGGGTAGAAAATGAAATGAGGCATGTATGCTATGATAATATAGGTTCAGGAAGAAAAAACATATCAGAACAGCCAATGCCTTTTCCTTGGTACTCTGGTGGGGACATCTGCATCAAGAAATGGTTCGGAAATGAATACCATCGGATGACATAAGTTATGAAAGCTCAAAAACACATGCTAACTGAAACTTTAATGTCTCAGTGGATTGTTTTGTTATTTGGACTCGTTGATTACCTCCGATTGCGTACAGTGAGTTGTAATGGACTTCACTCCAAAAGCTTAGCCAGATCTCTGGAAGCACAAAAAGGTTCTAAGTTTCACACAACTCAAAAGCAGCACATCTAAATGGAAACTTGGAACTTTATTGTGACTGTGATGGATGGATGCATGACTGCTGTTTGACGATGACAACTAATATGCCATACTGTAATGCTTGCATGAGATATAACAAGCTTTTGGAATGATATGCTAACGGCACAAACCTCTTCCAGGAGGCTTGTCTTTGGGCCTGATCTCGATATAGCAAGTGTCACGGAAAGATGTAACTAGGCAAATTTTGGCTTCAAACTGAAAAATGTAGCAAAAGAGGTCAGAAACATACCATGAAAGAACTGTGTGTTATTGGGGAACAATAGAAGCAGCATGAAATTATCAAGCACCGTGCTCATAAAATTAAGACAAAGTGGCCTGGGTCCGAACTTCTACTACACATTCTGAGACAGTGACTACACTGTTTTCCACAAGTTCTGACCATGACTTAAAATAAGAAAAGGCCGTTTGACATCCAAATTACTCTGAGGAGTGAAGTTCTTTTCTCTTCTTCAAGTAATTTACTTGACAATTTCTCAACAACAAGGCACACTTTGTGCTTTCTCAGTCACATTGTTCAAAGTGAAAACACGGAATTTGCTCTATGTTGATAAAACTAAATCCAGATACAAGGTTTGCTTCCAGCTGAGCTAACTATGGAGCATAGATATGAAATGATTTTCAGAGTGCATGAGTTCAACTTACTCTATCCGCAGCAGCTTGTAGAGTAACATGATCACCCCACTCCCCTGATCTAGCAAGAACATCAAAGTTAAAACGAATCAACATTTGCTCAGTTGTAAACACTGTCTTCTGGCACAAAAAGACAAATCAAAATGTGCCCCCTCTAAAGGTCTTACTTTTTCATCTTGTTTACATAGCTTCTGTACTTCATTGGGACATAGCTTTCATACATTTTTCTGAACTGCTTTAGCTGGAAAATAAAACAAAGTACAAGCAGTCCATAAGTATCAAGAATTGGAAGGTTCTCCCACATAGTAACAAAAAAAAAAAAAAAAAACTGTACCATGAATAATAAGAATTCACATGCATGAGTAAGAAATATCTACCAGTAGAGAATCATATGTCTTACCTGCTTAACAACTTGCTTCCTAACATGCTTATGATAATCTGGACTGCGAAATAGCTGGTCTGCTAATGCCCGAAACTGTATGTATGACAAGTGTATCCAGTAGCTAATCAGACCTTTCCAATCCATACTTCAATAAAAGGTCAGTTCACAAATGGAGGTGTCAACATAAAGTATTCGCTCGGCATAAGAATTATAAATCATAGCACACCTGGCAATTCCCATCACCCTCCATCTGCAGTTCTGCTAATCCATAGGTATTCAATCTGGATCAGATGGTAAAAAGACAAATAAGCAATAGCATCTACATTTTTGACAAATGCAAAACCATTCCCTGTATTAGTTCATGAGTTTCCTGTCAGAGATAAATTATGTTGAATGAACAAGAACTGGCACATATGCTCAATGATTACGCTCGACTGTAGGAAAAATGCAGAGAGTACAGTATCCCAGTAAATTGGTCAAGTAAATAACTTTATACAAATGAAACTAAGTAATGAACTTAGAAATTTTTCAGGAGCAAAGAGCAAAAAGTTTATAGGATGGATGATGAACCAAACACCTTCCAGACAGCCGAACATGATCTAAGGTTGCATCATTCACGTCTGGAATCTGACCATTAACCCGGGGAGTGTGCTGTAATTGGCCATTGCAAGTTACTTATAAGTCCAAAAGGAAGTAATAAGAATATGAATTTAATGAACACAAAAGATGAAAGCGCTTATCATCAAACATCTTTTCAGCAATGCAGAAATGTCAATTAATAACCACTGCGACATTAATCCTAGACCACCAATCAGGCCATGGTGTACAACAAACAGTAGCAATAGCTTCGAAAAGGCTCGAATAAAAGAATCACCCTCTAATCATCCTTGCTTTCCAATCAACTAAAGAATCAAAAGGGACCCTAACACCTGAATTTGCAGTCTCATATACAATCTTGAATCACGTATTCAAAGAAAAAGAAAACAAAGAATAAGAGAAGGAACGAACATACAGGTATGGAATCCAAATGAGAGAGTCTCTTTCCAAGCTGTCTGCCAGCATTAGCCTTTTCTTCTTCAGCTAGGATGCTCGCAATAACCTGATCGTCCTCTGTATCCGGAACACTGCTATTATAACTTGACGTTGAGCTCGCACTTGCATTGCTATAGCTTTCAGTCATACTCTACTACCACCAGCATACAGCTACCATAAAAGCAACCTCCAAGAATTCAAGAACATATATCACCGAGCAACAACTGGTAACCAAACACTTGAACAGATTCTGATCCAATTTATGCCTTCAATCGAGTAAATGTGATCAATTCCCAGCATAATGAACAAAGATAATGACAAAATTCGACTCCTCTGAGACGAACAGATGAACCGAACGAAAGCTCTCCACGTTAAGGAAAGTCAGCAGCTATGAACCATGATACCAAGAGAATTGATCTAACAACAAACCAAAGGAAATCACCTCAAAATCTCTTGCTATTCGGCCACCACACCTGGCGAGCGAGCAAAAGCAGAGAGAACAGAAAAGCTCCAACGATCCTGCTCAACTAAAACCTGCAACGTAACAGTCAACAATCAACCTTGAATTCTTCAAAGGTAAAATGAAACAGCCATGACTAAGTCGGAGCAGATTACTTCATGGAACAAGCAACGAAATTCAGAAAAGGACAGCTCAAAACACAAAGGACAACATCCGTCCAAATTGAAATCCTCCACAAAAACACTACATTACCGTAAACGAAATGAATCGAATGAATGACCCGAGGAGAATTCCGGAAAGCGGAAGAGAGCCGCCGACGGAGCTCAAGAGCTTATCGATTCGGAACAGAACTTAGACTGAGAGGGAATCAAGAGAGAAGAGATTCAGCTCAGCGAAGGGAAGGGAAGGAGATGCGATTGGAGAAATGAAAAAGTCTAAGATATCTAGAAGAAGGAAATACGAAGCTTTTTACGGGAAATGATAAAATATAGAAAAATGGAGGGGAATAACAGCGGCACCGGACCAGATATAATGTAGGTAGATAAACCGTCCGGGTAAGGTGAGGTAGGTGTTGCGTTGGAGAAGAAAAGGGAAAGGATTGTGACAGGGAAGACAAATTTCAGTGTTCAACGGTGGTGTTTTGGAGGCAGGTTGAATGTACTTTTGACTTCAATATTAAGGCATAAAAATACTACGTAATCCCACGGTTCAATTGCACTTCATACCACTTAACTTATATTTAAGTTCTACATTTGATGATCTAAATATATTTATTGCAGTCGTAATCCCAGGGTTCGGTTTGTTGGTCGTGTTCAGAATAGGGTAGTTCATTTGGCGATTCATCATAACCTATGTTTGTCACTTCACTTGTTACAGGGGAAGGAACAGAAGGAGATTGGAGAAGTGATTAACTAGCAAGGATATCAAAATACTACGGTGAATTTTCTCTCACACCAAATATGATGACATGAGGTTCCAGCTAATTTTCATATGGTTTGGCATTGCGCCTACAAACCGCAGAAGATCAGAAGGCTCACTCGTCGTAGGGTGGTGGCGATATTCTGATCTCCGATCTAAGATATTCATAAACTTGGCGATGTTGGGAAGGACGAGCTCCCGGCAATGCAGATGCAGCAATGGGACCTTCGACATCACGCTTCCTTTCTGAACATCTATACCGTCTGGCCTGCGCAACTTGTATGGCTTCCCTGAAGTCGGCTCGATGTCAACTCGAGGCATTTGCCTCCATCTCTTGTGCACAAACCAGCCGTACTTATAGTCCCCCACGATTGGAGTACCCAACGCTTCAGCACAGTGGACGCGAAGCTGTAGCACGACCAGAAGCAAACGATGTCAACCCAACAAACAAATGTAGTTTGTTGAGAAATAGGTTTCTATGATCAACTAGAGGCACAAACTGGTGCGAATTAGTTGAATCAAATGGAATCAGTTGATAGCAAGGCGAACACAATTGGCAACCCAGCTAGTACATATTTATGTACCTGATGCTTCCAGCTGGTTAATGGGCGAAGTTCGAGCCACGAGCATCCGTTGATCATAGGACCTAAGACTCGATATTCTGTTAGAGCCTCTTGCGAAGGTTCAAAAGCAGACCCCCCAGCCAAGATGATTCGCTCTGTCTTCCCATCATCAAGAAGCACCTGGAAATAATAACAGCCAAGGTCAACCAGAGACAGTTGGGAGTTTCATATCGGAGAATTCATCATTTCCAAGTCCAAAGTAAGCAAGGAAACCTTTGAAAGAGGAGCACGAATCAAGCCTTCCTTTTCCTTCGGGGACCCTATAACTAAGGCCCAGTACCGTTGGTATGTAGCTTCACAGGCATCATTCCAGGCCTAGAAAATCAGAATAATTCCGCAAAGGTAAAAAACAAAGCATTGGACATTGGTTTCCCTCCTATCATTGTCATTTACCTCAACTGTACTTCACGTCATATGAGATTATCAGTGATGAAAGTACCTCACATCGGGATTTTGCTTTGTTAAGGTTGCTGAATAGCCACTGAAGATGTGATACACTTTCTTCGGTCCGTCCTAGCAAGATGAGCCCGCTGCTTTCCCTATCTAGCCGGTGAACCTGACAAGAGTTTTGTATTCAAGAATCAATGTCTAAAATGTCCAGGGCAAATAAGCTAAACAAACGAACGGAAAAGACTGGGCATTGTTAAACATTACACTGGTAATAATTCAGACTCATAATAGTGACATAAGGAAGCACCAATCGAAAATAACATAATGGAGCTCACCAACTTGGGCCCCTCATCATAATCGTAAGACAAAGCAGCTGCAGCCAATGCATCCATACTGTTATGAACAGGCATATTACCCTGAAAGCAACAAGGCAAAACCAATTGACAAGTGTTGATTCAACATGCAACAGTAAAGACAACGCTGAACAGGAGGAAAAATATTACCTGGACTGGCAACTTAGGGGGCTTATTTAGAACAATGAGAGCTGCATCCTACAATTGGAACAGACAACTATCAGCAACTAAAAGTATGCAAATGGTCATATCTTGTACAAAATGATTTTTATCTCAGTGAAACACGTAAACGACGAGTAGAAAAATCACGAACCTTGTACTTCACAAGCCTTTGCAAGTAATCGATCTCGTCTGCATTTGGATATAGAGTACCACTTGGTATGGTGTCAAATCTCTTCGAGATCCTAGACTCCGCAATCGATACTGGAACATGAATTCTACCTCCCTCTTCCATTGCATCATGAGGCTTAATCTGCAGACACACTGTCTTGTAGAATATTAAACCGCCACAAAGTAAACATCTCAAAACAAACAGGGAGGGTGTTAGTGAAGCTAGAAAAGATCAGAGCTTCATCGCCTGATCTTGGTGCAGGCAAGGGATCAGCTAGTTATTTCCCCAAACAATTCAATAGTTAGATCTTTGTGCAACCATACCTTTCTCACCAACTTCCCCAATCCTTTAATTTCAAAAGAGTCACTGGAACTTTGGCATTCCACATAAACCTGACACAATTCATCCATAACCCATTACTATAAGAGAGAGTTGAAACAAGCAGCTATGCAAAAGCAACCACAGACAAACATTTGCAGTGAAATTGAAGGGAACACAAACTAGATTATCCCCATTAGAGCTCCAGCAAAACTGAGATACGAAGATAGAGAAAGTTTTCAACTTACTAGGCCCTTCTTGAAATGGGATTCGATATTTTCACCAGACATGTCATTGAAGTAGTACTTGACCCAGCTGATGGCAGTGAGACGCCCAGGATCGCCGAGCACGTCCTTTCCGGGAAGAGGCAGACCGGGGAACGGAGGCAATGAAAGAAGTTGGCGGGGCTTCGGACCCTCTTTTGCGGAACCCAGATGAGCTACATTGTTGGTGACTCTAATGACTGGTTGGGCGTATGCAGGTGGTGGAGGAGCGATTCTGGAGTAGAATCGAACTGCAATTACTTTGTAAAGACCGATTCTTTTCCCCATTGGCGTAAATCCTACCATGTTCTCCTGGGGTAAGAACTAAGCCGTTAACTTCAAAGTATACAACTTGACGATGAGGCTAGACAACTTGCTTGTATACGTCTTCACCATAAACTTCCTACTCTCTCTACTCTCTCGTTCTTCTCTCTTCTTCCTATTGTTCTCATCTTCTTCCTCTCCAATCCTTCCTTCTGCCTCAATTTCTCTTTTCTCTTTCGATCGGAATTGATCCATTCAGGCCCGGACAATCACAGAATTAGGGCCAGCGCGCGCATAGCAACTAAACGGTGTCGTATTAATTGACGGGTACTGGGCGGGTATAAATTCTCTCTTTGGACGGGGCGGGTAAAATTTGTTTCCCAGTACCCACTCAATTCCTCTCTGTACGCTTCAGTTGCTCTCGCTCGCCGTCGGCCGTGATTCTCCATTCCTCGCCGCCTCTTGTTCATCGGCCATTTCGTGCGATTTTCCTGTTGGAAAAGGTGCTTCTTCTCTCCCTTGATCTCTACTCGCCTTTTTGCCTCTGTAATGAATAGAATACTGAATCTAAACACTGTTGGCTGAGTTCTTCACCGGTTGAATTGCCTCGACGGCTTATTCTTCTAACTGCTCGAACGGGTTGAAACTTGAAAGTACCTTCTGTAGATGGTTGTTGGGTTTGGATGTTTATTTGCAAATTTTGCGCCTTTAGTTGACATGAGCATCAGCAGTGGGCATTACTTGATTGGTTTTGTTGGCTGGTTTACGAATTTTCGATCGCATATAACACGAAATATATATCGACAGTGACATCCCGTTGCAAAGATGGCCGGACTCTTAGCATTCGGAAGCCTTGCTCCCAAGACCAAGAATCTGGTAGTTGCTGGTGGGTTGTCAGCGTTTGTGTTTGGGGTGTATTTCTACACCATGAGAGCTGTTGGAGGGACGGATGAACTTCAGGTGGCTATAGACAAGTTCGAAGACCTGAAGAAAAAGCAAGATGATTGAAGGAGTCATGGCAAACTTATGGGGTTTGCTGTGTAATAACTTAGGATCATGCATAGTGGGTCGTTTCTTGTTTGCTTTTTACATTTTGGAGTTTGTGGTCAGTGTGAAATGGAAGGGAAGAACGAGTTCTCTTGTTTTAGTATCCAGGTTTCTTATTTGTTAGTGAGACTGTAAGATTAACTGTTTCTGGCAGTAAGCTGGCTATGAGAGTCTAATGTTGAGTTTCATGCAGTTCTGAATAATAACAGCTTAAAGATTTCGGTTTGCCTCGTGTCCCACATTTGCAGATTGAATTTTGTAACTTCTCGAATGTGAAGCACTACTTGCGGTAGGATGAGGTTAAAGATTTGTTGGCTTCTTGAATTCGAAAGTGAAGATTACGAGGCTGCTAATTTAAAATTTGGGTTCGAAATGGCTCGTATCGTGCATTTTGATTGGTGCTTCTGCAAAGAATTTAACTTTCCTTAACACAGTGCAAAGTTGCTTTCTAGCTGCAAATGTGTCGCTGCTCTCATTTGACATGATATGGAAATTTAGGAATCCTGAGTATCTTGGCTAGTGTTAGTAGATTCTGATTTGGTGCTGCAAGTCATTCGCCATAGCACTCTCTCGGTTAACAGGCTTTTATCAACTTTGCTTTCTTCTAATTGATTGAATTTATCTAAATGTGATGGTTCTACAATGGATGATCTGCCTCTTGCTATACATTATTTGAGCAGGAGAATTGCTGATCTGTGAAATGAAATTGATACTATTTTGACATTTATCCTTCAATGTTGCCACATGTTTGATGTATTCGGATAAACTGGATTTGTTATGCTTGTAGAATGCTCGAGATTCTTATTGTTCCTGCTCGCTTCTCATCTTGTTTGGGCCCTCATTTTAGAATCCAGGGTGTTAAAGCGAGAAAAGGGAAATCTGTTTTTATTTTGTGCAGGAGCCGTAAATGTCGTTTCTGGTGATTGTTGTTTCACTAATTGTAGTATGGATAGCTTCATTGTGCAAGATTCTCCATAGTGGAAGTTCATACTCGAAGAACACTTTTCTGAGCGAAGGTACTTCCTCTAGCATTCTTGTAAAGTTTCTTTGTGAAACATATGCAGTTTGTTGATGCACTCTTCCTTTAGCTGTTTACAGTATCAGACGGTGCACCAAACAGGCGAAATGTTCTGCTTGTTATTGCCCACCCTGATGATGAGTCCATGTAAGCTCTCAGATATTGGTTGCTGCTATGATTCACATTAAAGTGCTTCTTGTTTTTGGCTGTCGGTCTATGTCTGACATGGACCAGAAGTGCTTTGTTTGTAATACCTGAGAGGATTTAAGGTCTTTGTTTTTTCTTAAGAAAGCTAGTGACATATACTGGACATCCTTTGACCATTCTTTTGTTGTCAAACATTAATTAACTGACATCAATTTGCTCTTAATGGTCATTCATGGCTGCTTTAATGTCATTGGTAAATGTTGATGCGAGTTCTTGCTCTCAAAGAACATTTTACCTATACTTACCTTGCTTTCCCATGTTGTACTTGACTTTTTGTCTCAATTTCTCAGGTTCTTCTCTCCGACAATAAACTATCTGATTTCGAGGGGACACAATGTATACTTGATGTGCTTGTCGATAGGTGATTTTGTTACCTTCAATCCGTTATTTTCTGATAATAGCTGCGTGCGAAGAAACATATGATGCTATTATCTTGATGTATGCCCTAGAGCTCAAATTATGCTCGTATCTAGGGGGATGGAAACTTTTTCTACGCCTCTTCTGTTATTTGCTTCTATGATGAAAGTCGCCACCTCTTGCTGGGTCTTAGTTTAATCGACCCTATCTTCTGATACTTTATGAAAGGGTTAATATAGGCAGCATATATCCCATCATATCTTTATCTTCCATGTACACTTATATGATTCTTTTGGTTGCACACACCAACAGGCAATGCAGATGGGATGGGAAACACTAGGAAGGATGAGCTTTACCAAGCTTGCTTAGTTCTGAAGGTAATTTCCTATGATGCATTGTAAGTTATACCCAATGTCTGTCTTACATGGGATTCAACATTTATTAATCAAATAAAAATCCTTCACGATATTATGCTATGACACACGAGAATACGTGTGGTTCAGCAAATGTGTTTGTTTGAACTTTTAGTTTTTATTTCTTGGAAGAAACTTTCAAGCTAGTCTAAACAAACAAGCCCGTTGTAATGGTTAAACTGCCTGTGACTTTGAGCCTTCAGGTACAACCTCAGCAAGTGAAGATATTGGACCATCCAGATTTGCAGGTTTCCCCTCCTTTGTCCTGTAAAATCTGGTCACTTACTCATGGTCAATATTTTCTCTCTTGTGAATCTAATCTAATGCATCGCCGCCTTCGCACAATCTAGGATGGATTTGGACTGGTCTGGGACCGTGGCTTGTTGTCAAAAACCATCAAAGAGGAGGTGTCTACTCACCATATTGACACAGTAAGGTCCTATGTACTCAATAGCCAGTGTCTATCTCCTTGGTGTTTGGTGTTTTAAGCTACATATTTTTATCGTCTTATTAGTCTTCTTCTTTCACGGGGCTTTGTATAGGTCATTACCTTTGACAATTATGGGGTATCAGGCCACTGTAATCACTGCGACGTGCATTATGGCATACGGTAAGTTCATTCGTCAGCTAAATTTGTGTAATGTGTGCCTCAAATATATATGTTGTATAGTAATAGACTAATAGTTGCATCCTGATCTTTTCCTGTATAAGCAGCAAACTGTTGGAAGATGCCTCAGAAAGACGTATAGAGGCCTGGGAACTTGTATGATTTTCTTGTCCTTCCCGCATACTTTTTTCTTCTGATCATATTTCATTCTAAGTTCTCATATCATGTAACCTCTTATCATTATGCTATGGTAATAACTCCCATCCCGCCTCAAATCCTTCCAGCATAACGTGTAGACTGATATCTTTAGCAGCACATATCTTTACCAGCATTGTAATGCTCCCTAGGCTGAACTGCAAGTCATCTGTCGTGTCAGTTCATTTGCTTCTGCGATTAATCGGTTCACAATGCTAAATGTTCAGGTCAGTAGCAGCATATTGCGCAAGTATATCGGACCAGTTGATATATGGCTGTCCATGTTGCTCGCTACGAAATCTGACAGCAGGGTGGCGCACTGTTTGTTGAATGAGCAACCATTGAAGAGCTTCAGCGCAATGGCGGCACATTCAAGCCAATGGGTCTGGTATGTGTGCTTACTCTGAGTGAACACTGATTGATTGTCAGTTATTCGTTACTTTCAATTCTTATGCATCCACTTCTTCCAAAACCACTTCTCTCTTATATTCTGCCCTGTCTCTCTGTGACTTGTGATACAGGTTTCGCAAGCTTTTCGTGTCGTTCTCTAGCTACACCTATGTCAACACCCTTCGAAGGATCGACTAGCCAAGTCATGATCGCAGAGAGCCGAAAGGACTATTGGGCTGGGCTGGGATTTATCTGTAGTTTTGGGCCGGGAGGACTTTTTGGAGGCTTTACGTCAACGTGGCCAGAGGATTGTGATTGTCGTCTGTCGAGTTGAGCTCTGGGCCCATACAGTGTGGGGCCCCTGTTTCTTGTCGTTAGTGGATAAAAGGTCCACGAGGATAAGATTAAGAAAATAGATTAGCTAATCCGAATTGGTTACGTTTTATTGGTTCGGATTTAAGTAAAGGATTAATCAATCTGGTGCGTTGGAACTTGGAACCTGGACAAACCCGATGTTTGACCGTTAACTTGGAACTTGGACACGTGGAATTTGGCCAAACCCGATGTTTCGAATTGGTTTCTTGTCGTTGGTGGATAAAAGGTCCACGAGGATAAGATTAAGAAAATAGATTAGCTAATCCGAATTGGTTACGTTTTATTGGTTCGGATTTAAGTAAAGGATTAATCCGAATTGGTAATAACGCGTTTGACCGTCCAAGTTAATGGTCAAACATCGGATTTGACCAAATTGTGTATTTTGTTGTATAGTTTGGGTCAGGATGTTATAGATCGAAAAGATTGGACAGGATGTTTATTTTTGTCAAAGTTCAGGTCATACGAAAATATTAACCCTTTACATTATAAGAAGGTACAAATCTTATATTATCCCCTTACAACTCATAATATACAATACTTTTATATTAAAAAATTTATTATTATTATTTGGAACTCACCAATAAATCTTCTATAATTTATTTACAAAAGAAAAAACAATAGTTTTAGTTTACTGGTTTCATGGATGGCTTCCTTTCCTTAGGGAACAGGACTTCCTCCAGCCAAAAAAAAAAAAAATCTCACGCGTCGAAGCCGCCCCGAGTGGATCAAAAGAGTTGTGGTCAAAGGGAGTCGGTCGGAGCATATATACCTGTCCAAGCAGAACGCAAACCAGAATCCCATTTCTTTTTATCTATATATACGTCAGACACCATCTTCTTCGATCTTCTTCTCTCCAACTACTCCATTACTTGCCTTCAAACCTCCTTTAAATTAAACCACCACTCGCTTCTTCTTCTTCCTTGCCTGTCTCTCCTAGTTGAAACCTTCGCCGGCCGTTCCTTCTTCGTGATCCGTTCAGGTATACTTTACATACTCCGCCGCCAAGATGACTCAGTACGATAACCAATCAACAGGAGCACCATCTTTCTACCCTCAACTGCCACAATCAAGCGGCTCCTACGTTGTCGAAGCCCCACCGCCGATCGGTTACCCGACCCGTGACTCCACCGCCCAGTTCAACGGCGCCGTTCCGGTCGAGACCAAGTCAAGGGGCGACGGCTTCTGGAAGGGCTGGTAAGCAACTTAACTGATCTTCCCTCTCTGTTCTTACAATTTCAACCCCTTATTTCCCCTGTTTGACCAATTCGGTACTGAATGAAATTGGCTTTCTTTCTGTTGTGGGAATCTGTAGCTGTGCTGCGTTGTGCTGCTGCTGTGTGTTGGACGCGTGTTTCTGATTGAGGAGGCGTGACCAGAAGAAGTAATCCCCAGTTGCTGATAGTCTTCTTCTTCCTCGTCATCATCGTGGACCTGATCGTCAATACTTTATTGTTTTGATGTTAATTTCTTTATATAGTTTCTGTGATGAGTTTTTGTTTGTTTATGATTATTATGTAAAATAAATGTTGTTATTTAGTTTGCCACCATCTTGTTGGTGGAGCTTTGCTTTTGTGTATATTCATCAGATAGAAATACATTTATTTGGCAATTTATGAAGTATTTCGTGTTAAGTTCGGCTAAGGTAAATTAAAATCGTTACATATACAAGCAGTTGAACCGTTTTAGATCAATTATTGATTCAATTTTAACTTGAAATACGATCCCAAATATCGATTCAGAAATATCATATATAACACCAATAAAACAAGCTTCAATTCCGTAAACAAGAACATAGAACGTGAACTTGTGGTCATATAATGAGTCGGCCATCAATGTAAAATGAAGAAAGGCCAACCTTCTTCCTTCTTGATTGACCAAAAGTATCCCAATCTTTCCATTTCTAATGTCAATAAAATACACTAGTAATCACAATTGAAAGGAGAACCAGCTCATTTATGTGAAGAATTCCACTTCTTACAAAAAACCGAACACGCAGATTGGTGTACTACTAGTCTACTAGAAATTAAAGAGGCAAGGAAGAGTTGGTGCCTGGTGGTTACTTCTTCAGGGAGCTCTATGCAGCCGGTCCAGTTTTCAGGGCGAAGTCCAAATCAGCAATGAGATCATCCACGTCCTCGATACCGACAGAGATTCGTATGAGATCCTCGGTCAGACCTCTGGCTTCTCGGACTGCAGCAGGGATGCTTGCATGCGACATGAAGCATGGCATGCTTATGAGCGACTTCACACTCCCTACAAAGCACATCAAAACACAGTGTAAAGGAGAAGTTTCTCGCCATCGACATACAACAATGATGTTGGAAGGTGTTAGGGAAAGAGTAACATGTTCTTACCGAAACTAACAGTCACACTGAAATACTTGGTGGTCTCGACGATATGCTTTGAGAGAGCGAGTGATCCTGTCAGGAAGCTGAGCACTGATCCTGCACCGTGTGCCTGCAAGAGATCGTTGGAACGATCGTAATGGATGGTATTGAAAGAAGAGTTTTGAGAGGTTGGAGATTAGTGTAGAAGCTCCACATGAAATTGCATCTACCTGGGAGTAGTGCAGTTCGCGACCAGGATGATCAGGAAGTCCGGCATAGTTTACTCTTTTAACTCGTGGATGGGAGGCAAGAAACTCAGCTATCTTCTGTGCATTCTCCTGGAAAACATCAAACATAATAGACACAGGGAGATTAGAATTTCCAACACAAGCGGTTTGCAAAGCGAATATTGAAACAACCAAAACAAATTGGCTTTGGTTGTTCCAATCAAACAAAGGGTGGCGCATAGTCAGTTTGAACAAACAAAACTAAAACAAGCTTAAGGAAAGTAGACGATGCTTTAGGACATTAAACTAATTAGCACCTGTTGTTTCTCAACGCGCAAAACCATCGTCTTAATACCTCGCAAACAAAGCCAGCAATCATTCGGGCAAAGACCTGAGCCCTCTGCATTTTGCAAGAAATACAACTTCCTCCCCAAGCTGGAAGTACGAGAAACCGCAAGTTGGATGAATCACAGATCTCAGGAAAGGAACTCATGGGAAGAAAATGTCCAAGCAATCATATGTATTGTAAGTAAAATAACATTAACATAGAATATTAATTTGGCTGTATGTATGATGCATCATGCATGTTAGCTATCACTCCAGGAAAAAAATCTTGGGGATGAATTTCACTTTAATCAATTAATAGCAGAATAAGATACAGCAAATGTTTCCATAGTTCTATGTGTATTCGCATAAATGTTAGCAATAATTTTTATTGCAGCCTAATGGACAAGACCGGACCCTTGAAGTGTTTCAGTAATCTACATAATTAGTCTAAGGTGCCCTACAATGGATCATTAAATTATATCTGTTCATGTAAATGTTTCCCTATAACTTGAATGAATAATTAACCAAGTACAGGCAGATACAAAGTCGAGGAATTCGGATTGTCTGACCTTTCTCCTTTGACGACAAGTACCCCTGCCATAAGATCGCTATGCCCAGCTATGAATTTAGTTGCTGAGTGCATTACAATATCTGCCCCTAGCTCTAATGGTCGTGACAAAACAGGAGACATAATGCTATTATCCACCAAAAGAAGCGCACCATTTGCATGAGCTATCTCTGCAATTTTCTGAAGAGACCACAGTAAGCTAAAGGAAGATTATCCCCCAACGAAAATTGAACATCACAACTATAGGTTCCCCAAGGCCCAAGCAACCCAAAAAGAAGTCAAATAGTCACAAAATGATTATTTTTCTCAGCTCATTCTACCAAACTACACATGAAATGCAGATAAAGCCAATATGACATCTTGTATACAGGTCATATGCCAAAATGGTTAGCTAATAGCTATGCATGACCAGACTATAAAATACAGTATATGCACTTCCAAATTAGTGACTAGCACATGTCTGGAAGACCTTACGCGGATATCTGAAATTTGTTGGCGTGGGTTTGTTGGGCTTTCCAGCCACACAAGCTTTGTCTGAGGCCCCACTGCAGAGGCGACCTCTTCCAGGCTACTCGTATTCGCTCGTCTGCATTACAATTTACAACAGGTATAGAGTAATAATTCAGATTGAAATTTATTAACTTGACAACAAAGAGGGAAAGAGGCACTATACTAACTTCACCACGATTCCACTTCGTGGGATCACTTGTGACAACAATCGATCAGATCCACCATATATGTCATCCCCAGCCACAATTTCATCTCCTGGCAAAGCATGCAAAACCATTTACTCAAAGTAGTTCTAGCAGAACTTCTAGTGGTTTCTGGAAGGTATAAATTCAAGTATAACTTAAGGGCTTCTGAACTAAAGACAAACCAGTTCCAAAAAGATGACTGACGGCAGCTAAGGCAGCCATTCCACTCGTAAAGCAAAGTGCTCGATCCCCTTTATCTAGATTTGCCAACAAGCTAATAAACCATGATGAATACACAGTTAATCTTAGACCATCAAACAAAGACAAAATCAAGTACATATATTAGATGTCGTTTTACTTTGAAGCTTGACCAATATAATAGCGAAGAAATACACCTTTCTAAAACGTCCCGAGTAGGATTCCCACTTCTAGTGTAGTCATAAGGGCCATTTTCTGTTGCAGATGGCTGTAAAGCAAAACAGGAGAGGAGAAAACCGAGTAAAAAACTAACTAGTTGTTTGGATAGTAGAGAACAGAAAACCAAAGACTCAAAGAGCATGGCTTGGATCCCATGTGAGGATTATTACCTGCTTAAATGTAGCTGTCTGGTATAGTGGCACACTCATTGCATCATAAGGATCAAACTTGTTCTCAAAGTTCATCAAGATGGTGGACACACTGGGTTCCCTCACATCAGCTTCTGCAAAATAGGAATCACATTGACGATTGAGGTCATTAATTGGACATTTGATTCAAACTCCAATAGAATGAACTTGAAGAACCAACAATACCCTGCAATGACTCGGTCACTGTGTCAACCAATCTTGAAGAACTCAAATTAGTTTCTTTCTCCATCACACAGTGCACTTGAAGTCTTCCCGGAAACTTAAAACTCCTTAGTTGTAAATTATGTTCCTTTCTGGCTAAGAGCTGTGGATAATTGCTTCTGCAAAGACCAACCTACAACGGGACCAAAGGGAAAAAGTCAGAACTGCAATTCGAAGCTTCAGCAATAACATCAGAAGACACGGATCAAGTAATCGAAATGCATAATGAGAAAGAATGAAACTTTGCCAGACTAGAAAACGATTGCAAGACCAGAATCAAAGGCAGATGACGTTCCACAAAGCTCGGGAATGTAAATGGCTTACTTGAGGACTGACAATTGAAGAAGAACAAAAAGAGCCCTTCTGCAGAAAAATGGCTTGAGAATTGCTCATTGTCCTATCACTCACTAGTCACTCCCAACACAGCAAACGACCTGCGCAAGAAGGCAATCCGTCCATATACAAAGCTCCATTAACAAAAAGACAGAACAGCTCGAATAAGCAATAAAAAAAAACTTCACCACTTCCAATCTTCAGAAGAGTTGAGAAACAAAATTGGAAATTACCGACATGAGAAGTACCGCGAACGAACTTCGGGGCGGCGCCACCGTCGATTGGAAATCAGCGGAGCAAGAGAGGAACAGAAAGGGCGGTGAGCAACCTGTTCAAGCTAATCGGAGACAGCAGCAAATTGTTCAACGGCAGCGGAGAACGGTTGGCCCGGCGGGAAGCGAGCTCTCTATGGCGCGAAGAAGAGACCGAAAGGGAAGAAGATGAATATTGGTCAGAAAGTAGGCCTGGTTCAAATTTGCGTCATATTCTGAACTAACCTACTACATCCACTTGCACTCTTTTTCTGTCGTTTGATTCTTGTTTTTTTTTTTTCTATTTCTTTACCTTTACAGGTTAATCGTCTGTCATTTCTATGATCTATTATCATCCCAAAGATGAAAGTCTGTTTTTTCAATGAGGAAAAACCTCACTATCACAGTATCTCCTCACCTTGGCGATAGCTTTCGAATGAGATTGAAACAGAGTACCAACTACCAACAGTGTTGTACAGAACAGAACCCAACAGTAATCACGAGCGGGCATACAGGCTGGTAATTCGTAATTTGAAGTAATCCTATAAATAACTCGAATTATAGTGAGTAAATGAATGATCGATACAAGTAGATCGTGAACCGAAACTTTTATATCATACTTATGAGAAATCAGCTCTGAAAGCTGGCCTTGATGCAAATAGTATTACCATTCTACAACTCGACTGGTCTTCTTCATTTTGAGAAGAATGCTCATACGTGTTGTTTACTTCATTGGAATTGTTACCAAAATCAACTCTGATAGCAGCCTCCGACAGAGAACCCCTCAAAAAAGAGTAGATTTTTTACAGTCATTCACGAGTAATCAGTTACAATGAGAACTATACAAGTCAATCTATCTATCCTCCTTGTAAGAGGATCTTATACGAGCAAGGTTTTATAACACAACAATCCAGATGAGCGGATGAACAAGCATCAAACAGACCATCAAGCAGAAACCAAATCGAGCCTAGTTAATGTTAGATACTGCAGCTGGATAGTGACACAGTTTACAGCACCTTCCCAGTCCCACTAACATGAGTACGAATCTAGTGCATCCAAAATTAGGGGTACATAGTGAATCCATAGACGATAAGGAGTAGGAATCTAACAGACCATAGATACCAGGATCTCAGCTAACAGAACAGTAACGACCAACACATTACCATGCTTAATGACTCTACATATCTTGGCGAAATGAACTAGAACAGGCCAAAATTACCAATTGCAATCCAGAATAACCAACCCTTGCTAGTTGCTATTCACCAAGAATGGAGAAATACGACATTACAAAGACAGCAGAAAAACTGCTGAGTTCTGTCAGAGAACTTGTGTACCTCTTCACTGGCTGGGGGAAAGGTAATGCACAATGATCTTCTATCAGAGATAAGAATAACCTACTTTGAGCCCTGCATCGACTGCCTAACCCTCAAAGATTCTTAAAAGGAAGCACTAGATAGACTCAAAAGCTAACCCTCACCAACCAGAGTGATTCCAATGCATATATAGTAGTACACTCAGTCAGCTGTGATTCATGAATTCTCAAACAAGAAACATGGGATAGAAACTAATGGACAGTGAATTTAGTAAAACTACGGTTCCATCTAAAACAAACAGATGTCCAAGCCCACAAACCATATCTAAAGCTATCACATCCACCAGCAATTGCTATCCCATCTTGAAAACCAAGAGAAAGCATGGTCAGGTAAGTAAAGACAGGAGTCACAACCAGATTCAATCAAATCCATGGATGACATTTGCTGTCAATACCAAATTCAAACCAATCCATGACAGCCACAACCCAGATGTTATATAACAAGTTTATCCATTCATAACACTTAAATTCACTACTCAACAAAAGACTCGGTCTTTGCAGAAACCCAACACACGACAATCTGTTCGTTCAAAATTTTCCAATTAAGTAATAAGGAAAAAGAGTAAATATCCATCGAGATCCATTTCCAGCTGAAACGAGAAAACCCCCCTAGAACCTGAGCTTGGTGAAGAACCACCTGTTCTTGCCGGACTTGAACCTCTCCTCGAACCTCGCCTTGGTCTCCTTGGCTGCGGCGATCTTCTTGTCCCTGGTCTGCAACACATCGGGTGTGACGATGTCCTTCAAATCGACGTCCAGCGTGTAGCGAGTCGGCATCAGGTGCCTGTAGTTGACGAGCTTGACGAAGCACTTGACGCGGGACTTCTTCGCCGTCTTCTTGGCCGAATCCTTCCTCACCACCTTCGCCGGGTACTTCTTGATCCCTGCGACCAGGCAGTGGCCGTAGGCGCGGTCACGGGTGCCATCGTCGAACGACTTCACGATCACCGCCTTCTTGCCGGCGTATCGGCCCTGGAGGACGATCACGGCCTTGTTCGGCTTAAGAAACTTCACCATTTTGGAATCGCCGCCGGTTCGCTCCCTATCGCCGCTCTCAAAGAAGCTCCGCTGATTCTGCTCCCAATCCTCGCTCTAAAACCCTAGGGAGGAGAAAATGTGAACATATATATGCTCAGACGTTGCGAGTCCGGGACGAAACCCTAACTCGTTCTGGACCGCTTTGGTCTTACGAATTGCGATGGGCCAAAAACGGGCTTTTCTGGGCCGAGTAGAATTGTTATTGGCCTGTTACAGTAGGACTTCACTTATCAGTGGGCTTTGGCTAGTTAATTAAACTCGGCCCAGTCCAATACTGAACTAGTAAAGTTTGTATTTGTACGTGGTTTACATGCATGGTTTCTCTATGAAAGAAAATAACTGGTACATAAAAAAAAAATCGTAAGAAGGTAATAAGGAGTTCATTATAAGTTTACAAGCATTGGAGAGAAATAACTGTAATCTATACTATATACTCCTTTTAGTAGGGGAAATCAAATAACACACGACTTTAGTAGGAATGAAATTCAGACAGAACAACAGTTATAATAAAAAGTATATGAGTTTGACAGGAAATTATGTGATAAAGTAGTTGTAAGAAAATCTAATAGACACTGCATACCCTCTCAAGACTCTTGACTTTGAATTGGCCACGTTTTTAGTGGCGGAGCCATGTTGGGGCGAGTCACTACCTTATGACGTTTAGATGTATTCAGAATACATGCAAAGCCTGTAACGAATTTGGTGTATCTTAATTAATAGTATAACTCTTTTCTCTCTACAACTATCATTGTTCAAATTTCTTAAACTTAATCTTTTATGCCCACTCTCTGCTCTCATGTTCAAAAAAAAAAATCTAATTCCGTCACTAGCGTTTCATTTCATACATGAACAAGGGATTACTCTCGAAGCCCTCTCCCTTTAATCTTGTACTCATTATGCAATTCATTAGACATACAGCCTCCCATAATTATTCTAATTAAACCCTAATTTCCTGGTCAACTTGTACTATATCATATTAATTATACTAATCCCTGTAATTTGTTGTTAGCTGTAGGTTAGTTCAATGCTGGGAACTCTGTGGACAGCCATGCAAAACCTTCCCCATCGTATTGCTGATTATGCTCGATCGGTCATTTCTATGGCGGTATTCTATTCCCTTTGGCCAGTAACCAGCTAGCTAATTACTACTTAATTCGGTTAATTAATGTGTTTTTATTTGTAATCATTCTTTCTTATAATAAATCCATATAATCCAATTTACTTTATTACTATAAAAAAATGACAATTTCCTTGTATATATCCCTCCATTTGTATTGGCACCATATGAGTAATTAATATATAAATGGAAAGGAAGTTCAAAAGTCAATATGATATATGTTGTTTGGTAACCTCTTAGACAAATTTGTTATTTGGGAATTTGAGGTAAAAGTCCAAATTTTAATAGTAAAATAATTGACTAATATGACAAGTTTGGAGACCAACTTATTGCTACTACTACTAGTCTCCGTTAATAATTCCGTTTTTCGTTGCTATTATTGACACCAAAATAAAACAAGGGCCATAGTTTTGTGTGTGTTTTTTTTTCCAGCATATAATAATGATTTACTTTTTTCACTTTCAACGTTTATGTAGTAATTGACTTATTGTGGAGTCCATGTCTCTAAAAAGTTCCTTGTTGTATCCCCTCCACATTTTGTTTTTGGCATATTCAAATTCCTTTCTCTATGAGTAACCCTAATTTCTTTAGGAAAAAAGAGGTGAAATAACTCATCTTTATACAAAAAAAAAATCGTTCATTATTTTCGTGTTTTGAAGTTACAGACGCTCGATTCTTAAATTCATGTTCCCCAAATTAAAAAAAAAACACGCGATAGTTCGTTTTACCCGGTCAAGCTATAGGCTTCACTTATTATAATTACTAGAATACGGATGCAATGGTATCTCATATTCATGTCCCTCGTCTAGTGGTCATGCATGCACGATGCTTTATCTCACCTCAAAGGCTTAACTCATCATTTCTCATCAATGTAACACACGAGTAACTCTTATATACGTGAGAAGACTAATTAAACGACATGTCTCGGGCAAGGTTGTTTTTTTTTTCTCTCATTTTTATGACGATTGTGGTTAGCGTAGCATTTACTATGTGTTAAATAGTTAATTTCATTGAGTTTATACGATAGGACAAAATTTAATAGTTAATTTTCCGGACACAAATAGCCGGTAAGTCCAATGGATAACCAGACAAGATTCTGAATATGCCCATGTCGGCAATTTTATTAACTTTATTTTTTCAATTGATATTCCATAGTTCAACTTTTTTTATAAATAAAAGGAAATGAAAGAAAAAGGGGTATAGATTGTTGATTGTGAATTGTGATTCCAAACCGGCAAATGAGACGTACTAATAACGCCCAAGCCCTGCCCACAAAACAACAATATAATTCTTGAGTACCTCACTCTTATTCCCAACTAATTACATCTCCTCGAGGATCCAATGTTACAATTAATACGATAATCTAGTGTTTGGAGTACTATATACGAAGTAGCCCCTCGACGGACGCCACATTTAGTGAAGTCGTCATCAAGAAAACCCCCAAAGTTGTCGGCCTTCAACCCATATGAGAACGGGGATGCTACTCAAGGGTTTTAATTAAGCAACTTGTTGATGATGGGGATCGAACACACGATCTTACATGTGTTAGGTATTCATCGACGTCTATGAAAACTCCTCTATCTAATGAAACTATATGGAAGACAACGTGATAAACTCTACAACTCTCTCTCTCTGTTTATGGTCTTGGATCACTTAAAGACTTATCCGCAAATTATGAGATACATACAATTAAAATCAAATGTATTGATTTAAGCTATATGAATGAATGCGAGAAGTATATCGAAATCATGGCTCCTGGCCTACCGTTGTTAACACACATCGCCAATGAAAGTCCTCTTTCAGTAATGCCACCTTCAAAAAAGCTACAAGATTATTTCGAGAATTTTATGTACCAACTCGTTGATGGGAGGGATAGAACATGTTGTGGTGTTCTTTGATTAAGGAAGGATAACCTAGCGATGAAATGATCAAGTGAATTGGACAAGACCTAATAGCAAGACAAATAATCTCACTATTTAATTTTGAAGAAATAAAGAATTATAAATAAATTATATAAAAAAACAAAGGAATAAAAAATCATCGCAGTTCCCAAACTAGTCCGTCCGCCCGAGTCAAGACAACGGAGGCTCCCATTAGGCGACAGTCCCGACTAACGGAGAAACCTACCCCCAACTAATCCAAATTACACAAAGAGAAAAGCCATTAATCTTTGAGCTAAATCAACAACTCGTTCATTAACTAGACATAACAGTCACTTTATTCATCTAATTCTTCTCGGAATTGGTTAGATATTTAAGGTGGATACTTCGGTGCACTCACTTTTTTTAGGTGCATTCAGTGCACCCAATTCTAAAAATGGTCATAGTATATCAAAATTTGAACTTTAATTGGTAGAATTAGTGTAATACGATGGTATAACACAAAATCATAGTTAATCAATCCATTGCCCTAACCTCTTTACCTTCAATTTTGAATCCCAACCTAAAACCCCAAATTGTAAACCTAAATCCCTAAACCCCAAATCATTGAAATTAAAGTAAATCTTGAATGATTTTTGTACAAATTCATGTATTTTTCTTGTTCATCATATTATACGTGATGATTATCATCATTTTTAAATGAATCGTTTGCTTAGAATAACGATTATGGGATGAGTGCATTCAGTGCACACAAAAAAGTGAGTGCACCGAATACACCACCAGATATTTAATCTAAATTATAACGTGTTTTTTGCTTATATTGGAAAATTATTCGCTAGAATCGATAGTATATATCAACGTTATGGACAACACTACCGTCTATTTTCATATAAAAGGAATGAATTAATATTTGGATCAAAATCAATGCACAACTATGCACGATTTTGATTTTCCAAATTTGAGTGCTTTTCGATATAGAATCGTTCGCACATGAATAAATGAATACACGAACTTATAAAAAATGTGACAAGACGACATTGAATAGAATGAAAAATATTTGTTCTCGAATTTATGTATAGATTTTCACCAAGAATTATGAGTTGGATGAAGTAACATAGAGATCGTTTGGATGACGATTTCCAAAATGAGATAATTTGATACAATAACCTTATGATTGCCTCATCAATTATCTCACAATTGTTTCATAAAAACGCAAAATTCTACAAGACATGTCCCCTCCCCTACAAACTCAAAAGTATGCAAAACAAAACAGTTAAAATTGCCTTGTCTCAATTGTTGCATTCTCATTTTGTATTATTAAACAAGATTATTTGACCGAACAGCTTCATTTTGAGGTAATGGAACAAATTTGCCTCATCCAAAATATTATTTTGGATATTCTCAACTTTCCATGACAAATTTGTTACAAATACAATTTAAGTTACCAATATGTCAGCAACTCCAAACTTGAGTGACTTTTCTAGTAATTAACCCCAATTTTCCTCTCTTCCAAAACAGTTCTTCAATCCTCATCCTCCGCCCGCCCCCTTTCTTCTTCCTCTCCTTTTTAATCCCGTCGTTTCACCTTCCTTTCTTCCTTCCCTCCCTTTTCCCCACTGCCTTTCATGGCCCTCTGACAAATCTTCTGCACACTCTTCCATTGTACTCACTCCCGAGCTTTTGTCCCCTTCCCCTCGAAACCTCTCCGCCTTTCGAATCTCTCTATCCTCCTCCCTGTTCCCACCTTCTTCTCCTCCCTTCCCTCTCCTTTTCCCCACCAATCCTCCGACATGCTTCACAGCTTGCTCCTCCAATCCCCAATCTCCCCCAATTCCGCCCCCTCCTCCATGAAAACCAAGCGCGTCGACCGCGACCTCGCCGGCGACGACGACCCTTCCGCCAAACGCCCCAACTTCTCCGCCGGCGAGCAGAGCGAGCCGGCAGAAGAAGACCCCTCCTCCTCCTCCGCCGCCGCCGCCGTCTCCGTCGTCGAAGGCGGCGAGTCCACCGGCCTCCGCCTTCTGGGTCTCCTCCTCCAATGCGCGGAGTGCGTCGCCATGGACAACCTCGACGACGCCACAGATCTCCTCCCCGAAATCTCCGAGCTCTCCTCCCCCTTCGGCTCTTCCCCTCAACGCGTCGGCGCGTACTTCGCTCACGCGCTCCAGGCGCGCGTGGTCAGCTCCTGCTTAGGCACCTACAACCCCCTAACCTCCAAGAGCTTGACGATGACCCAGTCGCAGAAGTTCTTCACCGCCTTCCAGTCCTACAATTCGATCTCGCCGCTCATCAAATTCTCCCACTTCACCGCCAATCAGGCCATCTTCCAGGCCCTGGACGGCGAGGATCGCGTCCACATCATCGACCTCGACATCATGCAGGGCCTCCAGTGGCCAGGATTGTTCCACATCCTCGCCTCCCGGACCAAAAAAATCCGGTCGATGCGGATCACCGGGTTCGGGTCCTCGGCCGAGCTCCTCGAGTCGACCGGCCGGAGACTCGCCGATTTCGCGAGCTCCCTGGGGTTGCCGTTCGAGTTCCAGCCGCTGGAAGGGAAGATCGGGAGCGTGACGGATCTGAGTCACCTCGGGATTCGGCCGCGCGAGGCGGTGGTGGTCCACTGGATGCACCACTGCCTCTACGACATCACGGGCAGCGACCTGGGGACGCTGCGCGTCCTCAGCCTGCTCCGGCCGAAATTGGTGACGATTGTGGAGCAGGATCTCAGCCACGGCGGGAATTTCTTGGGGAGGTTCGTGGAGGCGCTGCATTACTACAGCGCGTTGTTCGACGCGCTGGGGGATGGGCTGGATGTGGACAATCTGGAGCGGCACACGGTGGAGCAGCAGCTGTTCGGATGCGAGATCCGGAATATTGTCGCCGTCGGCGGGCCGAAGAGGACCGGAGAAGTGAAGGTGGAGCGGTGGGGGGAGGAGTTGAGGAAAGTCGGGTTCCGACCCGTTTCGCTGGGCGGAAACCCGGCCGCACAGGCCAGTTTGTTGCTCGGGATGTTTCCATGGAAGGGTTATACTCTGGTGGAGGAGGAGAACGGGTCGTTGAAGTTGGGGTGGAAGGATTTGTCGCTGCTGACGGCGTCGGCCTGGGAACCATCGTCGGATTGCTGACGTTGGGTGGGGATGAAACCGATGAGATGGGACCTTCGGTTGGATCGGAGCCCGTTTGTTTTTTGATTTTTACATTCTGGAGTTGGTGGTCGGCATGGAAATGGAAGGGAAGAACATGGTCTCTCTTTGTTTTAGCATCTAGGTTTCTCTCTTTGTTAGTGTAAGATTAAACTGTTTCTGGTAGTGAGCTGGTTAAAGATTGAATTTTTGTCACTGGCACTACTTGCTGCAGGCTGCTAATTGAAAATCCAGGTTCTCAAAATGGCTCATATCTAACAGAGTGCAGAGTTGCTATCTAGCTGCAAATGTGTTGCAGCTTACTGCCAGAAACAAGTAGCATCTGTTGATTTTGTGCAGGTGCCATAAATGGCATTTCTGCTATGGTTATAGCTTTCATTGTGCAAGATTGATTCTCCATAGTAGCGCAAGTTCATGCTCGAGGAACACTTTTTCTGGTTGTAGGTACTTCTTCTCTTCCACTATCATTCTTGTAAAGCTTCTTTGTGAAACATATCCAGCTAATTGAGTAGCTGTTTACAGTAATGCCTCTCAGGCGAAATGCTCTGCTTGTTGTTACTCACCCTGATGATGAGTCCATGTAAGCTCTCAGATATTGATTGCTGCTACCATTCACATTCAAGTGCTTCTTCTTGCTGGTTCTCACTTCTCAGTCTATGTCTGACAATGGAGGGAGGGGAAAACTCTGTTCTTGGTAAATCTTGTTACTTTAGTTCTGAGCTTTGACATCTGGGTTGATTTGGCCTTTTTGATGATAAAATAATGGAGAAGAGAGTGCAAAAAGGGAGGGGATGAAAAGTTACTGGGTGTATGCAAAATCTTGGTTCTTTATTAGCAGAGGACCAAAAAGGCAATTAGCTTTAAGGTAATGACCTTTTGATGAACATCAACTTTTTTCTTTGATTGTGTGCGGCTCTGCAGCACTGCCTTTTCCCTGTAGATTCCCTGCTTCCTTGTTTGCCAGCGAAACTTTAAGCAGTTTTTTTTTTCTGCCAGCAAAATGATTTGGATTTCTTGTTTGATGTGTTTAGATATAATCTCCACAACTAAGAAAAGGTCTCACAACAGGCCTACATGATCCACATTTCTTTTTGTTTCCATGATAGATGTTCATATCTTTGAAGTTATGATAGCACAAAGGTCAATTTATAGACTTGAGATTTGTGTAGGTTTGAATACCATACGGGATTGTCGGGATTTGAATATAAGGCCTCTCTGTCAATGAATGTTCTAATAATATGTTAATAACCAATATGTCTTGATAAGTCGGGTTGTTGAGGAATTTTAAGTATGGATAATATATGATTTATTAACACCAATCAAGGTAATTTCAAATCATCATGGTTGTCAGCTCAACCACAGGGCAAGTGTTCTAACTTCTAAGGCATATAGTTTTGGCCAGTCCGTGCCTATTGTTGATGGTATTCCACTCAGTGAGAGTGCTGGGCTTTGAATTCGAGATTTTCATTCAAAACGAATTTAATTATCGTTGTATCGTGTCTACGGATGATGCATAACCCAACATGTTTAGAAATATCTTATATGTTAAACTCATATTCATACTCGATCGACCTAATGATGACATAAGATGGAGAAGTCTAGAAGATGATTGGAGAGTGTAACCCTCCTTATCCCTCCCTAAATCTATACATATCCAATTTGCATATCTCAAAATGAGCTAATCATTGGTTATTGGCATTATCATTAATAGTATTGTTTACTAATGATATGATATCATCATTAGATGTCCCCAAAACCAAGTAATGAGTGAAAGCGAAGTTGGTTTTTGGTCAACATAGAGGTTAGCCATATGTAGAAGCTTAACAAGGCTCTACTTTGTTTTCTTGTTCTAAATTAAAAACGGGTTTCCTTGTGTGTTTATTGGCTCATGTATAGCTGGCCAGGGACAAGTAGGCCAATATTTATATAAACGGTTTGCTTATGGGTGCATCCTAAACCCTAATTGAGTGATTAAAAAACATGTAAAAAAACAATGTGAAATGATCAAGAAATCAAGAGAGGCATGTTTAGTACAGTATACTAGATTCGAGAATCAAAACTAGACTTTGCAAAAAGAAGCAATGGCATTCAACTATTAAGTAACGCCTTAACTGATAGGATACGAGGTTGACAAGATGTGGTAAGAAGGGGAATCGCACATGAGGCATGTCAGACCATATTTTTTTATGTATGATTAGCATTTGATCGGCATTTGATTGGCATTTGATAATCTAAAAGCAAATATTAGGGGGTGGATATAGCCTACAATCTACCTTGAACTATACGTAGCTCTACCATTGTCGCACACACAAACTTAGGGCGTTAGCTAGTGATTCTTGGCAAACAAATCATAACTAATTGTTAGAACTTAGTTATCTTATTAGTCACTAATGTTAAACATCAAGGTTTTGATTCACCCGTATGTCTCCATCTTACATTTTCTTTTCTTCCTTCGCATCTAATTTGCCTTTTAGTTTTGGCTTATTCTCCAAAGAAAGCGAAAGCTTCTACCTCTTGTTTTGGCATCCTCTTCACAATCAATCAAATAGCATAGTTATTTGTTGTACAAAATTTTGTTTAATGACAGACAGATTGATTAAACTTCATTAGTTTGGTGAGCATATAGAAATTGGGTCATACCCTGATTGGTCATAGTCTCATAGTCATTGTAGAGTCTAGTTCAAAGTTGCTTCCAATTGAAAGCAATTATGAGCATAAGAACTGGATCAGAAGCGAATTCGTTGTTATATCAGTTTTCCCAACAAAAAATCGTGAAATTGAAAGAATAATACTTATTAAATTTGTGAATCGCAATTCTAACGAACCATTGATCATTGTTCGAGTAACCCCAAAGCCTAAAACAACTAGACTACAAAATCAAACGATGTTAACTCCAACAAAAATATTGAAAAAGCTTTACTTGTTACTATATGAGCAATTCAATCAACAACCCGAAAAACCACCCTAAACACTACACAAGATCTACTAACTTATACAACCATAGTGTTGTATTCGAGTCTTCAAAACTTCACTATTAGCATTCCCTTATTATTTAATAACATATATTTCGTGTATATTTATCGGGAAGGAATAGTCAATTTGCTTAGAAAGAGTCCACATAGTAAAATTCCTCTTCTCTTATTGAATTTTTGCTACAAGAAAATACAGCTAGCTAGTCGCCTTGGCCCGGCGGAGAGCACGTAAGAGACCACTCCATCGTATTATGACTTATTGAAAAAAATGCTAATAATTAAATTAAATAGATTCCTAAAACTCTAAAACACTTCCATGCTCTATATTATATACGAAAAATAGAAATCATGCCTTTGAAAAAGACTGGAAAAATAGAACAATTGTTAAGTAAGGCCGGAATTGCTCTGTCATCTAGACAAGAAGGAAAGGCGGCAAACACAAATATTTATAAAAAGATGATATCAACTAATTAACAATTGAGACGCAATTTAACACAACTTAATCTTGTGATTATTTAATAATTGATTGGGGAAAGAGGTAACGGGTCTCTCTAATTAAGCTTTCCATCTTCAAATGCTTGTTGGAAGTCAAACGATGATAACCAAACTTGTCATTAGATTTAGACCAATGATATCGTATTACATTTGGACAATAACACCACAAAACTATACAAGCTTAGGGTGGGTAAGAAATTGAGTTGAAAATAAAGGAAAAGATCAAAAGTCGAGTAGGTCTCAACATATATATATCAACATTGTCGACTTTCTCATAGATAATCTCTTGTACCATCAAATAGTGGCAAATCGAGGGGGAGGCCTGTCCCAGCTACAACCCATTGAACCCAACCCTTCTCTGGGTCCCGAGTTAGTATAACACTCGTAACTTTTTTAATTTGTGGTATTCGGTCCAGTATTAATCGGGTTACAGCCCTACCCTCTTTGTGCCTCTTTTCAAATGTGATTCAGTGATCTATTATGTCCTGAATCCGACGATGACACAAAGATTAAAAAAAAAAAAACATTAACAACCTATTTCACATTGTATCTTGGAATTGTTTCATTTCCAACTTTGATCATTGGTGTCTATGTAAGGATGGCGGCACAAAGCTTGTAGGGTTTGGTCATTGGTGATGCCTTTTGTTGATGAAGTATTATTATTAGCTACGAGACGACAAGGAGTAATCGTACACATACATAAACCAAAGGATTAGACCCATAATTATCTCCCTGTTAATTAGTCCTTCCTTAATAAGATTGGTACGTACATATTTGAATATCAACACTTCTTGTATTAAATTTATAAAAATACAATTGAATGTCTCAGATTATCAGCATGGTGATTTACACTATGTTTGGCAACAAGGGGGTGCAAGTTCGAGGGGGTGCAAGTTGAGGGGTAAATTGTTGGGGGGTGCAATTTGGTGGAGGGTGTAAGTGGAGGGGTAAATTGTTGTTTGGATGAAAAAGTAGGGGGGTGCAAATAAAGTAAAAAGTAAGTAATTATATTATTATAAAATAGATTTATCAATTTATAAAATATTATCACAAAATAATAACATGAAAATTCAATATATAATAATAATAAATAATAAATAAAAATAATTTTAATAAAAATAATTATTATATAATAATGCTCAAATATAATTATTTATAACAACAATAATAATCATTGGTCGAGCAACCTCGAAACTCAAAATCCAACTCGTAACTGGTCATCCTAAAGAGGTTCTCGTACCTAACTTTAAATTGAATATGGTCAAACTTAGTCAAACACGTTCGAATCTGTAAGTTTTAACTACTTATTAAAGTACATCGAGTTAACTAAACTGTTCCTCTCTATCTTTTCAACAAACGCTTCTTATCTCTAATTTTCAATGCTAATTCGGGTCAACTAAGAGATATCGATTTGACTAGTCGAACATTGACAAACTTGCTCTCTGAGTCAAATGGTCAACCCCAAACAACTTCTACACTAATATAGATATAAGAAAAAATTAATAATATTAATTATTATGTAATTATAATCTAATTAAAAATTCATAATTCCCCTCCTCCCCCTTCCCCCTCCCTTCCTTCCTTCCCTTGCACCCCAATTTGGGGGGTAAGCCGAAATAGTGAATTTACGCTCACGTTTTGCACCCCCTACTGTTACAAAATAACCAAACGGGGGTAAACACCTTGGAACTTGTGTTTACCCCCAAACTTGCACCCCCCTTCCATTTACACCCCTTCCCAAACATAGTGTTAATTTCGACGAATGATCCATTCTCGTCGTAGCTATATTTAGGGCTCATATTGAGATATTCGTGGGAAGAAAAGTTGCTTTCGGTCCTATCTGTTTCTTGGTAAGTGCAGAGGAAAAGGGAGGGGGGAAAATTATGGAGAGACAGAAAAGGATGAGAAGAAGAGAACAAGAGATGGGACAAAGAAGGAACCAACTACGTACTGATTGAGTTCTTTCTTTCTTTCTTTCACAGTGAAAAAAGGAGTCCCAAAGCTTGACTGTGACTTGACATATCGGCTTGGCTCGTTACCAATTTTCTCTTCTTCTTCTTCTGGTTCTGGGGCCTCTCTCTGAATCGTCATTGTCAGAAATGGTGCATGCTCAACAGTAAAACCAGTCTGATATCTATATCTATGAGCCTGTGGACATAGATGGATGGTATAAAAGTGAGTGTATGTGTATGGCCCTGAATTGATTCAAGAGTTTCATATCAATCCGACTATGGTTCTCACAAGCTGGGCGCTGACGGATTAAGTTTTGGGCGCTCATAGTGGGTTGGATGCGTTGACACTTTATTTATAAAATTGTCATCACGTCCATCCAATGATCAGGAGGCGTCTAGCATCTGATCTGACAACTTACAACATTTATAAGTATGTATTCCCAGATTGAGTCGTGGGCATAGTATAGTCGGATTTGTTCTATATGCATCTCAATTCATAACATGACACACATATATTTTTTTTAAATATGAAACCTTTAATTCTAATAATTCGAGTTTGCTAAGAGAGCTCCGGGGCTCTAACTCAATCGGGAAGAACAAATGATCCTTCGTGCGGGCCAATTACTATGTCATGAACCAACTGATCCCCAATAATTCGAGTTGCTGAGAGAGGTCTGTGTATGGTATTTAACCACTTCCTTACACGCCCCCTCAAACGAAAGCCAATTCATAAGTTTGAAGTTTACACATGTCTACCATATCACGTGCTTTTAAAGACAACTATTAATATTCGGGTCGAGAGGAGTTGAACATGTGACCTTAAGGAAAAACCTGCTCTATAACCGGTCACATTATCTCGAGTTGTTAAGAGTCACTTCCTTAGCTAGTAGTATGTTTGGTGACATTTTACCGAATTTTCAAATGTTTGTTGTTCCAAGGTAATTCTCGACGCCAAGGTTAGGGCCGGTGTAATCAATAATAACAGATGGGCCGAATTCGTCAAAGGCCCATGAGATGCAAGTGAGGAGTTACTTGGCATGGGCTTGAGATAATCATTAGCCCGGTCCAGCCCAAGTCATGGTATCAAACGACGAAGATGAAACTATGGGCGATCGAGTGATCGGTAAAACAAAACCGATAAACTTGCAGTACGATTTCTTCATCTCTCCATCTCTCTCGCGTAATCCTAGGACGGAAGGAAACGAATCTACTTCTCTTCTTCTCACCGTAAATTCTCCTTTCCCCCTTACATATATCAAACTCCTTCCTTCCGGAATCAGCCGATATCCTCCCAAAAAATAGTAGAAGCTTCCACGGCGATAGGAAGTAGCACCACCAGAGCAGCGGGAAAATGGCGCCGTCTCATGTCGATGACTTAGAACAGCTTCTCGACAGTAAGTGATTCCCCATAACCAGAATCCAACTCCTGAACAAAACCCTATTCTTATTTCCTCTCTCCACTACGATTCCTCACCTCAATTTCGAACCTTTCTGTATTTTGTTTTTGCTCCCTGTAGGTGCTCTCGATGATTTCCAAAGTCTCAACCTCGCGCCACCGTCCTCACAAAGGTATTATTTCTTAATTCCAATTTCGGCTTCTCTTTGTTTCTGTCGACATGGCGAGTTGAAACAAAGGATGTAAATTGGGAATGCAGAACTGCTGGCGGCGGGGGAGGGGATGGTGGCGATAAGGAGAAGAGCAAGGTGGGGGATTCAGTTCTTGGTTTGCCGGCTGGGGTTCAGGGTTTAGGTATGGGACTGCCGCAACTGAAGAGCAAGAAGAAAGGGAAACAAATGGCGGCGGCTTCTTCGAAGGATACTCATGTGGCTGAGGCGCTTGATAAGCTTATGGAGCAGACTAAAGAGGCTGTAATGGGATTGGAGTCCGTCACTGGTTCAAAGGATGGTGGTGATAATAAGGATGCTATGGTGGAGGATTGGGTTAAGCAGTTCGAGGAGCTTGCCTCTGGCCAGGTAAAGTGAAGTTCTTGCAATCTCTCTTTCTCCATATATAGAAGAACTCTTTTCTTTAGCTGGTGAAGTTATTAGGCCCCAATTGAGTAGAGAGAATTGATTTCCTTGAGACTTGATTGACTGGTCTCTTATGGTTAGGAAGGAAACTTTATCAGTCACTTTGGAGTTAGGTGCTTTGCTTATGTTGCTGCAAGGATACTAGGAGTTACATTTCCAAAATTGTGAAATAGTTGTAATATTGAATCCCTGTGAGATTTGAATGTAGTTCTCTCAAGAGTGTTTTCTGTATCTGTGCTCACTCTTTTGCCCCGACATTCGATAATGTGAGTTTATCTCTTGCATAAGGATCAATTTAGTTATCTAAGTATTTATTTCTCCCATCTGTGTTTTAAGGCCATTTAGAACATTCCCGCTGTTTGTTTCTATCTTTCTAGTTCATGAGCTTCATATTTTCTTTTTGTGCCTATCAGGACATGGCGTCTCTTGTAGACACCATGATGCAACAGCTGCTGTCTAAGGAGATTCTTCATGAACCCATGAAGGAAATCGAAGGGAGGTATCCGGCATGGTTGAAAGACCACGAATCAAGTTTGAGTAAAGAGGACTTTGAACGTTATTCCAATCAATATGAACTTATAAAGGTTCTCAACGAGGTCTATGAGAATGATCCCAGTAACTACACCAGGATCACCGAGCTCATGCAAAAGATGCAAGAATGCGGACAACCACCTGATGAAATCATCCGGGAACTTGCACCTGATCTCGATTTGGCTACACTCGGTCAAATGTGAGTGCTGCATATGGTATATGGGTGCGCTGATTGTTAGTTATTTCATTGCCCTTTATGATGATGAGATAGCTAATGGCTTTCTGGTTTTCTGTTTTTCTTTGGCCATTGCAGAACACCCGAGATGATGGATTCCCAACAAAACTGTAGCATAATGTGAAGGAAGGAATGGAATGCCTTCGTTATTAATGGATCAAGTCACCATCTTCCTTTTCTCTGTGAAACATTTATTTGTCTTGGTAACTTTCATGGATAATAATATAATGAAATTAAAGTAGCATACTTTAGTTTTGATGCCAATACAAAGCAGTGTGATTGGGAATTTCAGGGTTTTTTTATTCATTCATCTTTCACAACAGTCACCCCTGTAAAGCAAACCAGAAGGCATTGTTCCATTTTGTTCTTTAAGTTGTAGTTGCAGGAGTGGGTTTAGACAATGGCAGCTTATAGGATAGTTTGCTTTGAATGAATGGATTGGGTTTCAGAAAGGGTTTAGATGTACGGAAAAGAAGGCTGATGTTAATTCAGATGATTGACATGCTAATCTGAGTAATGTGGCTGAAAAGTTGACAAACTTTGTGACTATTATGCTAATTATACCATTTTCGATGATAAATTTGTCAACAAATCAAAGCTGCGCGATAAATTTGTTCGTCATCCCAAAGTATAAGGACCATTTATGTAATTAGCCTAAGATTTATAATCGAGCCAAAGCTTCCATCTTTGGTGGGTGGGTTCTTTTCTCACTTCCCAGTTCCCATTCCCCCAGCCTCCAAGTTCCAATGTTTTCCCGCCCCAAAATCCATGGCGCCGCCGGAGCAGCATCCGGAGGAAGAAGCCATCCGCCTGAAATCCATGGCTGAGGCGGAATTCTCAGCCTCCAACCTGAAATCAGCACTCAAACATGCTATGAAAGCCCATCGGCTGTGCCCAGACCTCGACTGCCTTTCCGCCATGCTCACCGCCCTGAAAACCCTCCGGTTTGCCGCCAAATCCAATTCCGAGGTCGTTGACTGGTACGGAATTCTCCAGGTAGAGCCTTTCTCTCACATCAACACTATAAAAACGCAGTACAAGAAGCTGGCACTAGTTTTGCACCCTGACAAGAACGTATTCGACGGTTGCGAGGAGGCGTTCAAGCTGCTAGGGGAGGGGTTTAGGGTTTTATCAGATAGAGCAGTAGAAAAGAGTATGATGTAGCTTCGAGAATAAGGTTGCTGGAGGAGAGGGGTGATGATGACTCTGTAGTGGAGACTTTCTGGACAGCTTGTTCGAGGTGTAGCCTTCTGCATCAGTTTGAGAGGAAGAGGAAGTATTTGGGGCATAATTTGGTTTGCCGTAATTGTAAGAAGAGCTTTGAAGCTGTGGCGGTTGATGATGATGAGGATAAAGACGAGGTTGGTAATGGTTGTGTGAAGGTTGGAGTTAGGAGTTTGAGGTTGAGAAGGAAAGTTTTTGGTGGAGATCAGTTGGGGAACTTTGATTCAGGGAATAAGGGAAGTGGAAATGAGGTTTTGAAGAGGAAATCGAGTGATGAAGACCAGGTTTTACAGAATTTTAAGTCTAAGAAGGTGAGATTATATGAAGAAATGGTGATTGGCTGAAATGCAATTGGAAGCCAGGCGCAAGGCTAGTGCAGGAAAGGAAAAATTGAAGGATAAGCAGAAGGTGGAGGGACCGGAGAAAGAAGACGTAGCAAAGAGCAGAGAATCTCGGAGTGGAAAAAGTAGGAGTTCAGTTGGTGTAAATGAAAGAGCTCAGACATCCAAGAAGATTGTGATTCATGAGACGGAGAAGCATGTTGTATCGAGGAAGTCTATGAGTGCTAATAATGTCGGGTATTTGGAGAATGGTGGTCAGGAGATGATGGAGGTTGAGGACTCAGACTTCTATGACTTTGAATCTTTGATAGTGACAGAGCAGAGAAGAGTTTCAAGAAGGGGCAAGTGTGGGCTATATACGACGATACTGATGGAATGCCTAGGCAATATGGTTTGATTGATGAGGTGGTCTCGGTGAATCCTTTCCAGGTGAAGTTGAGTTGGCTGGATCTCGTCAATAATGGAGATGAGAGGTTGATTAGCTGGTTAAAAACAGGATCTTGTGGGAGCTTTAAGGTCGATAGAAACATGACTGTTGATTCGATGAATATTTTCTCACATGTTATGCTGTGTTATAGGGCTGCGAGACAAGTTTACAGGATTTACCCTAACAAGGATTCTGTATGGGGAGTTTACAGAGAAAGACAAAGACATGTTCCACAGAGGGATGAGTGCTACAACTTTGTTGTGGTTCTGAGTAATTACAGTGAGATTCACGGGCTGAGTTTTGCTTACCTCGATAAGGTTGATGGGTTCAAAACTGTGTTCAATAGAAAGGAGTTTGGATTTCACGGTGTTAAATGTGTCGATAAAAATGATCTCCAGATATTTTCTCATCAAATTCCTGCGAGGAAGGTCTCTAATGATGAGATCCCCGAGCTTCTGAAAGACTGTTGGGAGCTTGATCCAACTTCTCTTCCAGCAGTGTTGTTCCATTCAAAGCATGTATAAGAATTAGAGTAAGAGGTAAGCTTTGTTCCATTCAATTCATGCTGAACTTTTCAAGTGCCAAAGGGGGAAATGCGTAATTCCCAATTAGTATAACAAAATTTCACATTCATACACATCTATCTGTTCATATCCTTCTCATAAAAGCTTTTTCCAGCTCAAAAACTAGAGAAGGATAAAAAAAAACCAACAAAAAAACAAATAGTCATTTCATTTACACAGTCCAGTCATTGATCTTCATTGCATCGTTATGATTTAACTCTTGCTGTTTAAGATCTGGTCAAGGCTGAAGTGACATGAATGAAAGTCTCTTCACTGCAGGGAATTGTTAACCCGCCCATCGGATGATCAAACCCAAACTCTTCTTCTGCCATGGTCAGCAAGTCCTGAAAAGATTGCTGGCTTAAGTAAGATACCGGCACAACAAATCTCTTCCTCTGAGTCTCTCCCACATAGACTGCCAAGAAACCCTTTGGCACATCTGGGAACCTTGTGGAAGCTGATTTGCTTGAGCCTGACCCAGATCGTCGGAGAATTTGCTTGGCAAGATTTCCTGGCAAGCCGATGGCCATTTCCCTATCTGTTGATAAATCTAAGCAGAAGAAAAGATGAGGAGAAAGGTGTAAGCAAGGAATTTGAGACTCTTGTTAACTTCTTATTTGTTGTTGATAGTTCTGAGTTAAGAATATGGACATGTTTATATAGAGGGCTGCTTCACAAATTTGACTGGGTTGGCATGAGACATGGCCCATGACATATCACATGGTCCTGCCATCCCACCGTACAGCATATGTAGGGAAGGGAGAGTAGGGGAGACATACCCTACAACTGGAGGGTAAGCCAATGGAGAAGGACTTAAAGATTGGACATTAGTAGCGGATATTCACGCATTAATGCTGTGAATTCAGATAACTGTCCCATTTTCTGGTCTGGACATGTCCGAAGCAACTAGTTGGCAATGAGTCGTGTCTGATAATGAAGACGGAAGAGTTCAACAAATCAAAGAGGCAATTAAGAGGAAGAAGTTGTGGCCATCCAATATTGGCCGGCAGATGCTTCGAAGAAAGAAAAAAATTGGTTTGGTGGTCCAAGCCAATTAAGGAGGCCAAGGACCAAGTGTAGGAACAAAGGCAATGAAACTTCACATTCTGGTATTCTGGTACAACAATGAAAATGACTTTGGAGTATTTGGTACTTTGTACCTGTTTCTTTGAGTATCCCGTCACGGCATATACTGAGTTATGTACGATTTGTTGGAAACAATTCGAATGATATTTCAATGCATTAAGTTGGTTATATCCACTTTTACACAAACAGTACTAGATCTATCTGGAGGCCTTACCCAGGGTTGAGTCAGCCTAACACTAATGACTCCACTTTTCTCTCTCCCTCATTGAAGGATAGTGGAGGCACTATTTGCTATTCAGGAAGGAAGAGGTCGTTTTCGTGCATATGAAGGGTACAGTGTTTTATGTGATAGAGCTAGTAGGAAAGAGTATGATGTAGCTTTCAGAATCAGGTTGCTCGAAGAGAGGGGTAATGGTCATGATTCTGTAGTGGAGACTTTCTGGACATCTGGTTCGAGGTGTAGCGTTCTGCATCTGGATTTGTAAGAGGAGCTTTGAAGCTGTGGAGGTTGAGGATAGTGAGGATAAAGAAGAGGTTGGTAATTTTGAGAAGGTTGAGTTAGGAGTTTGAGGTTGAGAAGTAAACTTTTTGGTGGAGATGGGTTGGGGAACTTTGATTCAGGGAATCAGGAAAGTGGAAATGTGGTTTTGAGGAGGAATGCCACTGATGAAGACGAGGTTTTGCAGAACTTGAAGTCTAAGAAGGTGAGATTAGATGAAGAAATGATGACATTGGCTCAAATGCAAATGGAAGCATGGCGAAAGGCTAGCAAAGGGAAGGTAAAATTGAAAGATAGCAGAAGGAGGAACCGGAGAGAGCAGACATAGCAAAGAAGAGCTAAGAATCACGTAGTTGGAAAAGTGGGATTTTAGTTGGAGTAAATGAAAGAGCTCAGACATCAAAGAAGATTGCGATTCATGAGACAGAGAAGCAAGCTATATCAGGAAGCCTAGTAGTGCTAAGAATGTCGGGTATTTGGAGAATGGTGGTCTGGAGATGATGGAGGTTGACGACTCAGACTTCTATGACTTCGATACTGACAGAGCAGAGAAGAGTTTCAAGAAGGGGCAAGTGTGGGTTGTACACAACGATACTAATGGAATGCAGGCAGTATGGTTTGATCAATGAGGTGGTCTCTGTGAATCCTTTCCAGGTGAAGTTGAGTTGGGTGGATTTTGTCAATAATGTAGACACGATGTTGATTAGCTGGTTAAAAACGGGATCTTGTGCGAGGTTTCAGGTCCATAGAAACATGACTGTTGATACCATGAATATATTTTCACATGTTATGCAGTGCGAGAGGGCTGCGAGACAAGTTCATTAGGATTTACCCTAAGAAGGGTTCTGTATGGGGTGTAAACAGAGAAAGAAAGACATGTTCCACAGAGGGATGAACCATGCTACGACTTTGTTGTGATTCTGAGTAAGTATAGTGAGATTCATGGGTTGTGTTTTTCTTACCTCGATAAGGTTGATGGGTTCAAAACTGTGCTCAAGAGAAGGGAGTTCGGGTTTCACGTCGTTAAATGAGTCGATAAAAATGTGCTCCAGATGTTTTCTCATTAAATTCCTGCGAGGAAGGTCACTTTCCGAAAGACTGTTGGCAGCTTGATCCAGCTTCTCTTCCCGCAGGGTTGTTCCATTCAAAGCATGTATAAGAGATTAGAGTAAGAGGTAATCTCCTATCTCCGCATTCATGCTGAACTTTTCAAGTGAAAAAGATGGAAAAGGTGTAATTCTAATTCCCAATTAGTATAACAAAATTTCACATTCATACACATCTGTTCATATCCTTCTCATAAAAGCTTTTTCCAGCTCAAAAACTAGAGAAGGATAAAAAAAAAAACAAAAAAAAAGTCATTTCATCTACACAATTCAGTCATTGATCTCCATTGCATCGTTATGGTTTCACTCTTGCTGTTTAAGATCTGGTCAAGGCTGAAGTAACATGAATGAAAGTCTCTTCACTGCAGGGAATTGTTAACCCGCCCATTGGATGATCAAACCCAAACTCTTCTTCTGCCATGGTCAGCAAGTCCTGAAAAGATTGCTGGCTTAAGTAAGATACTGGGACAACAAATCTCTTCCTCTGAGTCTCTCCAACATAGACTGCCAAGAAACCTTTCGGCACATCTGGAAACCTTGTGGAGGATGATTTGCTCGAGCCAGACCCAGATCGTCGGAGAATTTGCTTGGCGAGATTACCGGGCAAACCGATAGCCATTTCTCTTTCTGTTGATGAATGTGAGCACAAGAAAAGATGAAGAGGAAGGTTTAAGCAGAGGATTTGGGACTCTTGTTATCTTTTTGTGTGATTGGAGATGGTTCTGAGCTAAGAATATGGAGATGTTTATATAGAGGGATGCTTCACAAATTTGACTGGGTTGGCTTGAGACATGGTCCATGACATATCACATGGTCCTGCCATCCCACCCTACAACATATGTAGGGAAGGGAGAGTAGGGGAGACGTACCCTACATCTGGAGGGTAAGCCAATGGAGAAGAGCTTAAAGATTGGACACCAGTAGTGGACATTCAGGCATTAATGCTGTGAATTAGCTGTGCAGCTAACCTTCCCATTTACTGGTCTGGACATGGTCGGGACAACTAGTTGGGCGATAAGTTGTGTCTGCTAATGAAGACAGAAGAGTTCAACATATCAAAGAGGCATTTACGAGGAACAAATGACCTATTAAGGAGGCTAAGAAAACTTGGTTTGGTGGTCCAAGCCAATTAAGGAGGCTAAGAAACAAGTGGAAGAATGAATGCAATGAAACCATACATTCTGGTATTCTGGTATGACAATGAAAATGACTTTGGAGTACTTGGTTGGTACTTTGTACCTGTTTCTTTGAGTACCCCGTCACGACATATACTGAGTTATGTACGATTTGTTGGATACAATCGGAATGACATTTCAATGCATTAGGTTGGTTACATCCACTTTTTACACAAACAATACTGGAGGTCCTACTCGGAGTTGAGTCAACGTTAACACTAATGACTATACCTATCATTCTTCCTCGATTAATCATTGTGGTGCCATTATATAGGGAGGAATAGTGTTGGCTATATACGGCGATACTGATCGAATGCATCAGCAATATGGCTTGATCGATGAGGTGGTCTCGGGGAATCCTTTCCAGGTGAAGTTGAGTTGGCTGGATGTTGTCAATAATGGAGAGAAGAGGTTGATTAGCTGTTTCATAACAGAATCTTGGGGACGCTTTAAGGTCGATAGAAACATGATTGTTGATTCCGTGATTATCTTCTCGCATGTTATGCAGTGCAAGAGGGCTGCCAGACAAGTTTATAGGATTTACCCTAAGAAGGGTTCTGTATGTGGAGTTTACAAAGAAAGACAAAGACATGTTCCACAGAGGGATGAACTGTGGTCCGACTTTGTTGTGGTTTTGAGTAATTACAGTGAGATTCATGGTCTGAGTTTTGCTTACCTCGATAAGGTTGATGGGTTCAAAACTATGTTCAAGAGAAGATAGTTCGGGTTTGGTGGTGTTAAATGTGTCCATAAAAATGATCTCCAGATGTTTTCTCATCAAATTTCTGCGAGGAAGGTCTCTAATGATGAGATCCCCGAGCTTCTGAACGACTGTTGGGAGCTTGATCCAGCTTCACTTCCAGCAGTGTTGTTCCATTCAAAAGCATGTATAAGAGATTAGAATGGGAGGTAATCTTCTCTCTCCATATTCATCATGAAAAAATATGGAAAAGGTGTAATTCCCAATTAGTATAACAAAATTTCACATTCATACACATCTTTCTATTCATATCCTTCTCATAAAAGCTTTTTCCAGCTAAAAAACTAGAGAAGGATAAAAAAAACTAACAAAAAAACAAATAGTCATTTCATTTACACAGTTCAGTCATTGATCTCCATTGCATCGTTATGATTTAACTCTTGCTGTTTAAGATCTGGTCAAGGCTGAAGTGACATGAACGAAAATTTCTTCACTGCAGGGAATTGTTAACCCGCCCATCGGATGATCAAACCCGAACTCTTCTTCTGCCATGGTCAGCAAGTCCTGAAACGATTCATGGCTTAAGTAAGATACTGGCACAACGAATCTCTTCCTCTGAGTCTCTCCAACATAGACTGCCAAGAAACCTTTCGGCACATCTGGAAACCTTGTTGAGGCTGATTTGCTTGAGCCAGACCCAGATCGTCGGAGAATTTGCTTGGCGAGATTTCCTGGCAAACCGATAGCCATTTCTCTTTCTGTTGATGAATCTGAGCACAAGAAAAGATGATGGGAAAGGTGTAAGCAGGGAATTTGAGACTCTTTGTTATCTTCTTCTTGGTTGGAGATGGTTCTGAGCTAAGAATATGCAGATGTTTATATAGATGGCTGCTTCACAAATTTGACTGGGTTGGCTTGAGACATGGTCCATGGCATATCACATGGTCCTGCCATACCACCGTACAACATATGTAGGGAAGGGAGCGTAGGGGAGACGTACCCTACAACTGGAGGGTAAGCCAATGGTGAAGGGCTTAAAGATTGGGCCCTAGTTGTGGGGACATTCAGGCATTAATGCTGTGGATTAGCTGTGCAGCTAACCGTCCCATTTTCTGGTCTGGACATGGCTTAGACAACTAGTTGGGCGTTAAGTCGTGTCTGCTAATGAAGACGGAAGAGTTCAACTAATCAAAGAGGCATTTAAGAGGAAGAAACTATTGGCATCCAACATTAGCCGGCAGATGCTTCGAAGAAAGAAGAACACTTTGGCTTGGACGAAGGCAAGGAAACTTCACATTCTGGTATTCTGGTATGACAATGAAAATGACTTTGGAGTACTTGGTATTTTGTACCTGTTTCTTTGAGTATACCGTTACGGCATGTACTCAGTTATGTATTGGAAACATTCAGAATGATATTTCAATGCATTAGGTTGGCTACATCCACTTTTTACACAAACAAAAACCAGATCCATCTGGAGGTCCTACTCGAGGTTGAATCAACGTTAATACTATTGACTCTACCTTTCACTCTTCCTCGGTGAAGCATTGTGGTGGCATTGTTTAGGGAGGAATAGGCCGTTTCATTACGGTCCTCGTCGCGAATTGGGAGCTGAATTGGTGATAGTTTTGCATGGTTTCAGGCTATCTTCTTAGATTTGTTTCAGAAAAATTACTTGATAGATGGATTCCTCGGTTACACTCATTACTTGATTGATACAACTTACCATATGGCAGCTTCTGTATGTCCTATGGAACACACATCTCCATTAAGACGTTTATCTTGAGGCTAACTTTGTTGCTGATTATAAGAACCATCAAGTCGCTTCTTTGATCTGGACATATAAATCATTGATAGTCTTATCTGTGTTTGCACTGTGGTTGTGTACTTGTGTTTGATAGAGCTTCATAGCTGCCGGAGGAACTCAGCAAATGAGAATGGGGCAAAACAGATTTAACTTCTCAATTAATGTACAGAATTTCTCATTCATACATGGAGAGACTATTGTTGGTATCCTTCTCACAAAGCTTTCCAGCTCAAAAACAGAGAAGGGAAAAGAAGGGGGGAAAATGTCATTTCATCTACACTAGAAAAAGGACTGGTGTCCTTGGTGTATCAAAGAATGAAGTCAATCGCCACTGCATCATCGTATAGCAGCTCCTGCTGTTCAAGATCTGGTCAAGGTTGAAGTTACATGAATGAAAGTCTCTTCACTGCAGGGAATCGTTAACCCCCCCATCGGATGATCGAACCCAAACTCCTCTTCTGCCATGGCTAGCAAGTCCTGAAATGAAGGCTGGCTCAAGTAGGATAGCGGCACCACGAATCTCTTCCGCTGCGTCTCTCCTATGTAGACTGCCAAGAAACCTTTCGGTACATCCGGGAACCTTTTCGAGGCTGACTTGCTTGAGCTGGACCCAGATCGTCGGAGAATTTGCTTGGCGAGATTTCCGGGCAAGCCGATAGCCATGGCTTTTCTCTGATGATGAATCTGAGAAGAAGAAAATATGGAGAGAAAGGTATTAGCAGGAGATTTTTTGGTGTCTTGCTTTCAGTTGTTTCGAGTTGGTGTTGAGCCAAGTTTATCAAGAGAGCTATATATAAATATGTGGGTTCCTAACTTCACAAATTTGACTTAGTTGGCCAAAAACCAAGCTTAAGACATAGTCCACGAGATGTTCACATGGTCCTGCCATTCAACTATACAACATATGTAGGGAAAGGAACGAGCAGGGACATACCCTACAACTGGAAGAAAAAGCCAACGAAGGAGTGCTTCAAGATTGGACATTGGAGGACATTCAGGTATTAATGCTGTGAAGTAGCTGTGGTGCAAACTGACCCATCTAGGGTGTTGACATGTTGGAGAAAAACTAGTTGGAGATAAGGTGTGCCTACAAATGAATGATGTAAGGTTTAACAAGTCAAAGGAAAGGTCACAATTAAGTGGACGAAATTGTGGCACTTTCTGAGAAGAAAACTTGTTCTGGTCCACGCCAATTATGGAGACTAAAAAGGATCAAGAGGAAAACTGAAGACACTAAAACTCTTGACTTTCGGGTATTGCAATGAATGTTGACTTCAAAGTTGTATATGGAGTACTGTACCAAACTCGGTTATGGTGTAATGAAGCAAATAGTTCCACCTAAAATTCAGGTTCAACAGACACAACCCTTAGCCTAGCATGCAAAGAAGGCCCTGCAGAATGCTCCCACTAACCTAATCAGCAATCACCCTAAGTTCAAAAAAACTCAGCAAAACGAGTCATAGTATATATATACCTGAATGGAATCATCCCAACCTTGGCACAACTTTATCATGGCGATTCTTCTATCTCCTGTATGGCTTCAAGTGATAATTCTGAAACTCAGAACCAAACGTTATTGACTCCTGATCAAGCTTCTTCTTCAACCTTCTCCAAGTCCTCAACATGTCAGACTGTATCAAACCTCTGTAGAGCGTCTCAAATGTAACCTTCTGGGGTAGCAACCCTTTCTCTATCATCTCCACGAAGAAACCACAAGCTTCCCGCCACTTCTCCTTCTCACACAGCTCGTGTATTAACAGTGTGTACGAATCCAAATCCGGCCCCAAGCCGCTCCCTTTCAGATCACCCCATATCTCATTGACAACATCCATTCGATTCAACTTCACGAACATCACCAACAATATGTTGTAGGTTTGTGAACTTGGTGCACACTGATCATCATCCCTCATCCTTCTGTATAGCTTCAGAGCACCATCGACATCCTTCCTCCCTCGGTACTCTTTAAGAAAGCAATTGTACGTTGCGGCAGATGGACTCACCCCACTGACTACCATCTCATCGAGCAGCTTCTCCGCGTCATCGAGTCTCCCTGACGAGCAGAGGCACTTCACTGCTGAAGTATAGGTTGCCAGGGACGGGGAAATACCTTTCTCCTTCATTGACTTTAGCTTGTCCAGAGTAAGTTCGGGTTTATGCGCCCTGCTGTAGACGTGGAGCACGATGGAGAAACTGGTCACATCTGGTTCGATCCCTCTCTGGCGCATTTCGTCGAACACCTGCTCCGCCAAAACAATCGTCTTCTCAAACTTATGCTCCGGCTGCAATCTAGCTCTCCTGCAGATCCCATCTAACAAAACGTTGTAAGTAACGACATTGGGCTCGATTCCCTTCTCATCCATCTCTCTCAAAAATCTCTCCGCCATATCCAGTCTACCCAGCTTGCACCATCCGCAGATTAGAACAGTGTACATCCTGACATTGGGAACGAAGCTGAATTTCCTCTTGTTGAAAACCTCCACAGCCACTTTCACATGCCCGTACTTGCACAGAGTGTCGAGCAGGAAGCAGAAATGAGTCGAATCCACCGGCCCGATGAACCCTTGCATATCATCGAACGCACGAATCGCTTGGCGGGTGAATCCCGCGGCGATCAGCCGCCGAATGAGGACGGAGAAAGTGGTGAAATTGGGCAGGGAATCCGAACCCTCTTCGTTTTTCTGCCCCATCTGGATGATTAGCTGCCAACAAACGTCGAATTGGTGGACCTTCGCGAGGATATCGATCACGAGGTTGTAAGCCGCGGAGGTGGCCGGAGAGGAAGGGAGGGAGAGAGAGTAGTGGAAGAGGGATAGGGCGATCTTCGAGCTGTGTCGGAGACGGAGGAGGGTCTGGTGGAGGAGGGAAGGCGTGAGCGAGATTCCGCTCAGCTGGAGGCAGGATTCCATGGCGTGGAAAGGGTTGTGGTGGTGGAGGAGCATCTGGGAGAGCAGTTCGGCGTCGGCGGAGGGTTCGAGTGCGGGGAGCTCGGAGGCGACTGCGGGTGCGGAGAAGTTGCGGCGGCGGAGGAGGAAGGTAGTAGTGGCGAGGGCGCGATCTCTGAGAAGGAGTCGGATTGCCATTTTTCGTCGGCGGGGCGGTCGTACTGATTCTCCGGCGAGTGCTTGATCTTCAGTCCCTTCAGTTGAATTTTCGTTTCAGGTGGTTTCGCTATTTTTAATTACTGGTCTTGGGCTGCCGAGCTTGGAGGTCCAAACTTCAGGCCCAGTAATACGATACTAAGGCCCATAGAATTTAGTTTCGACCCTAATTACCGAACCACTACGAAGAGTTGGTTGGTTGGTTGGCGCGTTCCACTATGGAACGGAACCTTCTGCCAGTTCGGTTAGGCAATGCAATTTTGGTGGAGTAGAGTTGGACCATTTCCGGATATGCAATTTGTCGGTTATTTGACCAATAATAACGTTTAAGATTTGGAAAGTAATGGTTTACCTAACGCATTTATACAATAAAGGTTGAAATAGTGGAGTCCATATTACCTTAACAACCAAGTTGATTGTTGATATGATGTTGGTTTAAGTATGGTAACAAGCTCGTGCTTCGGAGTTATTTTTTGCGTATATCTTTTCAACTATCGTTTAACGTCTGTAGACACAAATATAAATTTTTTTGGAAAATTGGTAGCTCTTCTATGATCAAGTTATGAATGTTTTTTTAGAGAGATGAGTATGTAAGTTCTAAAGAGAGAATCATCTCATAATAAGCCCAAAACATTAAAAAAAAGACTTTCAGTTAAATCTGAACTTTCTGATAATTATCCGAATTTGATAGTCTAATTCGTCTATAACCAACGATAATTTTCATTAGAGGAAAGTGAAAAACAACATGTTACGAGAGGAGGTGAAAGAAAATGATAGTGCATTCGCTTAAATTAGTAAATAGTGTTGTATTATACCAAGATAATATTTATGATGATGTTCGAGAATCTATATTAGAGTATTTTTAAATTCTGTGACTCTTAAATTTCTATTATTATTTTGCTTTACCTGTTTGTTGTGATTTGTTGTTAAATCAAACTATCTATTGCCGAGAAAAAAATTATGATTTATAACCATCATTATTTAGGTGAATATGTAAATGTAATTACTAGGTAATCCTTATCAAAATCTTCATAATCTCTCTCTTTCTCTATCCTCCTCTCCATCTTAGTAAGAAACCAAGAAAGAAAACGTAAAATTAATAAAAGCTAGCCGAAACCTAAAAGCAACAACCGGATCCGGGTTCCCGGGTTGGAGCGAGCGGGTATACATACGGCCGTTTGCCCTAATCTGGCTTGACATGCTAACTCAAACCGGTCCGCCCGGATGCACTTTTCGCCCTTCCTCCTCCTGCTCTGAAACTCGGGGTACGTCGTCTCTCTAACCTTCAGCTCTCAAACAAGCGACGAAAGATTCCTCCTTTTCTGTTCCATTTTCATTTTTGTGCCGCCCCAGTTCTTTCAATTCGGATTTTGGTTTCTGGGTTATCGAGTTCCTGATTTTGGTTTTGTTTTGTTTGCTTTTCAATGGATTTTATGATTATCTGCTTTAATTATGGGCTTTGGATTACTCAATGCGGAATTCGTGATTGTATGTTTAATCATCCTATGGCTGTTTCCGATTTGCTGAGATTGAGATTTCCTTCATCGTTTTGGATCAAATCTAGGGTTTTGGAGCTCCAATTTGTTTCAGGCCTTCATAATTGAGGGTTGTTTTTAATTAGGGGTGTAGGTGAATTGCCCTGAGGAAAGTTGTTGGAACATAATGAGGGAACTGGCTGCTGCTAATCTGTTGTTAGGGGTTCGGATTTGATGTTTTAGTTGTGGTGATATGAAGAAAAACAAAAAGGTTTAATCTTTCCCCACATTGAAAAGAATTGGGAATTTGGTTTCCCAAAATTTACTGGAAAATTGATTGGAGCAGATTGTGTGTCAAGTTTTATTGTTTTTGCTTCTTATCATTGACTAAAAAATTTGGGGATTTTCTTCACATTGGATGGCTCTTGCACTTTCCTTCTCACATCTGGATTTCTTCCCTCACTCACTTGCAATCTGTTGATCTTACTGCTCACAGGTTTTGAAGTTAGAGCTGTGATTTTGGCTCAGTTTACATTTCCAGTGGTTTTAGGCAAATGGCCGATGGTCTTGAATTCACACCGGCGTCCTCTACACCCAAGAAGGACCCGGCATGGAATCATTGCCAGACATACCAGGACGGTCTTAGAAAACACTTGAAGTGTATATATTGTGGCAAAGTCTTTAAGGGAGGCGGGATATATAGATTCAAGGAGCATCTCTCAGGTCGAAAGGGCGGCGGGCCCATCTGTGATAAGGTTCCCGGCGACGTCAAGGCCACGATCCAAAACTATCTAGATGGCGGTGGTTCAGGGAGGATGAGCCGGAGCCAGATGGATTATCAGGAAGACTTGAGTAGTGCCGGCTTAGTCGACAATCACGTGCAGTTGCTAGTTAACCCTCTGGAGTATTCAGATTCTGGTCCTAATAAGCGCAGGAAAAAGGATGTTGCATGGTTGCACTGTGAGGCACTGAAAGTCAACGACAGAGTGCAGATTAAGTGCAAATACTGTGGCAAAATATTTAAGGGTGGTGGGATTTATCGATTCAAGGAGCATCTTGCTGGTCGAAAGGGCTCTGCACCTGTTTGTCTTAAAGTTTCAGAAGATATCCGGAAGGCAATGCAGCTGTTATTGGATGAGCTTCCAGTCAGGCCTAGCAGGGGACACAATTTGACTCTGGAAGAAATGAAAGCTGGTATTGTTTCCCCAATTTCTGCTGCTGGTCCAATGGGTATATTTGGTAATCACCATGTTGATGATGATGACAACGATGGAGGTGGTAATTCTGAGTCTGAAGGTGTAGATGGGTTAGAAATAAACCTGAATTCCTTACTTCATCAGGGAGGAACAGGTAATGGGAAGGAAGACGGGACGAGAGATAATAGGTCTCTAGTTGCTGGTGCGGGGGGAGCTAATGTGGAAAACTCTGTTCATGTGAAATTAGGCCGGTTCTTGTATGATGTAGGTGCGAGTTTTGATGCTCTTGATTCAGCTTTCTTCTCATCATTTAGTGGTATGTTTTCCCATAGAGGAGGAGCTGCAGAGGTTTTGGGCCTCTCGAGCCGTGATCTTCGAGGCTGGATACTGAAGAATTTGGTCAAGGAAGTGAACGAGGAGATCAATAGGCATAAGTCAACATGGGAGAGAACTGGTTGCTCTATTTTGGTGGAGCAAAGGACCACAGAGAGTGGTCGAATAGTACTGAACTTCCTGGTCCAGTGTGCAAGAGGAACTGTGTTTCTGAAATCTGTTGATGCATCAAACATCGACTACTCTGCAGATGATCTGTATGGTGTCCTCAAAGAAGTGGTTGAAATTGTAGGACCCGAACATGTTCTTCAAGTGATTACACACGTTGGAGAACATTATGCTGTTGCTGGGAAGAACCTAATGGATAATTTTCCTTCTCTGTATTGGGCCCCTTGTGCTGCTAATTGCATTGATTTGATGCTGGAGGATTTTGGAAAATTCGAAATAATTAGTGGAGTGATCGAGAGAGCTAGATCCATCACCAAATTTTTCTACAACCAGAGCGCTGTTTTGAAGCTGATGAGGACTTTTACTTATGGCAATGACATCTTACAGCAAGGACCTACTCGATCTGCAACCAACTTCACTTCCTTGAAACGACTAGCTGATTTCAAACTCAATCTGCAAACTATGGTTACTTCACCAGAGTGGATGGAATCTCCTTACTCTAAGCTACTCGGGGGGATGGCAGCTATGGAAGTTATTAACGACCGATCATTTTGGTCTGATTGCATTGTGATTATTCGCTTAACAAGTCCGCTCCTTCGTGCTTTAAATGTAGTGAGCAGTCAAAAGAGGGGTGCAATGGGTTATGTACTGGCAGCTATCTATCGAGCGAAGGAGGCTATTAGGAGGGAACTAACTAAGAGCGAGGAGTACATGGTATACTGGAACATCATTGATGAAAGGTGGCAACTACAGAAGCACCTTCCTATTCAAGCTGCAGGCTTCTTCCTCAACCCTAAATTCTTCTATGGAAGCGGGGGAGAGTTGCAGATCCCCACATCTAAGATGTTGGACTGCATCGAAAGGTTGGTTCCTGAACTTCCTGATCCAGAGGTCCAAGATAAGACTGCTGGGGAACTAAACCTGTACAAGAGTGCTGCTGGGGATCTTGGGAGAAAGATGGCTGTTAGAACTAGAGAAACCATGCTTCCCGGTAAGCAACCAGCTTCTTATCTCTTTCGTTAGCTAGTTATCTCACTTTCCGTTTCTTATTGTATCGGTAGAAACTTTTGTTTAACCACAACCAAAGCCGGAGTAACCAAATGCTTTTGAAGTATGAAGTTTGCTTTGTAAATTGACGAAATTCGGTGGAAGTTATTATATTACTTGCCCAGGTGCTAGAATGTAATGTAATTTAAGAAATTGTTTTCTTAGTGATTGAAACTCAAGCAGCGTATTTCAATCTTAGTGTCTATAACTATAACGAGTATTATGTATTAAGTCTAGTTGAAATTCTGTTGAGCCAATACTAAAGCCGACGGATTTTGGTTAGTCAAATTTCTATTCAGTTTTGGTTCGGTTCACAAATACTCATGTTTTAGTTTTGGTTTTGCTTAACCTTAACTGGAACCAATCCCTCTAGCTGAATTTGTGGGTTGCATAAAGCATATTTCCCCGTTACTTTCTTAGTTTGCACCAGATATTGAACTTCTTTCTATGTCCGTTGAATCATATCAATTCTGATCATTCTTTGTTACTGCTTCAGTTTTTTATTGTTTGCTGATAAGTATTGAAACAAAAAGAATTTGGTTTTTATTAGCTGAATGGTGGTCAACATATGGCGGAGGCTGCCCGAATTTGGCACGATTAGCGGTTCGGATCCTAAGTCAGCCTTGTGGCATTCCAGTTTGCAACTGGAACCATATCCCCTTTGAGAAGTTGCACAGCTCAAGGAACTGCCTCGAGCGTCAACGACTGGCAGATACCATCCTTGTCCAATGTAACTTTCGTCTTAAGCAAATGTAAGTGACAGACTTTGTCATTAAGGGGGGGGGGGGGGGGGGGGGGGGGGGGGGAAACTAACCCTTCGCTTGCTGCCTGCTATGCTAACTTAGATTGTCCTTGTTTGAAAATAGGTCGAATGAAAGTCGAAAACATAATTCAGGAGATGTCATAACATTTGAAAACAACAGTCTGATTGAGGATTGGATCGCCGAAAATGAGATGAACTTAGAGGACTACGGGGAGATGGATTGGATGGCGCTTGTCCCGTCTAACACCAACTCGATGCAGCTGGCATCTTCAGTTGACGAAACTGAAGACTTGGGTACAGGTAAAGTTACAAGCATTGCATCCATTTAATCTCTTCAATTTCTCTGGCGAGTACTGAGAGATTGTGTTTCTGTGAAACCTGCAGCTTTTGGTGACCCGGAGATCCTTAACGGTCTGGTCTAAACCGTAGAGAAGAATAAGTGGCATCGATGGGTGGGCAGAGATCTTGACCTTGTTTTTCTTTTTTCTTTTGCTTTCATGGTGGCTATGTGTGAAAAAGCTTTGAGGACTTGTTCCTTTCTCATTCTGGAGTGATCTTAATGCAGAAATCAAAGGCTTATTTTAACATTTCAGCCCCCTCTTTTGTGTTGCTTTGAGTTATGAGCTTCTCCTGGTAGGAGTAACTGTTTCCAAAGTCAGAATCTGTGTAGTATTCGTTGATTAAACAGAAACCCTAGCAGTAGTATTCGTCTCCCTTATGTTCTAGTTGGTTTTTGGGTACCTTGCGTCACAAGTTTCTAAGACCTGCACTCTTTATATAGCTCTCCCGCCCTTTAGCTTTCCTCGTCGGTACCGTCTTTGGAAGGTCCGTCAAAAGCAACTATTTTTTTTATCTTTCTTCTCATAGCTTCGGCAAAGCGGAAACCCTAGCCACTGTCAGAGCTCCAGCCTTGTCGTCGTCGATGGTGGCTGGGGGAGCTATCGACAGGGTGAGCAATCTCCCTGACCACATCCTGCATCACATCCTCTCCTTCCTCGACACCAAATCCTGCGCGCGGACCAGCATTCTCTCCAGGGGATGGACCAAACTGTGGAAAGACGTCGTCGAATTCGACGGGCTAAGCCGACTCCCGGACTACATCCTGCACCTCATCCTATCCTTCCTCAGCCTCCAATCCTCCGGCCGAACCAGCATCCTGTCGCGGAGGTGGGCCAACCTGTGGAAAGGCGCCCCCGACGTCCTCACTACCGTCCGTGCAATCGACTTCCGTACTGCGGCAAGTTTTCAAAACCTCCTGTCTTCTCTTCGTTCACACCGTAGTACTGTAACTGTCAGGAGAATTGGTTTCCAGTCCCGGAGAGTAATGGAAAAAGAATACAAGATGTTTGATATGCTCATGGAATATGCTGCCAGCGCCGGCCCTGACCAGCCCCTCCAGGTTCTAACCCTCGATGCGAATCAATGCTATCCTTTCTACCGGATGACCGACTCCATCACCCGCTACGGCCACCACAAGTCTCTCACTGCTCTCAAATTGACGGCAGCGCCGCTCTACGCTTCTGCGGACCTCTGCCTCACGGCGTTGACTACCCTGGAATTGGATCACTGCGATCTGAACTACGATGCTTTCGCCGGTCTTCCTTGCTTGAGCAGCCTGAAGATGGTCTGCTGCGATTCCCGCAGGTCGCCCCTGAGAGTGTTCGGACCCCAGCTGCTGAACCTCGAGATCGGTGGCGGCGATTGGCGTAGGAGCTGTTCATTTAGTCAGCTGTATGCGCCGAAGCTGGAGCGTTTCTGGCTGGACGGTCATGCTCCCGAGGTTTGTTACCTCCTCAAGGACGTCGAATTTGCCTCCCTTGCTCGCGCCAGTGTCCGGCTGGACTGCACGCAGGTGGATGATATGTGTATGTTTCGTGAGCCCGCGTTCAGGGCGTTTCTGCGTGGCCTGCGCAATGCGGAGTCTCTCGAGCTGCGTTGTTTCGAAGTTACGGTATGTCTTCCTCTCTGTTATTTTGGGTAGTGTTATGTAGACTGCAAATAGATTATGATTCCAATCATTCCCCCCCCCCCCCCCCCTCTCTCTTTCTCTCTTTTTTTTCTTCCATTAGACTCGATGCCAAGACTCTCTCGTCGCTCGGATGAAGCCATTAGTTGAGGACGAGCTCTCTGGTTTTACCAGATTGAAGAGTGCTCCTGAGATTCGAATTCGAGGCTCGAGGGGCGGAGTCGGGTCTCTGTTGGAAGTTGGACCGCAACAGCATGAAGAATCCGAATCCTTTCAGGAGAAGAATTGGTTATGGGCCCCAGTTTGAAAAATCAGGGTCAGTAAAAGAAACGATGTCGACAAAGTCAGTCGAGTGGTTTATTTCAGTTAGTCACTCTTGTTATAACTCAGAGTCGAATCATGGTTGCCCATTTGTAGAAACCATGGGTTAGTGGTTGAGCTGTGTAAGTCGGGTTAGTGGTTGGAGCGCATGCTATTATATTTTCGTCATTCATCATTAATAAAACTTGTCAGATTGCAAGCAATTGAGTTATCAAGTCTCTTTCCATATGTGAAAGAGAAGTCTTGGGTGCTGCCCTTGCTTTGAGAGGATATGATAAAACACCCTTCACGTTTTTGTGACCAACAAAGATTTGTGACCAAAATAACGACCTCACTTCTTTTCTATCTTTCAAAAAAATTCAATTATAGTTTAATACACAATCCAATCCAAAACAAACCAAATCTCATACTTTTTTTTAATTTGGGCTTTTCAGAGGAAAAAACAACACAAATCCCTGCCCAAACTTGGTAAAAAAAAAACACCACCAATACATACAAAAGAAACCTTCTTTCACCCAACCTTCTTCTTCTTCTTCCTGGCTTGCAACTAAAATGAAGCTATCAACCCAGCATAAATTTTGAAAAATAAAAAAGAAATAGAAACCCTCCCAAAGGGAAAAGAAATTATGCAAATGGAAACCTTGTAATGGCGGCACACCTAACAAAAAAGAATAGTAGCAGTGTCTAGTATTTCTTGCCAAGAACTATACCAACGATGATGGATACGAGGGCAACTCCAAGGATCAACTTGACATTCATGGCTCCTGAACCTTCTGCAGTCGCCGTTGCCGTGGTAAGGGTCTCTGCAGATGCTGAGGATTGAGCCTCTAGCTTCTTCTTGCTCTTCCTTTTTGATGGAGTTGAAGGGCTGGCTCCTCCGATGTCTCTCGATTTGATCTCCACTCCGTCCTTGTTTTCGCCCTGCTTCATCACATTCCACAAAAGTCCAGTAAGAAACAAGTTTGAGTTCGGAATTGTACAGGTATTGACTCATTGCCTGGCTGAAGGGAGATTAGTATGGAGAACAGACCTTCTCAACTGATTTAGCTGAGGCGAGCTGCAGTTTCTGTTCGAGGTCTTTCACTTGCTGCTCCAGAACAGAGAATTGTTTGTTCTTGGCCTCTAGACCTTCAAGGGCGCCTCTCTGAAAGATCAGAGGTGAAGGGGAAAATAGGTTTTTAGTTATATATGCTGACAGAAGGAAAATGAGAAGAATTTGGGTTAGTTCCTTTCTTTCAAGAGGTAGATTATATACCTGTTCTTTCAGTCGAGCTTCAGCTGTAACCAGTTGTTCCTCAACCTCCTTAAGGCGGGCCTGTAATGTCGTCGACTTCTCGTTAATGCCTGCATGGAGAGCTTCCATCTCTGACTTTGTGGCATCTTCCTTGTGCTTCTGCTCTTTCAGCTGCTCCGTGAGCTGGTCAATGATCGATTGGAGCTCGCTCTTTGTGCTATGATGGACTTCGTTGAGCTGGCTATGCTCTTCCATAACCTTTGATATCTGCAGCAAGGAAGACAGTTTCGACTAAGAAAATGATAAGAGAATTATCGTCAAAGAAAAATGAAAAGACATTACACGAACCTGAGATTGTAACTTCTCTCCTTCTGCAGAGAGCTGCTGCGTCAGATCATCAATGGTTTTCCTGCAAGACTGAAGCTCTCCCACTGTTCCATCCTTCTCAGACAATGCTGCAGAGAGCTTGGACTGCAAATCACTTAGTTTGGACTCGTATGAAGCCAACTCCTCTGTTAGCTTCAAATTTGCCTCAGCTAGCCCACCACTCTCCTTCTCAAAATGACCAGACTTGACTTGCAGCTCCTCGACGACAGCTTCTAGATGCTTCAGCTTCTCTCGAGTTTCCTCTAGCTCAATCTTTGTAGCTTGTGAGCTTCCATGCGTTTCAGCAGCCTGTTCTTCGTGGAACTTTGCCTGAGCTTCAAGAGCAATGAGCTTCTCATTCAAGTCTTTCATTTCTAAATCCTTCTCAGCCAGCTTCTGAGTGGCCTCCTGCAAATTTGTCTCTGCTAGCAGCATCCGAGTCTCAGTTGCAGAATGGAGCTCTATTGCTCTCGAATGCTTGTCGGTTATCTCAGTAACTGCAGTCATGTGAGAAGCAAGTTGTTGTGTTGTGGTATCCTTCTCTGATAGAGTGGCATCTAGCAATTTCTTCAGTTCCTCAACCTTGACCTGCAGCTCGTTGTTCTCTGACATAGCATTAGAAGCTTGTGCTTCTGCTTCCATGATCTTACTCTTGAGTTCTTCATTCACAGTTTCTGTTGAGGCCACCTTCAGGAAACATGAATCGAATTCTTCTTTCAAAGCAGCAGATCTTTCAGTTGCTACAGCCAACTGGCTCTCGTAGGTCTTAACTTGCTCCTCAAGCTTCTGCAGCTTCTCAAACATGGATTTGGCCTCAGAATCTTTGCTGCTGAAGTTTTCAATGGCTTCTTGAAGCTTCAATTCTGAATCCCTAGTCAATGTTTCAGTCAATGATTCAAGCTCCGATTTTCTCGCTGAAGTTTCATCCAACAGCTTTGCTTGTTCTGCAAGTTGCTCCTCGGCATCTTTGAGCTTCGTCATTATGTCGCTTTCCTTCAACCCAGCTGCATTTAGATCATTCTCAATGCTTTGCAACTTCTCTTGCGTAACATTTACCTCGTTACGTAAGACCTCGACAAGATTCTCAGCTTCACTAAGCTTCTCGTTCACACTGATCGATGCATCTTCCAGCATTTTCTTTTCCTCTGCTGCCAGATTCAAGCTTTCCGTCAATTCCTTCTCTTTATCAGAGGCCATCTGAAGTGCAATTTCAAGACTGGATGATTTTGCTTGGAATGCCTCGAGTTCAGATGCGAGTTCAGACAGCTTCAGCTTTTGCTTGTCTGAATCACCTTCTGCCTCAACGCATTTCTTCTCTACGGTGCTGATCTGCTCTTCGAGTTCCTGAATCCTATACTTCTCTGCTTCCAGCAATAACTCCAGCTCACCGACCTTCTTCCCAGCATCCTCAGCTTTCTCCATGGATTTCTTCAGCTCATCTTCCAGCCCTAGGTTTCGAGATGATGACTCGCTTAAGGTCGTCTCGAGGCTGGTTATCTTTCCTTGGCATTCCTCAATCTGACTAACCAAGCTTTTCTTTTGATCCTCTGCCTCTTTGAGACATCCACTGAGTTCAGTCACTTTCCCTGAAAGCTCTCCAATTTCCCTCTCAGAATCGCTGTTCTTGAGTTCGATCAAATTCAGCTGTTGATCGAGCTCCACATTCTTCTGCTCAGCTGCAATAAACCGCGTCTCGAGTTCTCTGAGTTGGGCCTGAGCCTCAGATGCTGCTTCATTCGAAGCTTTAATCAAGTCCCCGAGCTCCACATTTTTCAGAGTAGCAATCTCTGCAGCAGCTCCAGCTTTAGTGTGATGCTCTTCCAGTGATTTCAGCTTCTCTTCGAGCTCTGCATTATTTGACAATGCTTGAGATAGAAGAGAATCGGTTTTGGAGAAATTATCGTCTGAAAGCTTCAACTTTTCCTCAAGATCATTGCAAAGCTGCTTTGCATGTGCTGCATCGTTGGTGAGATCTGCCACAGTTGCTTCAAGTGCCTCCTTTTCCTTCACAATTTTAGCAAGTTCTTCTATCTCGGAAGCCTTTGCTTGAAGATCTTCTTTAGCAACAGTGAGTACATTCTCAAGAGCCAAGAAATCTTCCTTCAGTTTCGATTCTGAAACTTTGGTTGACTCCAAATCCTCAGTCAGTTTGCTAAGAACTGCTTCCTTGGAGGCAAGGCACTGCTCCAGGTCAACCACTTGCGACTTTGAAAGAGCAAACTCATCTTGAACTTTGGAGAGCTCACTTGTAGTATTCTGAAGAGCTTCTTCTACTTTCTGGTTCTCCGCAATCTTTGCATACAAACCCGTCACCTCCTCCTTAAGCAAACCAATCTGATCTTCCATTTCTTTAGCACTGAACTTCGCCGCGTTGAGAAGCTTCTCGAATTCGGAAGCTCTCTCTGCATGAGACTCAGCATCAGAGCCACTCTGCTTATGCAGCTCTTCAAACTTCTTTGCATCATCAATAGATTGCTGGAGCCCGCTCTCCAACTCCTCGATTCTCTTCCTCGAGCTGTCAATGTCCAAGGTAAGAGCATCAAATGATTCTTTAACCTCGACCAATTCCTTGTGTTTCAATTCTTGAGCTTCGAGCGCCTCCTGCAGACTTTTCAGCTGTGAAGCATATCGCTCCTCAGCTTCACTGACCTGTTCCTGCAACTTCTTGTGTACGAGCTCAAGCTCCGTGTACTTGCTTTCAGACCCCTCGAGCTTCTCTCTTGCTAACAAAACTTCGTCCTTGACCGTTGAATTTTCGGACTCGGACTTCTTCAGTGCCTTGGCAACTCTCTCAAGTTCTGATTCGAGCTCCTTGATCTTCTCCTCGGCTTCTAGCGATTCCCGGGTCAAGTTGCTTGCGCTTGTCTCGGTAATAGATGGCTTATCATCCTCGGAGGAAGCTGCCACGTGGGCCTCAGCTCCATCTTTCACGTCCAATGGTTCTTTCTCAACTTTGATGAACTCTCCATCTGTTTCGTCCTCCTCTTTCTTTTCTGCTTGCGGCAAGTCTCCATTTGCGACCTGTATCAAGACCAACCAGAACAAAGTTTACATTTCCAACGTCAGGTATAGTTAAATGGTAATTAAGCATATGCATAACTTTTTGTTGATCTTCGTAGCAGACCATTTTACCTCAATAAGATCAGCTTTACTGTCAGCCGGCGGCGCCTTCACCACCGGGACTTCTGAATTGACTTGCGTCTCGTCTTCCATTCTCAACTAACCAGATATCTTATCTGCAAATTGCAATTGAAGTTTTGTGGTTTCGTCAGTCCTTTGTACATAGGCAACTAAAACGCACAAGACCAAGAATCAACCAAACATAAACCAAGGATCAAGCTGAGGTTTTTCCATCGCTTCCTCTCTGGGCTTGTGCCATACCAAACATATGATAGGCTTTCGTTAAGGCCTCAAATTTCAGGCTCAGATATCACAGTAGGATGACTTTAAGTATCATCAAATACTGATGTCACCGATATAAGAAATATGCTATGTGCTTTCAGCTAAATGATGACCAATTAAAGGAAGATAAGGTGCAGATACATCATCAAACCACGAGAGAAAGTTAGGTGGCCCTGTTAATATTTCTCCTCCTAAATTATCTTAAAGGATGTAGTGAAGATCAATCTGCACTCAAGGTAGATACCTCACAAGGGCCAAAGAGGTACAATTGATAAGAGGAAAACAGTGGACCATATAGTTCAACATCAAGGGTCCTCACCCATGGGCCATGGCCAGGGGAAGCTCAATCCATTAAATGCATAACATAATCGCCCTCTGATTCTAGTATTCAATTAAATTATTCCTAATGTTGCAACAAAGGTATGACTATAATTTGGTATGATTATTTTTATTGGGTTCAATGGATACATTACACATATCCACAAAGTCAGAAAGCAACAGCAATGTTGGGTCAAAGAAACAATAGGCCATGATTCTTACCACTATCTTGGCAGCCAATTATGTAATCTTTTTAACTATTTCAGTGTTTCAATTTTCAACTATAAATCATTAAGGAATTAAGTTAAAACTATACCTTTCTTATTCTGTTTACAGCTGAAGCTCTTCAGCAATAAACAAAAACCTTTCATATGACAACATTTCATCCAATCAAAGTAAGTATTAAAGGTAAACAGTCAAAGAAAAACCAAAAGTTACAAACTTTGGTAGGTGGAGAAGAGGAATATTTTTCATTTCTTTTTAACATTTCCAGGTCCTGCCAAAGAAATTCCTAGAAAGAACACTGATTTCTGATCTAGCATCACCACCGTCCATTGCTAGAAGAAAACAACCAAATTACTGGAACGCACATGCTGCCATTAAATAGATTCAGAAATAATTTCAGGACAAAAATCGTTTCCCCTCCTTTTCCTGATCGATCATCTTTCCAGTTACAGCAAAGTTAGCACGCACAAGTCACAACTGCCCAGCACGTTACACAGGAAAAAGCCAGATTCTTTATTCACACAAATACTGATAAATTATAGCTGAACAAGAGGATGTACAATAAACAAAACAAAATTTGACTGCTCATTTGATTTATCTTTCTTATCACAAATCGGACGACTGTGTATATATCATACACCATGCCTACTCCAACCACAACGTATGAGATGATGAATTCCCATTTTTTAGTGAGAAAACGGCAAAATGCCAATTAGGGCAGAGGTGGAGGTGGGCGGGTCACCATCAAAGCAGGGCAGCCAGCCCACTACCCATCCCTGATCCCACATCTAATCCTCCCACCGTCCCCAATTCTAAACCATCAAATTGCCTTTCCTTTTCTCCACCAATCTCATCATCATCAAGATTAACTTTGAAGCGCGTGCAGGAAATGAAAGAAAAAGGCTAAGAGGGTAGATTAGTAATATCAAGACACATCCTTCTATTCCTCTTGGGCCTTGTCTACCTCTCCTTGGCAGTGATCGACGTCGTTTTCTGCTCATTAGTGCCTTTCCTTCTCTTCCAACTGGCAAACTAGAAGAGGCAGGGGGGGACTAATAGACTAGAAGTGGAGGCAAGCACTAGTTTTTGCTTATACGCTTACCTACTAGCCAGATCGAAAGTTAAGTAGTCTACTTATTTGTTATTAAGTTCCAGAAGGGAAATTTTTTAAATTTTTTTTTTTAAATTAGATAACGTCAGATTTGGTGGTAATTACCGTAATTATTTATAATCATTTAATCGAAAAGGAGTTCCCCCCCGCCCCCCCAATTTCATTGGGTAAAATTTAAAATTATTGATTTTAAATCAGCAGAATGTTTTATTAATTCCAAATGTAAATAAGTTAATTAATTGAAACACCATTAAATCGGGTTTCCGGAGCCCCGATCAGCTCAATTGAGCTCCAGCAAATCCAGAAATGAAACCCCAAACAAAGGAGCTAAGCAAGCAGGAAACGGATCCGCAGATCATAATCCTAATCCAATCCTTCCGCCGGAAGCTTAACCGCGGCATCTAAATCCAGTTTTTGAAAAACGATAAGCACTAAGCAAAACCAAATCGTAGAGCCAACATAGCTGAGGACGATAACTGAACCAGCTGGAAATCAAAGCAGGAAACGAAAGAGAGAGAGCAATCGATTCATTTCAGCGGAGGATCGATCGCCTCCACAACCTGAGGAGAAACAGAAAGCGTCTAAAAAATGGAAACGGAGTTGGGGCGGCGCTTACTTGACTTTGCAGAGAGCGAGGAGGAAAGGGAGGGAATTAGGGAACAGATCTTTCCGGCGGAGTTTGAGGAGTTGTTTCTTTTGTGAGTAAAACGGCGGCGACGAGGCGGAGATGGAAGCGGAGGGCGGAAATCGAAAGAAGAGTGTGCTGTTTTGTTTGTCGCTTGGTTTCAATTTCTCGTGTTCTGTTGAGAGAGAGGGAGAGAGAATCTTTTTAAAAGGAAGGGGGAATGGGGAGAAGAAGAAGGGAGGAGTGGGGTCCCTCTGACCGACCCTCTAGCCAGCCAGCCAGCCCATGGGTAATGAAAATTGAAATGATCCAATGGGAGACTGGTTCAATTGGGCGCTGCGGAAATTACGTGATGGCCCCTTGATATCGTAATAATTTGCTGGATCTCTCGTTCGTAGTTTGTACATGAGTCCTTAAATGTACCAAAAATTGTAAAATCATAATGGAGGTTATATCGGAAAGATCAATGGTATTTTGTATTGAAATTGTGACTTAATAGTGGTTCAATTAATTCATATTACTAAAACCGCATAATAGTTTAGTTTCTAGTAGGAGGTTTTCTCGATCGGACAACCGGTATTATACGGTTTTACAAATACTCGTTCGACCTAACTATTCAGTGATCCTTGGGTGCACGATTCATCTTTCTCGAAATTGTAAGGGAGTGGTTAGCATCAATAGATAGATCTCTCCCGACAACTTAAGTTATTGGAACTAATTAGTTTAAGATATTTGTATGAGGGCTAGTTTGTTCTTGAGATCACGTGTTCAAGTCCTCATGACCTACAATATTAACCATTGTCTTAAATGATATGGTGTGGCAAGCCTGTGCAAACTTCAGTCCAGGAGTTGACTTTCGTTGGAAGAGACGTTTAAGAGTAGTTAGAATCTATACATTAACCTATTACAATGACTCGAGTTATTGAAACCAGTTGGTTTATGTCATGAATCAAATCAAAATATAACGGAAAAAGTCTAGTTATAAGAACCGAATCAAGAATGTATTTTGTATGATTTGTTGTTCAGTTTCATTTTCATTGGACTTGCATTTTATTTTATACAGATACCATGGAATAAAAATTGAATGTAACCTTATCCTGTCCGATTCGAAATTTTATCTGGATATTAATTACTTACATACACGTGTTGAGCAAATATTGTAAAGTGTCGGGACGGTGGACTGCTAGACAACCCCTTCTTGACGACACACGCATTAGATTTTGATAAGAAACTGCTCCAATTCATTCTTTTAGTTTCAAACCCCTTCTCAATACTCGAAAATCATGACTTTGTGCCCCATTCAAAATCCTTCATTACATTTTACAGTCGTCAAATAGATGGTAGATCGACGATATCTTCTCGTTTCTTTTTCACTCTTTGCGGTTTGGATCGGATAGCCATTAATAGCTAAGCTACTCAACCTCTCCATGCTATGAATTCTATCTCCATAGTACAAATACTCAACCTTTTGTCAAAGGAATCACCAACTTATCAACCTACTATTCACTCGAACATCCTTAGAAATCTTGTTCATGGACTCACCCATCCAACAGAGAAAATGGCTCAGTGGCAATACTTGGGACGAACGGAGGACGTAATTGGAATTTCGCAAAGGTTCTGAAAGAGAGGCAAGGACTATTTTTTTTCCTCCAGGGTGGCAGAAAGTGGCGGCCACCATGGACCGACCAAACCGCCCCTTCGTACACACAGTGGAGTCGACGACGACGATGATGATGACTGTGTCTTCGCTTTGGCCGACTGCGACGTTCCTCCTTTACTTTTCCTCTTTGGCGACTACCAGCCAAATTCCCCAGCCTCCCATCTCCTTTTCCTTCCTTTCTTCAACCTTTTGTGGCTTGTTCTTTCGTTTGAATGAAATTGGAATCCATGGAAATGGGATCCACACGCCCTCTAGCTACCTATTCTGTTTTTTCCACCATGTTTAAATGTTACAAGGACTATGTATATGCAAGCAGCAAGTTGAAGCCAATATCATTAATTATGAGCGCGGTGGACGGGATGTATCGAAGATTCAAGTTATCAGCGTGTTTTGTTCGTGAAGACATATAAAGTATGGGATGGGATGATGATTCTTCTTTGATATCATTGGCATTGGAACGATGGTCGACAATTATCAGTTCTGTCAAATTAAGGATCATACAAATTAGGTCATAAGACCATAGATTTAAAACACACGATGCCTTTTTCTCTAGTACTACTATCTAGATGATAATATCGCGCACTTAATCAACCCACGTCTAGACAAAAGACCAATATCATCGTACTTTCAACCTATGATCATTGGCAAGATATTCCAATTGGAAGAAAATTGATCGTGCTAGCTAGTATACTAACCAACTTGCGAAATCTGAGAATCATGGAAGTTATGCTCTAATTCTAGGTTAAAAATTCATGATGATATTGAACTGCCATCTAGTACTATACATGGACAATGTTAGATGAAGAACCGAACATTATTATTTTTAATATAAGACGACCAATTTATGACTTTCAACCGAAAGTGACTAGATGGTGTTAATATACTGATCAACTTGTGAAATAACAAAATGAATCCATCCCTACGATGGTCAATTGACAATCTTTTTTTTACTCCTTAGAATGTCAAGTTGTTGAATATAAAATGAAATGCAGTCAATGCTTAACAGAAATTCCTTTCTTTATTATGGTTGAAGGGGGTATGGACTTTTCTTCACCAAATAATCAAGAAGTTTCTGATTGTAGATTAAACTTCTTTTGACCGCTATGAAAATTATTTGATTCTTTTTATAGTACGAGTATGTTATAACATTTAAATTTATGGATTTTTTTTTCATATTTAAAACTTTCATCTCAAACTATGTCTAAGTTTTTTATGATGTCGCTTTATGATACCAATAACTATTCGTACGTCCACGATTTGAAGAAAAGGAAGTGGTGATTAAAAAAGAAGAAGAAGAAGGTTAAGAGGAGATTGTGAGAAAATATATTATTGTCATTACTCAATAATTTCCTTAATCAAAATTATACGTTATACAAATCACCAATTTGTGTCTTCTTCTACCAATTTCTTATTATAATTTCGGTTTGAGAAGATCAAGGAGTGGGCTTGCATAGCGTCCAAAAACTCGTTTGGGCTAATCAAGTTAAGTTGCTTCTAGAACAAACTGGTTAGGCCCGTTTAATCCAACTAAAGCCCACTAATTCTTTTTAGTAGAAAAGCCCACTAATCGAGTTAGACGTACAAACTCGCGAACAGAATTCCATCGTGTGGCACTGCATTTCTCCTCAATCAAACAGAATTCTAAAACTTTCCCGCCGCTTGCGAGCCATGTTCCCAGTTTTTATCAAACACTTTCCCGCCGCCTTCAGAACCCGTTGCTCAAGCTCAATCCATTCTCTCCACTTCTCTTCGTCCTCTGATCATCTCAACCTCGCTGCACTTCTACAAGGCCGCACTCCGCCCTCGCATGTCCTCCAAATCCACGCCAGAGTCCTACGCCAGCACGCCCATCAGGACAACTTGATCGCCACTCGCCTCATTGGCCATTACCCATCTAGCGCGGCTCTTCGCGTCTTTGATCAGCTTCAAAATCCAAACTTGTTTCCATTCAATGCCATAATCAGAGTCCTAGCACAGGAAGGTCGTTCCTTGGATTCTTTCCTTGTGTTCCGAAGATTGATATCAGTTCACCGGCTTCCCCCCAACGACCTCACTTTTTCTTTCATTTTGAAGGCGTGTTTTGTTTCAAAGAACTCATTTTTGGTGAACCAGATTCATACCCATGTCGTGAAAAGTAGATTCTTGACCGACCCTTTTGTTTGCAATGCTCTAATTGCTGCGTATGGGAAGGGAGTCGACGATGTAGGATCTGCGCGCAAGGTGTTTGATGATATGCCTGGTAAGAGTGTGGTTTGTTGTTGGACTTCTTTGATCTCGAGTTATGTACAGGTGGGTTGTTCGGAGGAAGTTATGAGGCTGTTCTATTCCATGGTTGAGGAGAATGTGAAGCCCGAAAGTGATACGCTAGTTAGTGTTCTGTCAGCATGTTCTGAACTTGAAATTGACCAGATTGAGAAATGGGTTTCCCTTTTCTCTGAATTGGTTGAAAGGACTGGTAGGGATGATGATTCGATAAACTGTGTCCTTGTCTACTTGTATGGGAAATGCGGAAGGACAGACAAGAGCAGGGAAAGGTTTGACTGTATCGTCAGTGATAGGAAAACAAGTGTGCTTCCTTGGAATTCTATGATAAATGCTTATGTGCAAAATGGACAACCTTTGCTGGCTTTGAATCTTTTCCGCTTAATGGTTGATGATGATCATCCTTGTAAGCCCAACCATGTCACAATGGTCAGTGTGCTCACTGCTTGTGCTCAAATAGGTGACCTCGAGCTTGGGCAATGGGTCCATGAATTCTTGAAAAGTAGAGGATGCAGAGGTGTTATGGAATCCAACAAATTTCTGGCCACTGCATTGATAGACATGTACTGCAAATGTGGGAGTTTAGACAACGCAAAGGAGGTTTTTAGGAAGTTGACAACCAAAGATGTCATCTCTTTCAATGCTATGATAATGGGGCTTGCTGTGAACGGTGAAGGAGAGGATGCAATTCATCTTTTTGAGAAGATGCAAGACTTTGCTCTTTACCCAAATGCTGGAACGTTCCTTGGTCTTCTATGGGCTTGCAGCCACTCGGGATTGTCCAATAAAGGACGGAAGATATTCAATGATATGATTTCAGTCTTTAGAGTTCCTCCGAGGATGGAACATTATGCTTGTTATATCGACATTCTTTCCCGTGACGGTCAATTGGAAGAAGCTGCCAGAGTTGCTGCATCCATGCCTTTTAAGCCTAACAATTTTGTGTGGGGGGCATTACTTGGAGGGTGCCTGCTTCATTCCAGATTGGATTTGGCTCAAGATGTTTATAACAGGCTTGTTGAAGTCGACCCAAATAGTTCTGCGTGCTATGTGATGTTAGCAAATGCTTTGGCTGGTGATAGGCGATGGGATGATGTTTCTGTCCTAAGGTGGTTTATGAGGGAGAAAGGAGTGAAGAAGCAGCCAGGGTCTAGTTGGGTCAATATCAATGGCATTGTCCATGAATTCGTGTTGGGTTCCGCAGCACATCCTCAAATGGCGAACATATACCATACACTGCATGGGTTGGCGAGTGAAATGAGATTCCTAACTTCTTAGAGACACAGATATCCTTATGGACTAATTGAATCTTTAAGGTGCCTCTCTCCCCACCTCTTCTACTTTCGATTTCCATAACTAAAACCCAGCAGCTCTTTAATTACAGCTTCTTGGTTTGTATCTTTCAGGTGAGTCAAAGGAGGATTTCACAACCAGATTAGCCAAGAATACAGTCTACAGAGGAGCTGATCCTGAAAGAGGGACCTGAAACGTTAATTAATGCTAGGACTTGCTGCAGATGTAGATTACAAAATTTCATGACAATGCTTTTTGGTGGCTTACCTGCAATAGGTTCTTTCCGATTGCTGCATTTACTGCTGAGCCAGTCATAGGTGCTGGAGGCGTGATAGCCCCTCCTGCAACATCAAACCAGACCCTAGATGGCATTGGTGAAGAAGAACATTCTATTCATTGCAAGTACGACATCAAACCAGACCTAGTAACTTTGGCTAAGGTGAGTTCTGGAATAGTTTCACTGTCAACTGTAAATGGTCTCTAAACATACTCTGCGGTCACTAACAAATCAGTTACGGAACCTTCTTTCAGGCTCTTTCGTCAGCATACATGCCAATTGGAGCAGTTATTGTGCGTCCTGAAATAAATGAAGTGATTTACTCTCAAAGCAACAAACTTGGTATGCTGCAGCAACTGATGATAAAAGGGGTGCAGAAGACCACAAAAAAAAACTTCCAGTCTTGTTGCTGTTAGTGTTATGGAATGATTCGAGCTGAACTTTTCTTACCACCTAATATGCAGGTACATCTTCTGATGGATTTACCTACTCCGACAATCCTGTTTCTGTATGCTGTGGCCATTGAAGCCCTCAAGACATACAGGTGGGTCTTTGCTCCGCCGTTCTATACTACATTTCCACTCGATCGAGGTCTGAATCCAGTGCCAGTCAGGGAAAGAAATATTCATGGTCATGTAACAAGCATTGCGCCAAGGTTCCAAGATGGACAACAACCATCGACATATCGGACTAGGATCCATGGGAGTCATCATGCCTCGTCATAGGTTAGACGAATGACCTCTATCGTTGTGTTTCTTTAACCTTTGTTCAGGTCATGACTTCATCCCTATGAGGTTCAACTGTCAGCTGACAATCCTTTTCTTCTCCTCCATATGTCTAGGAGGTAGTGAGTAGTGACGTCCAAGTTGTGTTTTGATTTCGGTTGTGATATTGTGTATAATTTTCGTCGAATCGATTTCAGCTGATTAGCCATAGGGCCCGTATAATGATTCTTTGACGGTTTGACAAATGAAAATCTCACTGACCGAAAGTGAAGTTCAGGGACTTGTTGATGAACTTACTGAAAGTCGAGGGACCAAATATGTCATTCACCCAACTAAAACAACAATAGAGCGCCAAAGAAAAACGTTATCTCATTCTTCATTCTTTAGGCGCCACACTGTCGACTGAAACAAAAGGCTAGAAATGGACGGAGGAGTAATATCGCAGATGGCGCTTCCGGTGCTTGGAATCGTCGCCGCCGCTGCCGTGACCTTCTACGCAGTGAGCTTCTCCGAGATCCGAGAGGTTGGTTGGTACTTATAATTTCTCTCCCTATTTCGTTGCGTCTCTCCGATTTGAGTTCACCGGAGTTCGTAATCTTTTAATGTCTTTCTTAGAAATCGTTCAAAGACTTGGACGACTATGACGACGGTGGCTACAAGCCTTCTTTCAGCTCCAGGCAGCGCCGCGCCAGAAGGAACGCCGAGAAACGAAACAAGAACTAGTAGGATCATCGCCGCCGTCCCCTGCTGCCGCCGGCTGGATGTCAGAGAAGACTGTTGTTTGTTTCTACTATGTTGGAAACTGCTGTAAAGTTCTGCAGAAATCTAATTGATGAAGCAATGATGAATGTTTAAACTTGATCAAGGATTTCGAACAGAACATGATGAATCCCAATATAGCAATAACTGCTGATGTGCTTTATTCAGTTTTGCCAACGTGATCTATTAACAATGCACCATGCTGAAGAAAAGGTCTTCTCTTTACAACCTCAATAGGCAAAGAACTGAAAACGATTTTTTTCGACATCATCCATCACTTGTTGTGCTTAGATTTCAGCTCCTTCACCCTCTCCTCGGTAGCTCGAAGCGCCTTCTCGTACTTGCTAATGATCTGCACACGAGGAGATTACAGATTTGCATCAGAGAAACTGAGAAAGACATGGTTTGGAAGAGAGCAAGTTGTGGTGTTGGGGGTACTATTATACCTCGTCGATGTGTTCAGTGCCCATGATGAGAGGTGGAGACATCATAATGATGTCACCTGCTATACGTACCAGCATCCCGAGCTTCTGACATTCTGCTCCAAAGTACGCTCCAACACCTGCAACAAAATTCGCAAGTTCATAAGAAAAAAGAGAGCAATCCTTGTTGTTTATCATGCATTGCAACTACTGCAAATGATTATTATCCTGAGTCCTCCTGAAGGTGAGAAATATAGGAGCTGAAAGAAGAACTTGCCCCATTCAGCAGGAAACGGGGTGTTAGGTGACTTGTTGTCGGCGAATTCAGTGCCAAGAATGAAGCCAGTTCCGCGGATCTGCAAAACATAATAGTTGTTTTAAGTTGTCGTGGTCTCGTAGTATGAGTGCTTGCATGTGACAGAGTGTTGTTACCTCTCCTATGATAGGACTGTCAGAGAAGGCTTTTAGGCCATCTTGGAACCTTGGCGCCATGCTGCTAACATGCCCAGGAATATCTCTTTCCCTATGCAAATACAAGTGGCAATGCAAAGTATCAGTCATGAATAAACCACTATCGAGAAATCAATCCAGTGTAAATGTAGTTTCGAAATGCCAGAGCAAAACACCGACTTGTATATCTTGAGGGCTTCAATCGCCACAGCACATGCAACAGGATGGCCGGAGTAAGTAAATCCATGAGAAAATGTACCTGTACAAAAGGTGGTGAGAAAAATTCGGTTCATATAGTTCAATAACAGCTATAAGGAAAGGACCCTTTGTTCCCACGTACCAAGTTTGTTGCTTTGAGAGTAAATCACTTCATTTATTTGAGGGCTCACGAGAACTGCTCCAATTGGCATGTATGCTGATGAAAGAGCCTGAAAGAAGGTCCGGTGACTTATTTGTTACTGAACCCAGAATATGTTTAGAGACCAATTATAGTTGACCCCTGAATCAATTTTAGAACTCACCTTAGCCAAAGTTACGAGATCTGGTTTGATGTTGTACTTGTCACACCCGAACATTGTTCCAAGCCTCCCAAAGGCACAGATTACTTCATCTGCAATGAATAGAATGTCGTATTTCTTCACGACTGCTTGAATCTGTACAGGATTAGACATCAGCATTAGGTCTTTGAAGTGCAGATAGAAGAATGGAAGATCATGTGATTTTCCCCACTGTACTTCATTAACGTATAAGACTAAAAAGCAAACAACCATCTCCAACAGCAAAGAAACTGTAGAGTTGTCATAATCTCCAATTAGTCATATCCACATAAAAAAGCAAAGGAATAAATGACCAAAAAGCATTAAACTATTATGTCATAGACTCTACGATGTTGGCTTCTGTGTTATCGGGATAGACGTCTTTACCTTGTCAAAGTAAGTTGCAGGAGGGGGTATCACGCCTCCGGCACCCATGACTGGTTCAGCGATAAATGCAGCAATCTGAAAGCGGAACCCATTGCAGGTTAGCAACCAAAAGCGTTGTTATGAAGATTTGTTACTTACATTTGCAGCAAGTTATAGCATTGATTACCGTTTCAGGTCCCTCTTTCAGGATAAGTTCCTCTAAATTCTTGGCTAATCTGGTTGCGAAATCCTCCTCTGACTCACCTGAAAGATGCATACCAAGAAATTGTATTTAAAGAGCTGCTGGTTTTTAGTTACGGAACTCGGAAGTAGAAGAGGTGGGGAGGGAGGGACCTTCAAGATGAAAACGCCAGTAGTGTGGACAGTCGGTGTGCAGCACAAATGGTGCTGGAAGATCAAAATTGTTATGCATAGGTGGAAGCCTGCAAAGTAGTTTCATACGTCACATAAACTTAACATGATAATGAACTTTGCATTCATAATTAATGTAAACTATATTCTTACCCAGAAAGACTGGCTGAAATCAAGGTCGAGCCGTGATACCTTACAAACACAAAGTGAACCATCAGCAATTCGAGCCTGATTTACAAATGAAGATTACAAAAACACATGGAGTGGCATAGAACTAACGATTTATTTCGAGCAATAAACTTCTTCTTTTCTGGTTTCCCAAGAGCATTGTAATAATACCACACTAGCTTCACCTACAGAAAAAAATACAATCGAAGTACAAAAGTATGTATCAATAACAGTGTGTGAAGTTATTGGAAAGATATACTTAAAATACCTAGCTCAGAAAGGAAGATGACAGATTAATCATGAACTGATTAACCCCTTAGAATGACTAAGAATTCGAACCATAACAAAACAGCTAAGCAATCGTCTTTATGAAATAAGCTAACCTGTGTATCATTGGCGTCTGATCCACCATTCGTGAAGAATGCTTTTTCCATCTTATTCGCAGTGAACATTTCCAGAAGATCTTTCGCAAGATCCTGTTGCATCAAATTATACAGCATTTAAATTCCCAGCTGAAAATTTCCTTTGATCCGTATATGGGGCAGAGGGCTTTCAAGGTAGAAAAGATACGTCCCAAACTCAATTATTATTTGATAATGGAAAATACATGAGTACCAGAGAAGGCTTTGTTGTACGATTCCAAAACGAATGATAAAATGGCAAGCTATTCAGTTGCTTCATTGCAGCTTCAACAAGGCGCGGCTCGTTTCCACCTGCTCAAGAAGTAAGCATTATTGGATTCAAGATTTTCTTTCAACAAATACCATGGGAACCGTTAAATGTATCATACTTCAAGCAAGCATTTGAGGTCCAAGCAATTAATGGATTCCTAAGCAATATATAGATACATCATTAGAAACAAATACTGGATATACTAAGATTACCTAAAGCAGTACACCAGAGACCGGCAAGAGAATCGATATACTTCTTCCCATCAGCATCATATACGTAGCAACCCTGTATCAACAACCGATTACCAGTTAATTGTGGAACAATGCAGCCGAGTAGAGATAGTATGGGGAAACTAGAATGAACTAGAACATGCCTCGGACTTGTCAATGACCAAAGGGTTTGCATCAGTTGTCTGCCACCCAGCAGTGAAAGGAGCCAGCATATCATGCCCCTTGAAGCTGCAAGAAACGAAATTTTTAAGACCCTTAGAATTTCCTGGCCCCTATGTGCTTCCAGGTAACAAAATAGTTAATACGACATTACCTTTTGCTACCATCTGAAACATCATCCTTGATCAAATGTGCTTCTTTACTGTACAATCTAGACACTGATGGAATGTATATCTGGGATGGTCCCTTGCCAGCAACATGCTTCACATATGAGCCAAGCTGATCAAAATAAGAACAACGGGATAAGGTTCGAATTCAGTAGGAAAAACATATACAACTTCTACTGCTGCCTATTCTAAGCATCGAGTTAGTATTTCACTATTCTCAGGCGGATTCTTAAACCAGCCCCACTGCAGTTCTTTCTTCAATGGGGGGATTCATAACCTTCATGTTTCCATATTTCAACTAGGCTACTTCGATCAGCTGACTGGAATCTGAAAGATTCCAGCATTCTTTTGAGTCGCACGAAATTTTGGAATTTGAAGCAACATAATAAGATACAAACGCATCAATGATGCTTCTGATTCATAAACAATAAATCACAAGCGTCTCTAAAGATTTGAAAACTTTCCTGAAACAAAAGCGGGAAAATTGAATTCCATTTTCCCCCCGCCAGAAGACGAGCGAGCAACAAACGGGAACCCAGAAACCAAGACAAAAGGGGGGGAATCAAATTCCACAGAGCGAAAGAAGAAGAAAAAAACACCGGAAGGGACACAGCAGGGAAGCAAAACCAACTATCACGAACATCGATCAAGCAAGCAAAAAAACAAGCTATGATCCACAAAGTACGGAACTTTCTCATACATGGTACGCGAAAAAACAAATCAGGTGGTGGGATTTCAAGGAAAACGATAATGGTGATGATTACCCGAGCATTGAAAGTGGATCGCATGAGTGTGTTGAAGACCACCATAGCTTATTAGCTTAGCACAAAACTAGCAAATCAAAGCAGCAGAGCGTTCAAACTGGACGAAGGGGAAAAAGAAAAGAGAGGAGATAGAGTTCGAGAAGATGACTAAAAATGGTGCGAGTTGAGGAGGCGAACTTGGGGAAGGCCACTGAGTCCGACTGGCCCGAGGGAGATACGGACAACCAAGTATAATGGAGCTTTTGGAGAGAGACGTCAGTCACGCAGGCTTTTTTGGGATTCCTCAAATTCCCACACTTAATTATTTTTCTTATAGTGAATCATTTTGGATCATTTGTTACCATATTTTCATTTCTTTGGAGGATCACAAGTTCGAATTTTGAATCTTATATATATTTATCATGTTTAGTGTTTACAATCAAGAAAATTTGCAGGGATTACGTACACTACAAATTAACTAATCTCAAAGATTGTTCAATGTGTTGATATTGAAATGATTATATGTTAAGAGGTTAGTTATAGTATTATTAATAAGATGAAATTTTAAAGTTGAAATCAATTTGATTTATATAAGAGGACATTAGGTCGACACATTCTAGAGGAAAACTACAAGTTTTATTCTGCTAAAATATTGAAAGGGAAGAAGGAATGAATCTGCACCATACACTTTTAATTTCCTCATGATGAATTGGCAGTTGACCAGTAACCACAGTTGACCAATGACTCAGCCTTATCCCCTAGTTTTGGCAACTTAACAAATGATTGTAGCTATAGATGAAACTCATACAGTTAACTGGGAAAAGAAGGTTCAAAGAAGCAAGAAAAATAATGATTTTGATAGGACCACTACACCTAATGGGGATAAAAATGGCTTCGCCCGGGTTTGAACCGGAGACCTTCAGTGTGTTAGACTGACGTGATAACCAACTACACCACGAAACCAAGTGATAAAAATGACAAAAGTCAGTATTAATTTAGACATAAAATATGTTACGCTACATCCAACAAATGTATGTCTCAAACTACAACTGACCAACAAAAGACAGCCTAAAAGGGATTGGAGAAAAGATACACACACAACATGAAGAGGGGAGAATCAGTAAGAATAATATCATGGTAGTGAGAGAATCAAATGTACAAAGTCTCATCGAAAAAACAAGAACACACCCTTTTGGTCAGGCCAGGATTGGATGAGACCCCGAGACGAAGACCGATTTTCTCTCTCGTTATTTGATCTCCAGACACCTTTCTCATTCGTCGACAATACTAGGCAACCAATCAAGTCCTCTTCCTCCATCCTCCAATCAAAAAACTGGTTAAACTTCGAATGAAATGAGCTTCCTGCTGCTAATGAGCGGCAGGATCTATCACTAGAAGGAAAGGGTGCCGCAGGGTTTAGCCTGCATTCTGCTGTTTGCTCTATGGACTATACAGATGAAAATGGCGTCACCTTACGATGAAGGTTTGTGGTGGTGGTCAGATGATCCTGCCGGGTTGAAAACAGGAAGCTGATTCGACACTGCATCTCTTCTGAACCTCGACTCACGTGGGAAGTTCAATGCTGGTCTCTGCTGGTGGTGGTTGTCTCTCAAACCTTCATTTCTCAAGCCTTCTCCTCCAATGGTTGGACTAGTCAATAGTGGACCGCCAAAGAAAATGGAGTCACCTCCTGTGTACATCTGCTTCTCTCCTTGCTGAACTGCTGCGGGTTTTGCCTCGGATAATGATGTTGGCACCCCAATTTGAGGGGCTGGTCTGCTTCGTGCATCAGTCGAAGACACGGAAACAGATACATACCTCCCGGCTTCTTGGTCCCATACCACAGATGTCCTCTTCACATCTCTAAGAAGAGATGTTGATGATGATATCGGTGCTCCGAGAAGCAAAGGATCAGCAGTACTACTACTTCCCCTCTGTGCGATCTTCTCATCAAATCCAGATGTAGAAATCATCATCTTGGAAGTCATGGGCCGACTAGGAAGAAAGCTAGGAACATGAGCTTGTGGCATAGGGCTAAGGGTGACAGACTCATGGATGTGGCTTGGGCTGCTGAAGCTACTGACACTGTGAGTCCCAGTTTCACAATCATCTTGACTGCCTTGACTAGGAGGTATAGAATGACCATGTGAGGGTAACCGCAGCTCGGTCCTCGTTGCCTCCTTGTTTGGATCCGTTTCAGCACTGAGGCTACTTCTGATGCTCATGTTGCCACTAGAGCTACCTCCTTCAATATATGGAGGGTTCTTGACTGGCTTTAAAACGGAAGAAGATGCCCTTGCCTTTGCTGCTGCTTTCATTGCCTCGTTTGAGTCCAACTTCGCAAGTTTCCAAGCACTGATTCGGACGGGCCTTTTGGGTTGCCTGTTTCCTCCTTGGTCTACATTTCCTGCCACATCAGGGTCGATTGTCGAAGGGACCATTCCTGGATCCAAGTGAGGTATGACTTCCTCCTGCAACAGAAAAGAAATAGCCGGAGGAAAGGTATGGAAGAGCCCTTGTTTTTGCTTCAATTAATAAAAAAATGGCAGTTATATAGTCCTATTTGCAAAATGAAACACCTTACAGGTCGTTTGGATTGACAATTATGGCAATGGATTGTAGGACACGCTACATCCAGGAGGGGATTTCCTGGACTCTACTGTTTGGCAAGCAAAACATGAAAATTGAGGTGCATTCTTGGCACCATGCATGGATTCAAGAATACAGACAAGAGGAGGTCGTAGAAGCCATAGGTAAGGGTGTGGCTTCCAGAACCCCCCATGCGTTTTGACTTTGACATTATGACCCTTTATTTGTTTGAAAATTCGAAGGTATTGTACAGCTTTACAAAGTCGATGATGTATAAGGGCAATTGGATATTTCAATGGGAAAAAACTAAAATCCACCCCCAGTATCCGTAGCTAAAAATAGTCATCCAACCCTTGATCAATTACTTGTCAAACTATATCTTTTTATGACCATGCTTGGTAGCCTGAAACTAAGGGGTTGCTCGCATTGATGATTTGTTGAACAGGTAGATTGTTCTATTGATATTAATATTGGAAGATGTTAGATACCATATTCCTATTGTCAAAGAATACTTGGGGAGGGGTACACAAAGCAGTAGGGATCAATGTCCTAAGTGGAACGTACCTGATAGTCAACGAATACTCGGGGAGGGGTACACCATGCTCCCTTGTACTGCAGGCCAAGAGAACTTCCACCACTGAATCCTGTTGTAGCAGATCCTGCTGGAGAGTTGCCTAGATTGGCCCATTGCTCTTCAAAATGCGCAGCAGGTCCCTCTCTCATTGCCACAACATACTCATACGTTGTAATGCCCTGATAAGAGTAGCAAAAGTTACATAAGTAAATAAATAACAGAACAAACACATCGTTTATAGTAATGAGTTGACAGAATGCTGAAGATCTTAGTTTGGTAATTAACCTTTCGAATCAATATCATGTGGAAGAAGAAGAGTTCAGCCAAGGGTATGCAGGCCAGAATAGAAACTGCAGTACATACAGCCTGCAGAAAATGCAGGTAGACAATCAAGAATGAAATCCAATCCAACGAATGCAAAACGACACGATAAGGCCACTATTTATTTATTTATTTATTTATTACTAAAGCTCATGCTTAAGATGTGCATACCACCACAGTGGCGAAAGGGGCACGAGAGAATCCGTTTCCAAGGGTATCGACTATTTCAGCATCCATGCTTTTCTTGTGGGCAAAGCAACGAACCATGACAGCAATCCCGACTCCAACTTCAAGTACAAGCTAAACCACAAAGCAGAAAAGTCAGCACTAGGACTACAATTACAGAGAGAGAACTATTAATAAGAGCCAAAATATACATACCCATACAACACTTGTAGCCATAAGGGAAACGAAAGTCACATAGTTTTTATGGCCCACACAATTGTTAAGCCACTGCATTACATAGAGAAAGTTAGAAGCCAGGAAACAGTATCATGAGAAAGGATTCAAAGGCGGGAAGTTTTTACCCTGCAATGGTGGTCAAAGCCATCAACACATTTATCACAACTGCGGCAGTGCTTACTGAATTTGCGTACCTGCAAAGTTTCAAATTTTATTCAGTTTGATGAGGAGATATTGCAACAAGCTTTTTATGGCTCAGCCTCTAACAGAAGATATTGATCAACTACAGAGTTTTGCTTTTGACCTAGGAAAAATCAGGAACTGCTTGCATGCAGAAGAATACCTCAGCATTGCACAATGTACAGAACAACGCATCTTCAACAGAGCCTTGTTGCTCGGCAAGCCCTTCCTGCTTGCGACAATCTTCATGAACAAACACAGCACATAAGATTCCTCCGAAAATAGAACATGATTTTAGTTGGGTTTGGGGTTCCTCTTCAACTCTCCCGGCATCTCCAACTGACCCTTGTCTGCTAGAGTTGGCAGGACCTATAGAAATTTTGGACATAGAAGATGGGGAAGAATGAATTCCACTCCCAGATTCATTAAATCGTCTGGGTATATCCTTAGCATTCCTGTTAGCTGCTATATGATGAGGGTTGAATTTAGACATGATGCCGGGATCTGCTGGGTTGATTGCAGTACACCGAACATAAAGGATAAAAACCAGGAGCACCTGAAAATGAAAAATATACATATAAGCAATGTCATAAAGAAAAAAAAGGTGTACCAAATGGATGGTTACTAGCACAAATGCAAACATGGCTAAGCTGTATGATAGAGACCTAGCAATAATGAAATAATGGTGGAAGTGTTTGAAGGTCACTTACCACAGGAGAGTATATGCCAACCAGAGTGTACTCCCAAAAGTTGCCTCCGAGGAAAGGAGCAAAGAAAGCATAGAATGCTATTACCAACAGGCAAAACACCGTGATTGCAACAACCTATGAAAGATAATGCCAACAGTTAGAAAGGAAAATCGGAAAGCCAGCTCATATAGAAGCATCACCTACTGCCAGTGTCAGGATATATGCATTCTTAGATTTGGGAGTCTAAATGGTCGTCACTAGTCAAGTTTCACATAACCAACGAAACTCATCTATGTTACTTCCTCACATTGTGTTCAGAAATCAGAACTGGATTACACTTCAGTACAAAATATGCCAGCACTTAGAATTGGAATTGAAGTCTGCTGCGTCAAAAAAAGCAATGGCATTACGTCCATAGCTCAGGAATTGTTCAAACCCTACGCCATAATATGTCTCGAGGAGGATAAACTTTACAAAGTGACTCAAACTGCCCTACTAGATAACAAGTGTTGGTTCATTCTTAAGCAAGACCACCATGACTAAAGACTAATCTCACTCACTTTCCAGGACCATTAGCATATCAAAGACTTAATCTTGCAAAATCTACTTGTACTTAGATAATAAAACAAAAAGCTCTTCAACTCAACAATTCAAGGCTCCGAAATACTGTCTGCACATTTCCTAGTCTCTCCTTAGTAATCAACAACATTCAAAGAGACCTGTAGTGCCCCATCAAACAAACCGACAAATACCCAGAAGACCAACTGCTAAATCCAGAAGTCAGCCCAAGTCAATCTATTTCCAGAGGGCGGAGAGAAGACAGGACAACTGAATTGACCTGCCTAACCATGATCGAAAGCAAATGAATACAATTTTAACAAAGCTCGTCGAAGGCAAACCCAACACTGAAAAGAAGGAAAAGGAATCCAATGGAAACTGAAAACGAACGACAAAATTCTTAACTTGTGAAGAAATGAGAGAAGCAAAGAAAATTTCAGTACCTGAAACGTGTGTGCTGGCAATTGCCATCCATGCTTCCTCGCCATAATTGCTCAATACCAGAGCTTAGAAAAGCTCCAAAACCCTAAAAACCAGAGGAACTGTCCTAGGAGACAAAAATGGAAACAAAGAACAGAAAGAACTGAACTTTCTATTCTGTGCAGTCTGAATCCAATAAACCCCAAAACGGATGGAGAATGGGGAAGTGGGTTTTACTTAGTCTCTCGTTTTGTCAGCATTAATGAGAAAATGAGAGAAAAGAAACGGAAATTTTTCGCAAGGCAAAATGCAGAGACGGTGTGAAGCTGAAACGAAAGCTCTACATGTCCCCCTGCAGAAATGGAGAAAAGCTCCAGCCGGGGGGGGCAAACCAACAACAGATAGAGAGAGACCAGAAGAAATCCTTAAGAAAGGAAAATGGTGGAGAACAAACCTGTTGAAGTTGAAGCCAAAGAATATTTTCCCAAAAACTGACAAAAGAGAAGGTTTTGACAGCCAGAAAGAAACAGAGAAAGTAAGTTGAGAGAGACTGGCATTATACAGAAATTGGGTCAACCATACATAAATACACAAATGGTCTTCAAACTTTAAAGCCATAACAAAATGGATCATTGAACTTTCATTTTCGATAAGTTTGTGGATAAAGTTCGAAGAATATCTAACATAACAATTAACCGTCTGTTTAGGCGGAATTTTGTTGTCCAAGTTGTAATTAATTGAGTGTTCACTAAATCAAATCAATAATAGCTATGACTAACTAGTATAAACGACTAATTTGAAGTTTAGTCTGATCAAATAAAACTCAATTCACTACCCTATTTGAGTTCACATTATTGGTAATCATGGTAGTTCACTATAGGAGTAACTTCTCAAAGAGTTCATGCAACCCTTTTTTGCAATTAAAATTGGATGATTTGACACTCTAATCTTGACCATAATCAAGAGGAAAATGGATGAAGCAAGTATTATGTTTAGCAATCTCAAACTTGGGAGGCAACTTTGTCCAAAACTCAAAATTGGATGATTTAGTAATTTTGAAACTTCGTTGAACTCGTATGTAATTGACCATTATAGGAATAGACAAAAACAAAAAGTGAAAAAACTAATAAAGTAGCATTCCACTACCTAATGTTTGTTGCGAGTCCTTTTTCCTTTCCTGAAATCTGTGTTCTCTTTTCAAAGGAAACAAATATGAAATCTACAAATGAAGTCAAATTAGTTGAGATATGAAAGTAGCAGTTGCACAGTTAATTACGAGTTAGAACATGGTGAGGCAGATTCACATGTTAATCACATGTAAGATACATTTAAAGAACTAAATGACCACATGTATACATTACAAAAGATTAATCTACATTCTACAGAACACATGAATCAGATGGAGCTGTAAATCAACAATATCTGCTTCTCCATGATGTCAGATTTCTCTTCCAGCTTCACCTGCTACTTGCAAGCGATGCTACAAATTTCTCTTCCCAGATTTCTTTCTTACTACAGAGAAAACGAATTCATGAAAACATCATAAGGGTCGGAGTTTTTACAGAGACGTGATCGCTGACAACAATGACAACCTTATGCACAGGATAATTCAGTTGATTGATGTCCTAAGGGTGTTAAGTGTTCAATATCTACGATCAGAGGTACTAAATGATTAAATTACCTTACAAAGGACCTATTTCCACCAGTTAATTAAACAATTAACAGTTGAAATTCAGGTAACAAGTCAATAAACTAGGGAACCAGTTAGCATCTGGACATATCTCCGATCCATTATGCATGTCTTGAAGAGCTTCCATGCAACTGTGAAGAAGATCTCAAATGAGAATCATCCTGCAAATCAGGAAAAGGGATGGCATAACAAAAAACAGGGATTAAGGATCTCGTTTCGTAGAAATTGTGAATGTGACATGTTAATACAAGATCCAGCAACTCACCTGCAAGCTGTAGCTGAAAGCACTTGGATTCCGGAAATCAAATGAGCCCTAGATGAATGGAGAAGAATCAAAGACAGCTTGTTAAGACTGGAAGTTTTGTTTAGATTTGTGTATCTAACATACGAGTTGCGACATACCAAACCGTGTCCGGTAAAATATCCATCACTGCTCGAGGGTATTGAATTTAGTGGTCCCTGAAAAGTAGAAAGCAAAACCCAGCTCCCAGCTCTCAGAACCATCAATATCATCGAGGTACCCTTCAACATTTCAGAAATAGACTATAAAGTATGGCATACCAGTGTCTGCATGCTTGGCTGACTGACAAAATAAGCATCAGGAGGCGGATCCATCAAGTTTAGTTGTACCTACAAAAAAATATTTGCTTAAAATGTTAGTCATTATGATACGGGAAAATAATAGTAATTGGAAAGATACCAGAATGCCAAGCAATGTTACCTGTTGAGCAACAAAATAACCATTAAGTGGAACCCCATCCGAACTTAGAGTTTCCTATCCATATTGAAGACACCAGTACATTATAAATCAACTGTACATAAATACCCATATTGACGCACCACAAATATAGTATAGTGACGCAGAAATGACATCAATGGCACAGGACGTACAGTTTGCTGCATCTCATCTTGTGCCTCCATGACCATAGCTTCTGAATCCGATTGTACCTGAAATGAGAGAAGAAAATCCTGAATAACTTTTCAGTTCAGATTTTGACACTGTGAATAATAAAACCTGAAGGGCATAACACATTTGATCATCAACAGATTTGGAGTAAATAGTAGAGAGAACTCACCTTCCTTTTTCTGATAGGATTCTTCTTCTTACTTGGCTTGGTAGAAACATTTACATGGTTTACCTCTACTTCATGAGGGGCTTGAGCATTGCCACTAGATTCAAATGCACTATTATTACAATTATTTGTATTCACGCAATTCTTCAAAGTCTCTACTAGAGTTCTGTAAGCAATGGTAAAACTCTCCTCTGATAGCGACCCTTCCTCACTCATCTCAATGGCTAACTTGCATAGTTCATTATAGCGATGCGCCCTAGTTATCAGATGCTCTCCTCCTTCCGTTTGTTCCCTGGTCTTCGCATCTTTGGTCCACCGTTTCAAAATGTAGCGAGGAGGAATGCTTGAGAGACCACATATTTGGAGAACAATCAATGCATGTCTACAAAGGAAACCCTTGTACTCGAACAAGTGGCACATACAAGAAACTTCCAAGTTTGTTTGATTCCACAAGACCAAGAAACTTTCATCCTTCTCGCAGTCCTGAACTCTGTATGTCACCGTGCTTCCATCTTCACCTTCCCTTTTAGGATGGCAACCAACCACACCCAAAACCTCTACTTGAAACTTCTTGAATATCGTATGTGTGTAAACTGTCGACATTTGTCGCTCCCAAGGAGATGGAGATTTCAAGGCAGGTAGTTTATGCAAGGTGTCGAAGTCCGCAATAGACTCTTCTTCATATCTATTTTGAAGAATTGTTCCATATTGCTTCATGAACTCTTTCAGGGTCATTTTCCTGTGAATATACTTATCAAGGAAATAATTAATAGTTTCGCTACGTTGAGTTGCAGATAGCCCAGCTAGAAAAGTATCACCAACATACGTAGGCACCCAACGCTTACGATCATCATACAAATTCCGGATCCACTCATCTTCTTGTAGCTCAAATCTGCTGACCATCTTCCACCACCTCATATCAAACTGTTCCTCTGTCCATGATTTAAATATGCACTTCTTGAATTTTGATAAGAACTTCTCATTCTTCTTTATCACAAGAGACAGAGCTTCAGGGACCTTTTCCAGTATATGGCATAGAGAAAAGCAATGACGGGTACTGGGTAAGACTTCCTCAATAGCTGCCTTTAAGTTTTTGTCGAGGTCAGTGACTATAACTTTCGGTGATTTTCCACCCATTGCCCTAAGCCATGTTCTCAACAACCATCCAAATGTTGATCTTGATTCATCTGCAATTAATGCACACCCAAGTAATATTGGCTGAGAATGATGGTTCACCCCAACAAAGGGGGCAAATGGCAACTTCTCATGATATTTTACATAGAACGTCTCAAAAGAAACAGCATCAGTAAAACTGGTGTAATCATTCCGAACTTTCCCATCAACCCAGAACAAGTTTCTCAGACGCTGCTCCTCGTTCAAATCTATCGCGTAGAAGAAGTTTGTGTTCTCCCTTTTGACACGCTTGAAATATTCAAGTAGTACCTGTGCATCTCCCTCATCCAAAGCCAAGTGACGACCTCCTTGCTCAGACTCTCCATTCATTTCAATCTGGAAATCGCTGAAATTTCGATACCCACCAGATTGCCTAGTCATCTCAACATACATCTTTCTTGTTCTTTCACTCACTGCATGCAAGATGTCAATGTTGTTCTTTTCCGCTAACTTAACATTCCGATGAATTCTGAAATGATAAGCTAGAGCTGGCAAAAGCTCATGATTATGCTCCTTAACAAATTCATGAATAATCCATTTACCATCTCCTGCCCTTCTCTTAACATGCATGCTGGCTTTGCAATCCGTCTTCTTCATACTTGACCGCCTACTGTTCCCACTTTCTGATTCCGGAGTAACTCCATACCTTGAACAGGCGAACTTAGCATCAATGAACTCCTTCGATTTCTTGGACCTTCTACTATTCTTAATTGACGTGGTGAACCCCATAGATTTCGCATACTCTTGATAAAATGTATAGGCTGCTTCATGTGAGTCGAACTCGATCCCATTGCTTGGCTCAAAGTCTGGACCAGCAGCGTCAAACAATGGAAGAACGGCCCTTTTGGGAGAACCAGTACCGTCACCATCTTCAATTGGTACCTGATCCACAGTAGGTGCCATTTCCTCACCTTCTCGTAGAGTTAACATATCATACCCTTTTGTATCAATCCTTCAGTTATCCTACCATTGTCAACTAACCAAGCCAAGGTGGGAATGAATCAGCTAAACCCTAGAACAGGCCGCATGGCGACCATCTCCGCACGGAGAACGTGAAAAAAGAATCCCAAAAGGAAAGCAATAACTGAATAAGAAGAGTTACCGAGTGTAAATGGAACTCGGGTATAGGGATTGACTCCCTTTTCTGAAGGTAGCCGCGACGTTGGTCAGTTGCTGTCCGCAGCCATGGGAGCTTATGAAGCAACTGAATTCGAGTTTCTGCGACCGACGAATAGGCGAATTCAGACGGAAATGGATCTCTGATTTTATGTCGCGAGTACCCAGAAGCGATTTGCGGAATTAGGGCAACCCAATTGGAAGCCGAAGAAGGGGAGAATCCGCGGGAAAGCGACGAACTGGTTTTTGAAGCAAGATGGAAAGAGAACTGCAAAATGGAGAGAATGGAGATTGGGATTTTGCTATGACCTGAAAATTTTGAGAAACTTCACTTTGCACCCTAAACTTTATTTCTCGCATTAGTGATCATTTTCTATTTGGCCCTTGTTTTGCACCTTTTTAACAAACAACTCATTTAACTTTATTCTTCTTCTTTTTTTTATAGATGATTGTAGATAAAAAGTCAAAGAATAGTAAGCAACCAAACGCCATAGTCGACAAATAGTTGAATTGTCGATGAAAGAGTATTGTTCGCCATTTAATAGGCAGCTTTGTCAGACTTGTAAGGAGTAAAAGTGCGCGAGAAAAACTGAGAAGAAGACACTGCCAATCGAATCTCCTCCAAGATTGCATCACCTAAGCCGTGAGACACATCCTTCTCTGAACACGACACACCAAGATTTAACTGTGACCGCAGTCGTTAGACACATCCTTCTCCTTTATCATATGAGTCCTTATCGATCTACTAAGTGTGATTCTATATCCCTTAAATAATTTGGTCTTACTGTGTAATGTAATCAACTTATGTTCTTTTCACTTCATTTGCCATTTATAGAAGTGTTATTCATCAACAACAAAAAAAATTAAGTGTTGTCACATTGCTTAAATCAATACGATTTGTAGAATTGAAAATATTTACTTGTTGATCACTTTTTCTGTTATATAATGACGGGACTTCTAATGATTGAAGCACCATATATAAGTTATTCTTGCTTTATCTTTTCGTAATTGAATTTACAATCTACTTTACCATCAACATCGTAATCGACATGAACAAACTCGTTTTCAGAATCGTCACAATCAAAAGACATAAGCAATTACGTAGTGTAGAGAAGATTCTAATTAGCGGCCTTCACGAAAAAATGCACTTTGAAACACAGACGAAGAGCGATTTTGGCTCCTTATATTTACAGTTTCCCATCGTTGTTTTCTTGGGAAAGAGATGGCTTCTATATCATATTAGAGCCGTGGTGAGGCCATGCTCCATCTGGATGGTGCTCAACACTACAATTTCACTTTTAGCGACGAATAAATATTATATTAGCCACCACTAACTAGGAGCATTGTTTGCTGGTGTTCGACTGCAAATGCACAATGAATCTTTAACGGCACTCACATTTTGATGATCACTATGGTTTGGCTTTTAGTTAGTCGAACGTTATTAATAAGTTCGTATTCAACCTTTTGAGACCGAGTGCTTGTCGCTATTTGTTTCTTTTGTTTTGGCTTATTGTTCTAACGAGATCTTGGCCGAATTAACCACCACTATACCTTCTAGATGTATGGGTCTAGAGTTCTTTACAAATGGAGTCATGGAGAAGAGCTTAGATTAAGAAATTAATATGCAACTTAATGAGTTGGTTTTTTCCCCTTCTCTTGTACCATACCTTTCATCGGTTTAATATGGCGCGTTCATTTAATAACTAATAGATCTTTTCATCGACAGTTCGATAGTTGGTCGACCGTTGCATTTGATTATGCATTTCATTGGAACCTCAGGAATTGTACCCCCTAGCTGGAGGAGTTAGGTATAGTTCATGACACTACGTCTCCGGCGAGGTTCTTCTTACTCAAGCCACTGCCTATTAGTTGTCGACTCGTTCTTCAAAATAGCACACTATTAGAGTTTGACTCCTCCCATTGCTCGTGAGCTTACGATTTATTGTATTTCGGGTAACTTTGAAATAACAAGGACGTAATTCCTTTTATATATAGTACTATATAGTTTATCCAATTCCATCTATCTTGAAAACTACGGGTGGCTATACGGTCCGGTTCAATTGGCTCGAATTAATCTGGTCCCGGTCCGGTCTCGGGAATATAAGGACCAAAGATTGGATTGGATATAGTCCGGTCTTGAACCGGTCCGGTCCCAATTCGGTCTTGATTTTATATTGAGCATGTGAGAATTTGAGTGGTCTGAGGCCTCAGAGGGTGAGGAGTTGGTTAAGTTTTGGGTGTTGGGTTCTTTTATCCGGTTTTAGATCCGGTCCCAAACTATTTTTACCTCAATTCTAAACCCGAAAATGGGATTGTATTGTTTGCTATCCAGTCCTGATTTGATCTCGATCTGAATTAAACGGTCCGATTTCGGATAAAACCAAAAAGCCATACCAATTAGCCGGCCAACAATACAACATCTCGAGTAAGCCACCAGATGTGTCCATTTCCATCGAGTTTAATTATGCCTCAAGGAAAAGAATCCACCGCACGTCTTCCATTTGTATCCCCTATTCACCTTCAACGAGACTTGGTCACCACAAGCAAGTTCCTTTCAGTCGTCACCTTTGACCAAAAGAAGACAAACCTAGCCGAACTCAGTGATTATATATCTTCACCATCATAGATCTTTGATTACCCTCTCACGGGTGGTATATATATATATCCCTTCCTCGTGAACGTGACTTCACACAGAGCTCAATCATACAATTAGCCACCCCCGTCGCCAAAAAAAATGACCGATCCGTCGCTAAATCACAACAAAGACGACGAAACGTCACAAAAACCTTCCACAACGACCGACCAGCGGCCACACGTCATCGTGATGCCGTGGCCAGCGCAGGGCCACATCAACCCGGCCCTCCAGTTCTCGAAAAAGCTCGTCGCTAAAGGTCTCGCCGTCACCCTCGTCACCTTCACCGACAAAAAGCTGATCCTGCAGGGCTCCGCGGTGGGCCCGGTTGCCGTGGAGCTCTTCTCCGACGGCGGACTTGGGTGGGAAGAGGGCGACCATTCCCTCGAAAAGTTTCGCAGCCTCGTTGAGCAAGGGCTGCGGGAATTTGTGACCAGGCTGCGCGGATCTGTAGGCAGTGCAGGTCCGTGCTGCCTGGTCTACGACTCAGTCCTGTCGTGGGCCCTCCACGTGGCGAAAGAGCTGGGGATTGTGGGGGCGGCATTTTTCACGCAGCCCATGGCTGTTAATACCGTGTTCTTGAACGTTATGGAAGGGAGGCTCGAGGCTCCGCCGGCGCCGGTGGACAAGAGTGGTTTGATTGCGGTAGAGGGATTATTGCCGACGGTATTATTAGCGACGGATGAACTCCCGTCGTTAGTTTCCAATCCGGAGAGCTATCCGGTGGCGCTCGAGATGCTGGTGGGACAGTTCTCCACCGTCAGGGAAGCCGATTGGGCGTTTTGCAACACGTTCTATAGATTGGAAGATAAGGTAAGGTTTTTATTTTGGGTTGATGTTAAGTTGAGTGATAGTTAATTAGAAATTAGAATGACATGCTTTAATGATTTCATTGTCGCTTTTTCTACCATACTATTACTAGCTACTTGACTGGATGGCAAATCAATCGATTCCAATTAAGTCGATTGGTCCGACGATCCCATCAGCTTATCTAGGCACCGAAGAACCATTTGAACTGTCTGGGACAGGGTCGGAATACGGACTCAACCTCTTCAATCCAGATGGTTCATCGCAGACATCTATCACTCGGTGGCTCGATTCGAAACCTCCTCGTTCGGTCATCTACGCATCTATGGGGAGCACATCCGACATTTCCAAAACCCAAACTGCTGAACTTGCCCGGGCGCTTCAACTCAGCTCCCACCCTTTCGTCTGGGTGGTTCGCGAATCCGAACAGGATAAACTCCCGCCTGACTTCCTCTCCGAAACGGTCTCGCCAAGCCAACTCGTGGTGAGTTGGTGCAGCCAGGTTGAGGTCCTGGCCCACCGCTCCGTTGGGTGCTTCTTGACACATTGCGGGTGGAACTCGACGATGGAGGCACTCTGCCTCGGGGTGCCGATGGTGGCGTTGCCGGTCTGGGGAGACCAACCGACAAACGCCAAGTTCGTGGCTGACGTGTGGCGGGTTGGAGCGCGTGGAAGGGTTGACAAGGAGAGCGGGGTGGTGACGAAGGAGGAGATAGGGCGACGGATCAAGGAAGTGATGGAAGGGGATAGTCGGGAGGAGATAAGGAGGAATTCAGAGAAGTGGAAGAAATCGGCACGAGAGGCTGTCGCCGATGGTGGGAGTTCTGAGAGGAATGTCGATGAGTTCGTGGCATCACTAATGTATCATGATTAATTTCGAAGATTTTGTATGAGATTAATTTCTGAGGAAAAAACGGTAAACATAAATCACAATATATTATGTTTCACTTTGTTGTCATCTCATGAACATTATATAGCATAAGCTTTGTTATCTAATTACTCTCCACTGCACATAATATGAATGAGAAAGTACTAGGCTGTTTCCTCTTACCACAAATATATATCGAGCATAATAAAAAAAAACATTACTGTTACCATATATGGAAATGATATATAATAAGCTAAACAAATAAAATAATGATAAACAAGCGCCTCCCTAATTAATTAAGATTATCTTGACTCAATATACAGCCACCAACCCCACCCAAAAGTCAAAGAGCTGGCGTCGGCAATGGTAAATACTGTTTTGAAGATACGGTACCGGCCAGCCACCACCACCATGAAAATTAATGATGAAATTAAGTGAGATTAGACTGGTAATGGGCAATTAAGGCAGCCCCTATTCCTGAAAATGAAAATTAAATATATATCTCATTTTCCTTTGATGCTGAAAAGGGGACTTGTTCCTTTCCAAGTCTTCTGGTTCAATATGCTTGGCTAGTAAACATGAAAACGAAACATCCCGATATAGTATCATATAGCTAAGCCCCGTTTCTGAAATTTTAATAAATCTTTTGTAGGGTTAGTGACAACTTAGAGTCATTTAGCTTGACTAAAGAAATACAAGTTTGACGAAAGATTTGTAAAGTAGACATACATAGCACAAGTTATTATGTTGATAAATGATAGTATTTAATATTTCGACTAACGGAAAGATCGATATTCAATCAATTAAAAACATGTTCTATTATGTCAAATACTCGGTTAATCTTTTAATAACTATTTTATCTAATTTTATAATTGAAAAGGTTGGAGGGTTCCATATCATTTTTCTTGAAGGATGTATGAGCCTCATTGAACAACCACACATACTCCTTTAATGCCCAATAGGAGTACCCTATCCACTTTTTTATCCCTTATTTTGCCTAAAAGTCTTCGATAGTAGACAACTAGGTTGAAATATATAACATATAGTCATTACATCCAGCTTATCATATTTCTTTCATTAAAATTGTACGTCGAGGACTTTTAACGTGACAGTTGATTTGTATTAATTTTCAAAAAAGACCACGCTTATATGATTAGATCTCTTATGTCGATTTGAACGTAATTCAAATGAGTAATAGTACAACGTAAAATCTTATTAAGAGGACAAAAGTTAAAACTTCACTAAGTATCGAAATTGAATCACCGATTCATCGGTAAAATTTATGTAAATCAACCTCAGAGATATTCAATTCCAAAAAAAAGTTGTGCCTCCGCCATCAAGAATTGGTGGGCACTCACCACATGCCAACTTAACTTTCATGTATTTGGAGTCATTGATGGGTCTACGAGATAGAGACATAAGAAGAGAAAGGAGAGATGAACAACCTTCTCCTCCCTCCGCTTACTTTGACCCGATTTTTGGTACACCAAAAACCAACACCACCACCTAACCTTTATATAACCTTCTCCTTTCCACATCCCTTAAACCCCTCTCATTTCCCACTTCCTTTCTTCCTTCAAAAACCATAACCCAAAGAACTCTATCTCCTCTGCCGCCGGCCATGAGCAAGACCATGTCAAACCCTAACGACTGGGCTAATCACTTCTACCACCACCACAACCAGCTCAACTTCTCTTCTGATGGTAATATCACCGCTGTCACCACCGCCTCCACCATCACCTCCTCGGCCGCCGCGGCGGCCGAGCCCACCCCGATCCAGCTAGCGGGCTCGAACCGCGGGGGAGGCCATAATTCCGTCGCTAATAGTAGTAGCACTACTCTGAGCCGGCCGGAAGGCGGCCGGGTGTCGAAGCCGGCGAGGAAGCGGTCGAGGGCGTCGAGGAGGACGCCGACGACGTTGCTCAGCACGGACACGAGCAATTTCCGCGCCATGGTCCAGCAGTTCACCGGCGGCCCAGCTGGACCTTTTGTGACGGGAGCCGGCGTGTCGTCGCTAAATGTTCCGTCACTAAATGGTTTTAGCTTCGGGCTCGGGCAGCACCACCATCCGTTCGATCGGATGGCGAACAACGCAGCAGCGCCACCTCCCGTCGCGACGGGAGGTGGCGGTGGTGATGGAGGAGGAGAAGGGTTGTTCCACCATTTACAGTACCAAGAGTCGTCACAGTTTCACCAACCGTCGCCATTTCTGTTCTCGTTGGCAAATGTGGGCAATAGCGACGAGAATGCTAACATCGGCGGTGTCAACAGCGATCTGTTGCTTCAGCGAGGGATCGGGACGGAGGGCGGTGCGGCGCCGACGGAGGCTGCGCCACCGTCGGCGGGGTCTAATGAGAACAGGAATAGCGGTTTCATGTACTGACGGAAGGGAGAAGTTAAGGGAGAAGTTAGGCAAGCTGACACTTTATTTTTTTTTGTCCTTTAGCATCTTTCATTGACCAATGTAAATGCCGTGTTACTTACACTTTCTCATTTTCCCATCAGGAAATTAATTAAAGGGCTGTTTTTTGCCCATTTTTAAAAATAATTATTAGTTTCAGCTTCCAGAAGGTAGGCGGCTCTACGTGGTTTTTAAATATTTTAATTATGATTTTGGCTTATTTTGTGCTTTATTTTATGTTATATGCACAACAGAGAATAATAATTTTCAGGTCAGCATTCATCATGCCGATGGGATATCATATATTTTTTTCATAAGCAGATGGGGAATTGATTGAGAATCTATAAGAGTAAGCAGAAGTTGACCACATTCACTTATTAAATTCATACAATATCATTGTTATAATCTGTCTTAGAGAGGTATTTTTAATCGTATAAGAGTGTGTTGGTGAGCACTGATGCCATAAAGAATGAATTCGATCGAAACGCGATGCATGTCCTTTTTTATTGATAAAATTCTCATAATTTCAAATATTCAACGTTGTCTGCTTTATGTTCCTTTAATGATGGGCCGAGTTGATTACATGGTCGTTCGAGTGTAATCAACTCAAGCTAGTCGTTCTTTACCATCGAAACCTCGACAAGCGATTGTCAATCTCATATTCAAGACCACCTCGAGTTTGAACAGTGCATAGTTTATCGATGGTATTAGTTTTGGTTGGAATCTCTTCCACCAGCAAGTCGGAACTCGGAACTGACAAAGGACTTTGGATATTTTTCAAGATTTCAAATCAATCTTGTGTGCTTTTAAGGTATTAGCTAGCTAGGCGCCGTATATATATATGTATAGGCCGGTGCGGCCGCTAGCACTTGGCGCAAAGAAAGTTTTCCTCTTCTCGTGTGTAAATCCGACAGCATGGATTATGTATATATGATTAATGGAGTTAGGAAAGTATATGTATGGATCATATGGTATAACTACAAACCATAAGGCTATCTAGCTACCAACCGTATATGCGGTCCTAGTCGGCCTAAAAAAGGGATTGACAACAAAAGAAGTAATTATCATCATCTTCACATAAAAAGTCAATCACACATTGCCACAATCTTTGCTACTTTCAATTTATTATATATTATATGTAATTAAATCCCTAATTGGGTGATGGACATCACAAAAATTTTACCTCCACAAGAAGTTTGGAACTTCAAAATTCAAATTTATGATAATGTATGATATGCTATATATATATAGACAATAATGTCAAACACGTGGTTGATTTCTGACAAATATGAGAAATATGTCATATATTGCAACAATAAGAAGAGTAAAATTGAGTATTTATCTAATCTGGTAATAGTTATTGTTATTCTAAATTAGGAAGATAGCCAGCTGTTAGTGTAGGTCATCTATAGTCTTTTGGAGAAAACAAACTTGGACAAAGAATATACACAGAAAATAACAGTGTGAATGACTCGTAAAGATCAGGTCAAGTTGTGAGTCAAATCATATTGTTCTGATTTTGCGTAAACCAATATTAAAAATGAGAATTATAAAACGGAAAATAAATGAAAAATGTTTCTTCTTGCTATGTGTATGTGGATGTAGTTTTGTGAAAAGATGGGGTTGATCTTGACTTGTTAAACTTGGCTTCTGTGGTGGATGGCAAAAGGGTATCCAATCCAACCCACTGTTTCATGATCCTTTGCCTTGTTTCCTAAGCATTCACTACTTTTCCAAGTCCTCATAAATATTAGTTTCTAGCCACTTAATTAATATAATGGAATACTCCAAAAGATAATCACAACGTCTTGAAGTTTCAACAAAATATATTTTGACAAAATATATTTTATTTATGAGACGATGATATATGATTTGTTGATTTTGTAATCGCAGGTAACTCTTTTTAGGGTGTGCCTACGGTGACATGCATGTCACGGTGACTTGCACTTTCCGGTCGACCTCAGTTAGGATTAGGTCGACCTCACATAGAATTCGGTCGACCTCATATAGGATCCGGTCGACCTCATTTAGGATTCGGTCGACCTCATATAGGATCCGGTCGACCTAATATGTTGTTTCAGTGTAAAAACAGTTCATGGTGCCTACTTTGGATATTCATATCATACAATTGGCTAGATGGAAATTGAAGACTAATGACTTGTTTTGAAGCTGGAGTGTCCCTCTACATATTGAAGTGATTGAGAGCTCGATAGGAAGTCCAGAAGACCATTTTTGAACCTCATCAAAAGGCTATGCCAAAACTGGGAAACTGCCTAGAAATGGCTAAGTCTGGAAACGTGTTTGTGAAGCCTATTTTTTAGCTCAATTCGAGAAGCATGAATGCGAGTCGAGTCCAGGAGCCTCTACCACGTTAAATTAGGTATGTTTTTATACAAATTCAAGGAATTGGATGAAAGATTGGATATCTTTAAGGCTTCAAACAAAAGGGTCGAAGTTGCTACGAAGGCTGTTTTTCTGGTAGACTTCGAGCACAAGCAAGCTGCCAGAAAAACAGCCTTCGTAGCAACTTCGAGCCTTTTGTTTGAAGCCTTAAATATATTCAATCTTTCATTCAATGCCTTGCCTTTGTATAAAAAAATACGTAATTTAACATGGTAAAGGCCCCTGGACTTGACTCGCATCCATGCTTGTCAAATTGAGCTCCAAAGTAGGCTTGACAAACACGTTGCCAGACTTAGCCATTTTCAGGCAGTTTCCCAGTTTTGGCATAGCCTTTTGGTCAGGTTCAAAAATGGTATTCTGGACTTTCTATTGAGCTCCCAAGTACTTTAATGTGTAGAGGGACACTTCAGCTTCAAAACAAGCCTTTAATCTCCAATTTCCATCTAGCCAATTATAAGATATGAATCTCCAAAGTAGGCACCATGAAACTGTTTGTACAATGAAACAACTGATTAGGTCGACCTGATCCTATATGAGGTCGACCGAAAAGTGCATGTCACCATGACATGCATGTCACCGTAGCAAAGTCCCTCTTTTTATTCAAGATATACTTAAAAAATCAGAATGTGCTAACTTTCATTCGGCAATCATTTGGATGAAGAAATTAATTTTCCACTCCTATGCTTGTAATAGACTAATAGTCATAATTAGAAGGGAAGGCCGGCGGGGAGGGTATTTATTGAAATAATGATATAGCGTATTTGATTACCAATTGGTAATCCAATTGGTACAAGCCCAAACCCGTAAAACAGGATTCCATGAGGCCCAAATGAAATTGAGCTTCCCATCTTGGCCCGATCCATGTGTTGTCTCCTAGATTTGTTTGTGACAATTGTTGTTTAAGGTTAGTAATTAGCACCATTCCAATAGATGAGATGATACAACATTGAACATTGGTCTTCAATAGGAACATGTCTAACCGGAAAATCAAAAGGAACATATCTAACCATTATTTTGGATGGACAACGATTCGAAACTACGATGCTACAACTTAACGCTACATTGTAAGGACTAAGGAGGGAGAAAAAGAGAGAGAAAAGTGTGTGAGATTACAAACCCAACAATTCATGATTACCGACAATGTTTCAATTTTGATCAAACTATGACTCTTTAGTTCTGTGTTATAAGACATGTGAACAAAATAATTCAGAACAGTCCAAGCTAACATTTGGATTAGCTGATACAAAATTCTTGTTCAACAACAACAAAACTATCCACTTGATTTTGACAAGACAACGATTCAAAATTGTGATGTTACAACTTATCACTGTATCGTTTGGAGTAAGAGAAAAAAAAAGATAAAAACACCTACGGGATTGGAAACCAACGTTGTTGTGATTACGACATTATCTTGACGCCGATCAGACTAGGACCCTTTCGTCTTGTGTTGTAAGACATGGAAAACAAAAGAAGTATTTCTTTTGAAAGAAGAAAACCAATAAGCAAGAGGACTTATACATAAACATACCCTTACCTAGAGTCTAAAACTACCCTACGCTAACTTGTATTCTCAATCCAAGCAAATCTAACCCAACCATCAAAGTTGGGCATACCCTTCTTATAGCTTAAAGATTCAATTTTCTCGATTGGGACATCCTTCATTGATTTTCTAAGACATCCATTTGCATCATCTAATCCATAGGGAAAAAGACTTCCAACCACCACTTGATCCCACTATTCCCTATATAAAAGGATAAAGCAAATGTGACCCTTAGGTAGAATCGAACTATTCATTTAGTTAAATGGGTAACTTCAAATTCCAAAACCTTTCCCTCGCCGTCCTAGTCGCCATTTTCGCTTTCCTCGCATCCTCCGTACTCGTCGCTAATAACACCAATAGCGACGGCTTTTTCACCCTGCCGTCACTAATTACTGATTTCAAAGAGCTGGTCACTGATCGCCTGGAAAGGCTTGCATCCCAGTTTCACGATCTATCTATTCCTTCTATCATTCACCGCAGCCACAAGAAAAAGCGCCCGACGGACGGCGGCGGCGGAGGCCCCAAGCCGAAGCCGGCGAGCATTTGCGACGACTTCCCACCGGACATTCCGCCACCGGATACCAACACCACGACGACGATCTGCGTTGACAGGAACGGGTGCTGCAATTTCACGACCGTGCAAGCCGCCATTGACGCCGTCCCCAACATGAGCCCGAAGAGGAGCATTATCTGGATAAACTCCGGGATTTACTAGTAAGCTTACTAATTAATCACCGAATATCATTTGCAACCGACTATTGCGGTAACTAGTTGGTGGCTAATAAGTGAACTGCCCGTGGCCGCAGCGAGAAAGTGGTCGTGCCGAGAACCAAACCGAACATCACGTTTCAAGGGCAAGGCTACACTTCCACGGCGATCGCATGGAACGACACCGCGTTTTCAGCCCACGGCACGTTCTACAGCGCTTCCGTACAGGTCTTCTCCGATAGGTTCGTCGCCAACGGCATAAGCTTCATGGTATACATTTAGCGACCAAAATCAACAACGAATAGTATACATATGGATACACTTCTCTATTGAAACTGAGTAACGTTGTCTTCGTGCATGCATGTATTACTAGAACGTTGCTCCGATTCCCGGGCCTGGAGACGTCGGAGCTCAGGCGGTGGCCATTAGGGTTTCGGGAGACCAGGCAGTTTTCTCGAGCTGTGGCTTCTTCGGAGCGCAGGACACACTTCACGACGACAGGGGGCGACATTTGTATAGGGATTGTTACATCCAAGGGTCGATTGATTTTATCTTCGGTAATGCGAGGTCCCTCTATCAGGTTAGTATACGTAATTTAATTTAACCTCGTATAACGGTGACTAACTCCTATCATGAGTGATCGTACGAAGTATTAGTACATATAGATTGAACTCTAATTTCACCTAAATCAAATTTCTAACCCTATGGTTAAAGGAAGAGTGATCATCCGCCAACCATACGTTCAAATTGTCTAATGATTTTCACAAATGCTGACAGAACTGCCAGCTGATATCGATGGCGACCCCAGTGGGCCCAGGGGTGAGGTCCATAAACGGGGCGGTGACGGCCCACGGGAGGGCATCCAAGGACGAGAACACGGGCTTTGCGTTCGTGAACTGCAGCCTGGGAGGCACGGGCCGGATCTGGTTGGGCCGGGCCTGGAGGCCTTTCTCTCGAGTGGTTTTCGCCAATACGGCCATGGCCGATATCGTCGCCCCTGAAGGCTGGAATGACTTCAACGACCCAGCCAGAGACCAGTAAGTCCAAACCAAAAAACAGTTAATTATCATTGGTTAATTACATGTTAATTACGAGTTAAGAATGGATTAATGCAGGACAATCTTCTACGGGGAGTACAATTGCAGTGGTGCAGGTGCTAATCTGAGCCTGAGGGCACCATATGTACAGAAGCTTAATGATACATTGGCTGCTCCTTTCCTCGACATGTCCTTCATTGACGCAGATCAATGGTTGACTTAGCCAGTTAAAATCATCTTGTCTCGTGTTTGGGTTGGTTGTACATTGAATTCTAACTTCAAAAGTCGGTTTGTGCTCTCACTTAATCATACGATACTTGCTCATGTTACATTTTCTATCCATTATATAAGCAGAAAAATTTACAGAATTGGATTATAATGGGTTAACTTGACTATAACGTGGAGATACAACATGCATCACATGTTAGATTCGAACCCTCAAAGTCAACCATCATTTAAAAGAATCTAATGGATTGATTGAAAAGAAAATTTATATTGTGCGTTCTGAGGGGTTAACCTGACTGTAATATGGAGAGATATAATATGCATCACACGTTAGATTCGAACCTCAATGTCATGGGTTGAAGAAAAAAATACTAGCGTGCAGCTGCGGATCATTATAATTTTTTGAATGAAAAACGAGAATTAGATGGTGTGTTATGAAAATAAATGAATTAGACCGTGATATACAAACATCCATAGTTTGTCAGCCATTTTGTTAAACTATTTAGTTCAGTGGTCATTTTGTACAATTTCCACAATTGAAGTACCATTTAAGCAAATATTCCCAAATTTAATCCGGGCGATATATATAGAGGGCGGAAACCGGAAAGAACGCGCTGTCTCTCTCTAGAAGAGGCAGAAGGAAGAAAAAATTAGAGAGATTCCTTTTTCTCTCATACAGAAGAAGAAGAGGGAGATCGGTGACAGCCGGCGAAATAGCCGTAGCATCAATTCTCCATTCTCCGGCGACGGCATCCTTTTTTATCCAATGGACGACGACAACGCGAAGAAATCCAACGGTTATCATCCCGCCTCTTCCAATGGCGCCGGCGGCAATTCCGATCAACCGGTCCCCTCCGACAGGCCCCTTCGCGTCTACGCCGACGGGATCTACGATCTCTTCCACTTCGGCCACGCCGCCTCCCTCGAGCAGGCCAAGAAATCGTTCGTCTCGTCCTTCCTTTCTCTCCCTCCTCCTCTCTCAGCTTCATCTCAGCTTGGATTTGGTTGTGACAAAATTAATGATTTGATTCGCAAGGTTTCCGAACGCGTACCTGCTCGTCGGGTGCTGCAACGACGAGATCACGTACAAGTACAAAGGGAAGACGGTGATGACGGCAGCCGAGCGCTACGAATCGCTTCGCCATTGCAAGTAAATTGGCTGCTGAAACCAGGAAAAAATTTGACTGAATTCTCTGGTTCGGGGGATTGGATTTGTGAACGATCTGAAAGTGTGGATGGATCTTTGTTGTCTTTGTATTTGTAGGTGGGTGGATGAAGTCATTACGGATGCGCCATGGGTAATCAACCAGGAGTTTCTTGACAAGCACAAAATTGATTATGTGGCTCATGACGCCCTGCCGTATGTTTGCTCCCTGCTCTGGTCACCTTCAATTTTGTATTCAGCAGTTAGCTCCTTTGTGCATTTTGTTTGATTAGAATTTCCCATTGATCATTGGAAACCATTAGTGGATTCATATTCGTTAAGTGTTATTGTTATTGGTGGTTGCCTGAGATTTGAACCTAGGTGCGAAGAATGTTCATTGTTCACCCTTTCATTCCATTACCCCTAGATCAACCACTTCGGGTTGTCATGGAGGCGTGGAGCAATGTCTTCATTTTATATAGGCGAATGTCGTTAGAGTTTGAATCTAGGATGATATGAATGGTTCTCATTTCTTAGTGTTAGATCAATCTGTGTCAAGAACTCGTTCATCTTAAAAATCCGAGCTGTTGTGGAAGGTCCAATAATGAATCCTATATTAGTATCCGGAATACCAGGATTCAATCCGAGCTCTCTTGATTAATAACCATGTTGAGGGATACTGGGGGCCAAAAATGAATATTACACTATCTTTTTGTTGGATTATGTGAAATTTAGAGGACGATGAACACTATCTCTTGTGTGTGTAGATATGCAGATGCAAGTGGAGCTGGGAATGATGTTTATGAATTTGTAAGTCCAGCGGTGGAGTTTTGGTTTTCTTATTGGTGTTTGCTTTTCTCTCAGCAGATGATTTATGGTTTCTGTGTGGCTCTACTTTAGGTTAAAAAAGTTGGGAGATTTAAAGAAACTAAAAGAACTGATGGGATTTCTACATCAGATATTATAATGAGGATTCTGAAAGACTACAATCAGTATGTTATACGCAATTTGGACAGAGGATATACGCGAAAGGAACTTGGTGTTAGCTATGTAAAGGTATGGCTGGATGTCTCCTGTCTGGACAACGTGCTGCATTATTGTGTTGTCTAGCCATTTTTTTTATTTCTTGCGAAAGAGAAATATCAAATCCTGACTTTCCCAGTTTTGGTAATCAGGAAAAACGACTGAGGGTCAATATGAGATTGAAGAAACTACAGGAGAAAGTGAAAGAACAACAAGAGAAAGTTGGAGAAAAGGTGTGTTTTTGTTGTGTTGGATACTGTTGTCCCTTCCCTGATCATCAGAAAGGGAGGTTTTTGCTTGGCTATGTTTGCTTGATTTCTGCAATGATCAATGAGCATCCAAGATGGCTAAATTTTTCAGAATGGTCGAAATTGCAAACATGTTCCATTATCTGTCCTTTGAAGCTTCGAACGCATAATCTTTCCTTCTTTGAATGCTTGCATCTTTAAACAATCTATGGTTCCTCTGCCATTGGAGAATTTGTTATCTTTTCTTGCTATGCTCTAATGGTAAGTTCAATGTGCTTCGTATGTATTCGTTTTCCATCCTTCAGATTCAAACAGTGGCAATGCATCGTAATGAATGGGTGGACAATGCTAATCGCTGGGTTGTTGGTTTCCTTGAGATGTTTGAGGAAGGTTGCCATAAAATGGTTAGTAGTTCTCCTCTCTTCTCTTCTTCCTTAAGCCCCTATGCAAACCGAAATCGAAAGGGAAGTCTCTATCCGGACTCTTGGGAGGTATTCTACAATCACAACAACCCAACCTTTCTCTTGATTTCAGGGCACAGCCATTAGAGATCGAATTCAAGAACGATTAATGGGACAGGAATCCGAGGAGATGCTCCTAAATGGCAAGGACGACGAAGACGATGACGAGGAATATTATTACGATGATGATGACGAAGACGAGTATGAGTATGAAGATGGTGAGGAAGAGTATTACGATGATGAACAACAGTGCAGTACCGACGAAAGTACTGATGAAAACGACGAGAAGAAAACAACTTTTGAAGGAAAACGATGATGATCTCTCCCTCCTTTAATCTATTAACACTTTTTTCCTTCTTGGTATTTTTTATTGGGTATGTAATAGGGTTTGATTCGGAATTCACTTTCAGGTTGTAAAGTAGATAGTTTGTTAACAGTTGTGGGATATGAGTTTTGAGAGAGTGTAGCTCTGCTCTTAATTTTTGAGAGATGGATACCCAAAGTTCAAAACTTTGCTGGTCCATTTTGTGTCATATGGGAAGCCTTGATTTGATTCATATCTCTAAGTATGAGTGAATACATTATCGAACTAATCCAGTCGTTCATATTTCTAGAGTCTTCATCACAGATATCTACTATCATTTATTGTGAGCGAGGGCTAGGCATTATTAATTACAAGTTGAAACAGTAACAAGCAACAACCATACAATAACTGACGACCAAACTATAACTCTCTCAATCGTGTAACGAACAAGGACCAACATGTGGGCTAAGATGATCGAGACGATGGTGCCAATGTTGGTTCAGTCTGTGGCTATGACTGGCTCGGGTCAAGAATCTGCAACTGGGATATAGCCATAGAGGTTCCAACTTTGGAGTCTTCAAATCCATCAACCATACAACTGTAGTTTGATGCTGCTGCTGCTGATAACAAAAACAAACTGATAGCGATAGAAACCATATTATAAAATTGGTATGAACTCGAAGAGATGACAACCGGAATAAAAAGCCACAAATAATAGGCTAATTCCGGTGCTTTCCACTTTCCAGTTGAAATCCAAAAGGAGATATCCATCCAATTTATTTTTAAATATATAAGCTTTTACACCTTCAAAATCAAATGAGGAAAGAAAAAACGATAAAAATTTCAGATTTTCCACGTAAAACCATGTTATGACAGCTTTTATATTCTGGGACTCTGTCGGCCCACCACCACCACCACCCTTCTTCACCTTTGCCTTCTTTCTTCCCCAATCCTCCCTTTCCTTTCCTTTCCTTGCCTTCTCCCCCACAACCCCATGTGCTTTCTTCTCAATTGCAGCACCTTTCCTTTCCCACCACCTGCTCCTCCTTTCCATCTTTCCAACCCCTAAAAACCCACCCAGAGAAAAAGCTCCAATCTTTCCTCTCCTTTCTCTCCATTTCCCCCCTCGTCCTTCCATGGCCTAGAGTACTTCCAGCTTGAACCGAGCTTAGCTGCTTTCTCACTTAAAAAAAGAAACTCAACTTGAAAGTTGAAAATTTTCCCCTGTTTTCTTCCTCCTTCTTTTGATTTTTGGGGGAAAAAGTGATAAGTCATGGCGAGGAAGAAGAAGTCCCATTTCAGCTCCAGCTTCAGTCTTTACCTGGTTTTCATTTCTGGGTTCTGTTCGATTTTCTCGCTCGTGAGCTCCTTAACTGAAGACGCGCCAGTAATGCTTGCTCTCAAGGAGAGCCTCAACTCCCCGGATATCGGGTGGTCCGACCCGGATCCATGCCGATGGGACCATGTGGGCTGCTCCGAAGATAACCGGGTCGTTCGGATTCAAATCGGGCGATTGGGTCTCAAAGGTAAGCTCCCACCAGATCTCCACAACTTGACTATGCTGGAGCGGCTGGAGCTGCAGTGGAACAGCATTTCGGGTCCTTTGCCCAGTTTGAGCGGGTTGGGTTCGCTCCGCGTGGTGATGCTGAGCAACAACCAGTTCACTTCGATTCCCAGCGATTTCTTCCAAGGTTGCTCCTTTCTTCAGTCCGTTGAAATTGACAACAACCCGTTTTCCAGCTGGGAGATTCCCGAGAGTGTGAAGAATGCTTCTGCCCTGCAGAATTTCTCTGCTAATTCTGCCAATATTTCTGGGCCGATTCCTGATTATTTCGGTTCTGATGCTTTCCCTGGTTTGGAAACCCTGCATTTGGCTTTTAACAATCTGGAGGGTGCTTTGCCTGTGGCGCTTGCTGGTTCGCAAATTCAGTCATTTTGGGTGAATGGGCAGAAGAGTGTAGGTAAGCTCACTGGGGGAATTGATGTGTTGGGGAACATGACTTCTTTGAAGGAAGTTTGGCTTCATGATAATGGGTTCGATGGTCCTTTGCCCGACTTTTCTGGGTTGACAAGTTTGGAGAGCTTGAGCTTGAGAGACAATTCGTTCTCTGGTCCTGTCCCCGAATCCTTGACCAAGTTGGATTCACTCAAAGTGGTGAACTTGACCAACAACTTGTTCCAAGGGCCGGTGCCCGAGTTCAAGAGCTCGGTTGCTGTGGATATGACGAAGGATTCCAATAGTTTCTGCTTGCCTACGCCTGGACCATGTGATTCGAGGGTCGATACGTTGCTCTCCATCGTGAGGCCTCTTGGTTACCCTCAGAGGCTTGCTGAGAATTGGAAGGGGAATGATCCTTGTGCTGATTGGATTGGGATTTCTTGCAGTGGTGGCAACATTACTGTTGTCAACTTCCAGAAGATGGGCCTCTCGGGCACTATTTCGCCTGATTTCGCATTGCTTACCTCGCTGCAGAGGTTGGTTCTTGCTGATAACAACTTGACTGGTACAATCCCTCAGGAGCTTGCTTCACTGCCTATGCTGAAAGAGCTTGATGTTGCAAACAATCAGATTTCTGGTAAAGTTCCAGTCTTTAAGAACAAGATTGATTTGAATACCAATGGGAACAAAGATATTGGGAAGGATATCAGTAGTCAGCCGCCAGATGGTTCTTCATCAGGAGGTCAAGCAACTGGTTCGAATTCAGATGGAAGCTCCCGAAACGGGGTGAAGAAATCATCCTCTAATGTCGGGGTAATTGTGCTCTCCGTCATTGGTGGTGTGTTCATACTGTTTCTTATTGGATTGCTGGTCTTCTGTCTGTATCAAAAGAAGCAGAAGAGGTTCAGCAGGGTTCAGAGCCCCAATGCAATGGTTGTGCATCCTCGCCACTCAGGTTCAGACAACGAGAGTGTCAAGATCACGGTTGCTGGCTCGAGTGTCAGCGTGGGAGCAGTCAGCGAGGCACACACCATTCCAACAAGCGAGCATGGGGGTATTCAAATGGTTGAATCAGGGAACATGGTCATTTCCATTCAAGTCCTGAGGAACGTGACTGACAACTTCAGTGAGAAGAACATACTAGGGCAAGGAGGGTTTGGAGTGGTCTACAAAGGCGAGCTCCATGATGGCACGAAAATTGCTGTGAAGAGGATGGAGTCAGGGGTGATAAGCGGGAAAGGGTTGACTGAGTTCACGTCGGAGATTGCTGTCTTGACCAAAGTTAGGCATCGCCACCTTGTGGCATTGCTAGGGTACTGCCTTGATGGAAATGAGAAGCTACTTGTCTATGAGTACATGCCACAGGGGACGCTTAGTCAGCATATCTTCAACTGGGCAGAGGAGGGGTTCAGTCCGTTAGATTGGACGAGGAGACTGACGATTGCTTTGGATGTGGCGAGGGGTGTCGAGTACCTTCATGGCCTGGCGCATCAGAGTTTCATACATAGGGACTTGAAACCTTCCAACATTCTTCTTGGGGATGATATGAGGGCAAAGGTAGCTGATTTTGGCCTTGTTCGTCTTGCACCAGAGGGGAAAGGGTCCATTGAAACTAGGATTGCTGGAACTTTCGGGTACTTGGCACCAGAATATGCAGGTAAAACTCATTTTAGTTTGCTTTACTTATTTGACTGGATTTTAGATTCTTTAGTTGTGAGATTGAATAGCTAGATGCTTGAATGGTCACTGAATTATGGTGTTTGTAACAATATGATTGGTAGAGAATCATCAAGCTGACATTTTCCACTCGCAAATGCAGTCACAGGAAGAGTGACTACCAAAGTCGATGTCTTTAGCTTCGGCGTGATACTAATGGAGCTAATCACTGGGAGAAGGGCTCTAGACGAAACCCAGCCAGAGGAGAGCATGCATCTAGTGACATGGTTCAAGAGAATGTCCCTCAACAAGGACACATTCCGAAAGGCCATCGACCCTACGCTAGACCTCAACGAAGAAACCCTAGCGAGCATCAGCACCGTAGCTGAGCTGGCAGGGCACTGCTGCGCCAGAGAGCCTTACCAGAGGCCGGACATGGGCCATGCAGTTAACGTCCTGTCCTCCCTCGTCGAGCTCTGGAAACCAACAGATCAGAACTCGGACGACATCTATGGGATCGATCTAGACATGTCGTTGCCACAGGCACTGAAGAAATGGCAAGCCTACGAGGGTCGAGGCAACATGGAGTCATCGTCTTCTTCGCTCCTCCCGAGCCTGGACAACACTCAGACCAGCATTCCCACCAGACCGTATGGGTTCGCTGATTCATTTACCTCCGCCGATGGGAGGTGATGATGATCGATGGTGGTGATAGTTTTACTAGGGCCATGAATTTGTACATGATGGGTTGTGGAGTGAGCTTGATTATGGATGTGTTTGTATTGTTGTTCATTCTTCTTTTGTTGGCAATACTACTTCTTCTCTTTCCCTCCCTTTTGTCAATGTGTGTTGGAAAAGGAAGTAGTAACCTTGACAGATTTGTTAGGAGATGGTAGTAGTCCTGATCGGGTAAGGATTTGCGGTTTGAAGCAAAGCTTCTGGCTTGTGGTGGTTGGTTGGTTGGATGGAGATGGTTTTGATTTGTTAGTTGGAGGAGATAGATAGGGGAGAACATTGTTGTTGTATTTGAGTTAATGAGTGGGAAATTTGGGTCATTTTATTTTTGGTTGAAATGTATTCATTTCTAGCTTTTTACTCTTTTAGGAGTCGAACGATTAGGTTCACATCTTAACAAAAATCTTGAAATTGTTCAAATCGGATTGAAACCATGCATTTATTTGAGCTTCAATACAAAATCAGAGGGACATTCTATAATGAGCCAACTAAATTGTTGATATTTCAACTCCACGTCTCGTTCATTTTCGATTCGATTCTATATCGATTTTGCCTTACTTCCATACCATACATTGATGGAGAAGAACATGTGAAAGATGAGAAGTTTGTAGCTGTGATTGTCTACAATGCACATGGCGATTCCCATTTGGTTCCTCAAAAAACCATACAGTCCCTATCTAATATATATATGTTCCACTTGTTCTAGTTGTCTTTACTCTTCCATTACATCTAAAATATTTTATTTTCCTCTATTTCAATCAAATTTTGATGGTTTGGACGAATGGCCTTTTGCCACGTCGGTATTGAGTGTGCAAGTTGTGTTCTATGAAATTATTTTTGAGGTTATCTGTAATGAAAAAAAGAAAAAGACAGGAGTGTTATCCTCTAGAATAGTGTAGTAGATAGCTGATGGAGACTTTATTGAAATTTTTTCTAAAAAATATAGAATTATAGAAATTTTTTCTATATGGAAATATAAATTTATAAGTTAGAAAGTGATATATGTGGGGTTTATGGAGCTAGACATTTTGTGTTTGGATTCTATTTCACATGGAACAAAGATTTGTTAAAGAGCAGTTGATGTTTGGTTGGCAATGAGTTGCTAAGAGAATCTAGTATCATCCATGAGCTGGCATAATCATGATCTTGGTTTTAAATAATTAAACATGATTAGTTATAGCTTATTGTGAGTGTTGTGTAATAAGTTGTTTTGTAGGCAGGTTATCATAATGCTTATATACTATCAAATATTGACAAAAAGGTATATTTTTTTTATACATTTAGAAACAATTGTATAAAACTTTAAAGCAGCAAAAATGTTTAGTTGGACTTAACTATGATCGCTTACTTAATAACCTTATAACACTCGTGTTTTCTCTATAAACAATTCATTATCTCTCCGGCTGATAAAATGTTTCATTACATTTTTATGTATTTTTCTTACAATGGTACATTTCTCCATATTACCTCTACTTAATTTATCACATTGGACGTGATCGTCGATCATATGGTCCTTTTGAACATTAATTCTTAGAGTTCACTTGACCACAACAACTACATAAGAAGAAGCTAGTTGGATCAGAATCTTGTCCGAAATTGACCGCGAAGAGTTTGTTTGAGTACGAACACTTAGAGACACAGACTTGATCAAATCCGTTACATCATAAAGAAAATCGAACCATAATCTTGTAGCAATGATGAAACCAATTCATTACTGGTGCTTTTTAAATTTGCTCCTAACGATCATTACTTAAAACTTGTTTCCACGTTCTTTTCCATGATATAGCTAATACGTGGCGCCCATGACTCAAAGTCGTAGGTCCATTTCAACTACTTTGATTTTCTTAATCACTAGGCAACGGCGGATTAAACAAGTCATGTTGCCTTGATTAACTCGACTAGAGAAGTGTTTGTCTTGTTACATCGTGGTCCTAAACCACCTACTTGTGACTTGTGAGTCACGCCTTTTCCTTTCCCAAAGAGAAGTACAACTAGTTTTATTTTCCATCACAAATTCACAATGCATGTTTAAGAAGAGTGAGTAACCCTAGTTGGGTGGATAAGAAGATATTAACCAAGAAAATCTCGAACGAAACGGCCTGTCGAAGAAAACGAAGATCCACTGACCATTAACGTCTTTCTTGCCATCTCACTCATCTCTTCCCACTTCACTCGCTTCTCCATGCCTTCCTCCATTAGACGTCTGATCCCTCTCTCGATCTCGCTCGCGCTCACGATCATGTCGTTTTCGCCTTTCATCCTGTAGCTCAGCTTCATCTCCGTCGCCAGCTCCAGCTCGACCACCAGCTGGAAAGCATTCAGCTGCTGCTCGGCGTACATTGGCCACGCTGCGATCGGCACCGCAAACCATAAGCTCTCCAAGATCGAGTTCCACCCGCAGTGTGACACGAACCCTCCAATCGCTTTGTGGGCCAGTATCGCCTTCTGTGGAGCCCACCCGACCACTCGTCCCGCCTCGACCGTCCTATCAGAGAATCCTTCAGGAAGGATATCGATTAGGTCATCATAATCCGTCGAGATGTTGCTCTTTGGCTCGTGATCTGACGGAGGTCGACGTAGGACCCACAAGAATCGATGCCCACTCTGCTCTAACCCATACGCAATCTCCCTCACTTGGTCCTCTCCAAAGGTTCCCATGGTCCCAAAGCACAGGAACACAACCGACGAATCAGGCTGATCATCCAACCAACGAAAGATCTCATTCGTCCGATCATCATCATAAGCAACATCGTCGACCTCCAAGTTCACGATGGGTCCCACAGGGTAGACGGGAGGGACGTCATCATCTTGGGCACCACACATGGAGTCGAGCGCATGCGATTCCAGCTCCCGAAATGTGTTTACCAAAACACCCTTGGCCCCTCTTATCCTTCTCGTGTGTTCCAGCATAATGGCCTGCCACGTCTTATCGACGGCAACGTCCGGCAGGGCCCACCATGGGACAGACCGGGTCAAACAAGGAACCGCCAGCTCGCCGCCCACCGGGTCGGGCAACCCGGCGGTGGTGTCGACCCGCTCCTCGTCGTAAAGCCTCTGGACGTGGAATATGAATCCCAGGAAAGTGGCGTTCGCCGGAGAGAACACGTACGCCGGAACTCCGACCTCCTCCGCCACACCCATCATCGTCGAGATGGACAAATCGACGACGAACCCGGCAAGCTTCGGGCCATCCAAACCCGACCCGCTCCGAGCGACGATACCTTTAGCGACTTCCCTGACGTGGATCTCCTGGGCGGCGACGACGGAAAAGAAGTGCCCGACTCCAGTCGGGTTCGGGTCGGGTCGGACTTCCGGCAGCTGGACGAATTGGAGGCGCGGGCCGTCGGCGGATCGGGTCAGGGAGGAATTGTATTGGGCGAGTTTAGGGTCGAGGGGCATGTTGATTAGGCAGACGGTGACGGAGAGGCGGAGGTCGTGGGTGAGGAGGAGTTTTGCTGCTTCCACCGCCGGCCAGATGTGGCTGACGGTCGGCGCCGGGATGAACAAGAGCTCCTTATTGGCAGTCATCGAATCCATTTCTTTGGATGGGATAATTGGTTTTGCGGCCATCTCCATTTCTGAACACTCTTTTTAAGGAAAGATCTCGCGCCGGCGGCTCTTGGTTTAGATCAAAGCTTGAATCTTGGATAATCTATTCGACCTTTACTCATTGGAATTTGGAGGTGATGACCACTTGCGAGTTGCGACAAATACAATGAACCCTATGACATTTTTGCCCCCTTCATAATTTTCCCTCAAAATGGCAAATGTTGTAGGACATTTTTCCATGTGACATCTACAAATTCTTTATACTTGATCGTTGGAGGATCATCTTGAACGTTAATCACAACAATTACAAGTTACTAACCAGACCGTAATTTTGTAATTGGAAATTAGAGGTGGCAAATGAATTGGATTCATGGATCGGTGAATTCATGAATCCAAATGACATTCAAGTCTTGGACTAAAATGTAAAATTTGAAATTTTTAGGTACTAAAATGTCATAACAAAAAAAAGTAGGTACCAAAACGTAATTTTACAAAGATGTTTTTCATTAAAAAATAAATTTTAGGTGCCAAATGTAAAATATAAAAATTGTAAGCACTAAATCGTAATTTGTCATTTGAATTCATGGATCAATCTATGAATTCACCAATTCAATTGGATTTGGATTTAAATGGATTGGTTTATGTGAATAATTTAGTGGATGAATTGGATTGATTTCATGAATTTGGATGCTAATTGCCACCGAAATAAATATTGGATTAATACTTGATATCACAGGGATGATTATACCAATTGTTTGATAATAACAGCTGCCTAAGAACTTGTTTCCACCATCTTTTCCACTATAGAGCTCACATGTGATATCCGTCAACACTCTTTCTAAAAGGCATCTCTTGGCAACAACGGATTAAGCATGTTAAGTTTCCTTAATGAAGTCAAGTCTTATGTTTTCCCAAAGGAAAGCCATGTGTTTAAGTAGTTCAGCAACGTAACTCCCCTGTTTTTCCATCACATTACATGGCATGCTTAAGAACAATGAGTAACTGATATTTTGATAATCATGGCCGATGGGATATTAATCAAGTACATTTCGAACGAAATGATTTGTCGAAGTGAATGAAGAACCACCGTCCATCAACGTCTTTCTGGCAATCTCACTTATCTTTTTCAACTTTGCTCGCCTCTCCTCCACACCTTCCTCCATCAGGCGTTTGATCCCTCTCTCGACCTCCGTCGCGCTCACGATATCTTTGTCATCGCCCGTCATCCTGTTGCTGATTTTTATCTCCGTCGCCAGCCCTAACTCGACCACCAGTTGGAAAGCATTCAGCTGTTGCTCGGCGTACATTGGCCACACCGCGACCTGCACACCAAACCACAGGCTCTCCAGGATCGAGTTCCACCCGCAGTGCGACACGAACCCTCCTACCGCTTTGTGGGCCAGTACCGCCTTTTGTGGGACCCATCCTACCACTCGTCCATTCCCAACCGTCCGATCTGAGAATCCTTCCGGAAGAATATTCGTCAGATCGTCGTAATCCACAGGAACGCTGCCCGTAGGCTCGTGATCCGACGGAGGTCGACGCAGGGCCCACAGGAAGCGATGTCCGCTCCGCTCCAGCCCACGTGCAATCTCCCCCACCTGGTCCCCACCGAATCTCCCCATGGTCCCGAAGCACAGGAACACAACTGACGACTCCGGCTGATCATCCAGCCAGCGAAAGATCTCGTTCGTCCGATCGTCATAAACGACATCGTCGATCTCCAGGTTCACAACAGGCCCCACTGGGTAGATCGGAGGGATGCAATCATCACCACCCATGGAGTCGAGCGCATACGATTCCAGCTCGCGAAACGTGTTGACCAAAATACCCTTAGCCTCCCTTATCCTCCTAGTATGCCCCAACATAATCGGCAGCCATACCTTGTCGGCCACCACGTCAGGCAGGGCCCACCTGGGCACGGGGCGGGTCAAACAAGGAACCGCCAGCTCGCCGACCGAGTCCGGCAACTCGGTCGTGTCGACCCGCTCCTCGTCGTGAAGCTTCTGCACGTGGAAGACGAATCCCAGGAAGGTGGCGTTCGGCGGGGAGAAAACGTACGCCGGAACCCCGAACTCCGCCGCCGTCCCCATCAGCGCCGAGCAGAACATGTCGAACACGAACCCCGCCAGCAGCGGGTTACCCGAACCCGACCCGGCACTCCGGGCGACGATCCCCCTGGCGACCTCCCTGACGCGGCCCTCCTGGGCGGCGACGACGGAGGCGAAGAGCTCGATCCGGGTCGAATTCGGGTCGGGTCGGAAGTCCGGCAGCATGACGAACGCGAGGCGCGGGTCGCGGGGCGAGGAGAGGGCGAGGGAGGAGTTGTATTGGGCGAGTTTTGGGTCGAAGGGCATGTTGAAGAGGCAGAAGGTGACGGAGAGGCGGCGGTCGTGGGTTAGGAGGAGCTTGGCTGCTTCCACCGCCGGCGAGACGTGGCTGACGGTCGGCGCCGGGACGAACAAGAGCTCCTTGTTGCTCATTATTGTCTTTCGTTCTCTGGCAGGGGTTTGGGGCATTCAGATTAGTGGGGTTTGCGGGTTTCCTCTTTTAGCGCTCTTTTTAAGTAAAGATGTGGAGGCTTGTGGTCGGCCGCCGGCTGGTCAAAGTTGGAATCTTGGGAGTTTCCGTCCACTTGGGGTTTCCACTGAAAGTTAAAACCGCTAAATTATGATGTCTCTGGTTTAAGCACACCCTGTTTTCCACTAAAACGACTAAATCGCAGTGTCCATGAAACCGTACCATACCGACGGTTTAACCACGAAATACCAGTATCGGAGGCTAAATCGATATGCGTATTTACCGGTAAAACGGTTAAACTACGGTTAAACCACAGTTTTACCATAAAATACCCTACCGCCGACTTACTCGGTACGGTCTCCGGTACGGTTTCATGGACTATGCTAAATCGAACTCCTTTGTTTGATTTCTTCTATGATTTTAATTGATATAATAAGCTGATACAATATGATTTTGTGAATATTGTAATACAATCTACATAATATGTACACTAGACTTTTACACTAATGAAAGCTCAGGTTGGACTACCGGACAAGAAGTAGACTACGGAGTGATGGCAATGTGTGGGTACTTCAATATTTATATTCTTCCAATCTAAGTGTGTCTTCAAATATTAATGATAGTAATTGTCTAAATAGTTGACAAATAAAGTATTTGTCGGGATGAAAATATGGTGTTAAAAGATAAAAACAGAGAGAAATATAAGTGGATATTAATGCAAAATATGATAAAAACAAGTCGAGAACGAGACAGGACAAGGCAAGGTAGGTCGACAATAATACTATGTACCATCCCATACTACTACTGGCGGATAATATATGCACTAAACTGGTCGGGTAGATCAGATCGTACTAGTCAAATAAGAAATCGTCATCACTATTGACAAGGGAGGAGATCGAGAAGGCTCTGAGTGGCGTGATGGAGAGAGAACGCTGTGAGTGGCGTGCCGATAAAAACAAGACATAGATTAATGGGGTTCTATGAAGAGTTGGGGAAGAAGACTTAGATTAAGACCTTGGGCCTCGTTGATCAACAACGGGCCACCAAAAACCCAATGCGGAGCACACTGGACTAGCCCGTCTACATACCCAGATGTCCACTACCAGGATACATCGCATGTTTGGAGGTTGAGATTCTCCAGATAGATGCATTTGTTCAATTTGTGTATTGTCATTTGATATGTAGATTCAATGCATGTATTAGGAAAATACTTTGTTTGGAGGGCAATGATGAAACAAAAAGTAGGGTAGACAATACCTTGTTGACAATCTAACATTTTGGTAGATATTTACAATCATTCATTTTGAGTGATTATAGGTGGGCCCAACAAAAAGTTACTACATACATTCCAACTCAATGTGGGAAAAAAACCGACCTAATCTTATCATTACATGTATTTGCTAAATATCTCACTTCAAATCTCAACATGGAAAGTCGTTATTAGGAATGAGACTGAATCATCATTATGTGTGTGGAAATTGTAGAATTCTGATCGAAATGTTACTCTATTTTATTTTGAACTACCAAACAATCCCTTAAATCCAAGAGAAGCTAAAATTACACAATTGCCCCTAATGTCATGAACTCTTCCCCTAAACCTTGCTCATGAATCCAAAAGGCTATAAGCTCCACATAAAATATTTCTTACCCAACATGACAAAGACAAACCAAATCAATCTATAGGCTTGTTCTTCATGACCAAATCAATAAACCCACCATAAGCATCAAAGGAGGAACCACCCTCGACCACTGAGCGTCTGGCAGCTTTACTCATCTCCTTAACTTTCCTTCTCACCTCGCCCTCCCCATCCATCAGCAGCTCCATCTTCCTCGCGACCTCCTCGCCTTTCACCACCTTGCCTTCCTCCATCCTGTAGTCCGCCCTCATCTCCACCGCCAGTCCCAGCTCCGTCACCAGGTAAAACGCGTTCATCTGCTGCTCTCCGTACATCGGCCAGGCCAGCACGGGCACCCCGTGCCACAGGCTCTCCAGCGTCGAGTTCCACCCGCAGTGAGACACGAACCCTCCGACCGCTTCGTGGGCCAGCACCGCGGCCTGGGGGACCCACCCGCACACGATCCCTCTCCCCTTCGTCCGCTCCAGAAACCCTTCTCCCAGGCGCCCCGCCAGAGCAGACTCGGAGTAGTCGATGTAATCCTTGGGCATCCCGAAAGCTTCCTTCGGCGGCGACTCGCGCATCACCCACAAGAACCGCCGGTCCTCTGCCAGCTCGAGCTCGAGCCCGATCGCGATCTCCTTCAGCTGAGCGTCGCTGAAACTCCCCGCGCTCCCGAAGCACATGAAAACCACCGAATCTCGAGGCTGGTCGTCCAGCCACGTCATGATTTTCTCAATCGAGGAGCTGGTTTTCCCTAATTTGCCCTGCCCTTTCAAGTCGAGAACCGGGCCGACGCAGAAAACCGGCGGCAGCAACGAATTCCCCACCAATGACTCGACGGCGTGAGCTTCCAGCTCCTCGTACGAATTCAACAAGATGCCCTTCACTTCTCTGAACCTACCCACATGCTCATTCAGCGCCGCGTAACCTTCCTCGTCGAGGATTGTCGCCGGAAGCATCCTGTGGGGGACATGGTTAACAAAGCCAGGGAAAAAAATCTCGCCGTCGGGATCCCCTGCTGCCACCGTCGGCTGGAATTCCGCCGGGAAACTGAGCAACATGCTGAGAACAGCTCCGCAGGAAGGGAAGAAAAGGTACGTCGGAGCTTCTAGCTCTCTCCCGACCTCTTCGACCACGGCGGTCGTCAGAATGTCCGCCACCACGCCGACCACCACCGTCGAAACAGAGGAGCCACTCTGTTTCGCGCGATCCGCCAGCAGAGCTTCTCTGACGGCGTCCTTCTGGGAATCGAGGAACTGAGGGAAGAACGTGTGGGCAGATTTGATTGATTCCAATGGAGGGATGTTGGGGCCGGAGACTCTGATGAATTTGATTCGATCTGGGTCGCAGGAAGCGGCTAATGAGTCTGAGAAGGATTCGATTTCAGGGGCGAAAGGGGTTCTTATGAGGACGATGGTGACAGAGAGTCGATTGGTTTGGGAGATGAGGCGCTTGGAGAACTCGAAGACCGGCGGGAGGTGGCCGATTGCTGGGATTGGGATCATGATGAGCTCTGCGGTAATTGTCATGGTTATGGCGAACGAGGAGTGGAAGTGGAAGTGCCTTTTTCTTGCTATGAAAGCAGAGTGTGATGGTTTGGGTTGTGATTTTCATATAGTGGTTTTATAGGGGAGAAATTGTTTGCATGGACGGCGGAATCCGAGGTTGATTGGAGGTATTTGAGATGATGCTCAAATGACAAGTGCAATCTGTACTATTCGGACTAACTCGTTATTGACATGATTCAATATATTATCTATGAATTTAACATATCATAATAATATTTCAACCAGCTGTCCTGAACAGATTCACCAGACCCGATGCATTACATAACCATCTCTCAATTACGTATAACATATTAACATTCAATAAATGACAACCAAACAGCGTATCCCCATAACTCGAACTATAGAGAAAAGTCCATGTATGAAATCCTATACTACTTTCCTTAAATATATCTCATAATATCACGAAATGATAGTGTAACACAAGCATCTCTCGAATAACTATAATTAACCACCTAGTAGATGGCAACCAAACAACTCCTAAACACCTCAAATTCATCTCTAGCTAGTAGCAACACAACACTACTAGTAAATATGACTTTTGTTGACATTTCAGTCAAGGAGTTTACCTAAGTACAAACGTTGTTGTTCTTCACGAAATCACAAGGTCGTCCCTTTTTCAATTAGGGCTTTGGCTTCTTCCGTTAAGAGTCTAAATTCTCTCCACTTGAGAAAGCGGGATTCGGCAGAAAAGATTCTGTTTCAACGTAGCTTCGTTTGTATGATTCCCACAGTCGGCGGTTTGTCCTGATTCCAGAGGGGTCCGTCCGTGGTTTAAGGTGGGGGAATGCAGAGCAGATTGACGGCAATGATATAATAAGAGATCTGGTTTTGTAATTCAAGCCGAATGATGAAGATGCTGTTCTAGTCAAAAAGTCCTCCGAAAGTCAGTCGTTTCAACAATGCTAGGGTTGATTGATCAAATATTGTAAACATGGACCGTCTCAATGGTGCTTATTATAAGTTAGATTTTTCGTTATTGTTGTCGATATCTAACTAGACCCGATCCAAAACGTAGAGTCGATGGTGCATTGTAATTCGTTCAAACCATGCTTCGATCGATCTAGAATGAGTGGTGTATTAGCTTCCTGATTGGATTGAAATATGATTGACCCGCGTAACGTGGCTAATTCTTGCGGGTCGAAAGAAATCGAAACCTAAGTATTTGACATGTCTAACCATCTAGTGCTATCCAGATATCTGCTTGAATCAATCAATCAAATGAGGTCCATAACACGGATCAAGCAAAAAAACAGTGTGTCACGACATGTAGCGTAAAGCAATATGGTATGAAGATGTTTAAAGGCAGTGATGTATGTAACCCTAAAACTACCTAATTCGAGTCTTCACGAATTCCGTACATGCCCTTCCTATTCCTTCTAGTCGTAGTTGTGGCTATTTGCTCATATCCTCCTATCTATTAATAGAAAAACACATATAAACAAGAAATGCAATTCAAACTATAGGTTGAGCCTTTTGGACCATATCAATATTCAATAGTCAATCACATTCCGGCCACGATTTATTAGTTCCTTCTTGCTTCTCTGTTATCGGAGATTGGTCAAAGTAGCACTTGCTAATTGCTTGTCTTCTCCAGAAATGACACTGGCTAACAACATAGAACATTGAATCATAAATAGAATTGGCGAAGTAAAAAAAAGAGTGGAAGAGGTAGATTTCGTTGACAGTAGTAATTATTATACAGATGGATCAATTAATCTTAGCTAGTCTAGCAATTCCCCTATGCAAATTCAGAGGGGAAGAATTCACAATTCTTCAGGGAATTTGCCCAAGTAGTTGCACAGCCTGAGATGAGAATCTCTCCTCTTCATCATCTTCTTCTTGCCATTCTTGAAATGCTTTGTGGCAGCTTTCAGCACCTTATTCCACCCCTACACAAATCGCCCCCAACAAAATGAGGTTTTGAGATTACTATTATGATGATTTGGTCACATTCAAACTATAATAGGAGTCATCCAGTCGAAGGAAGGAAAGCTGAGAAATTTGTAGAAATTTTTTACATAAAATCTCCTTACCTTAGTAGCCAGCGGGATACAGGAAACAGAGCCCTCCACATAATTCGAAGAGAAAACAGAGTCCACCATTATCCCTTCCGTCTTCTTCTTCATCTTCGTCAATCCGAAATTAAAGTTACACGAAGCACTGCTTTTCTCCTCTTCTTCCCCTGCCACCACCATTTTCTTCACCTTCATCTTCTTCCTTGGCCTCTCGCCTCTGTTCTCCAAATCAGACTGGAACCCACCTCCATAATTGTGGATTCGAGGGACCAGAGGCGACCATATGGAGCTCTCGGAGTAGTTGAAATCGAAAGCGGAGTTGTCCGGGAACTTTACCAGTAGCTCTTTCGACATCAATGGCTGAAGATACTCCACCACTCTGCAATTTGAGCTCAGAAACCCCTCTCTTTCTTCTCCTCCTCCATCTTCGTTTCCCCTTTGTTTCCTCTTCTTATTGTTCGACATCTGATCTCCCTTTTTCCTTTTCTCTCCGTCCTGGATTCGGATACTTTGTGTTATGACCGTTGTTTTGCTCTGTTTTCCTTTTCGTTTCCAGTGCTCTGCTTTTTGTAGAGTTTAGATGGCATCGGAAAAGGTGACCGTTGCATTTAAAAATCTAAATCTTGGGCGGGTGTCCCGTGACAGTTTTTTATCCGTTTATTCTTTCCCGACATTTATTTCCATTCTTTTTGGTGGGAAACTGGGAATATATAAAATACGAGCGAAAATGTAGTTGGGCCGGGACCAAGTTTATGAGCTCAAGAGCCTATATTGGGCTAAGCTAGCAACGAACTATCCTCTTGGGCCTGCTCAACTTCTTGACGGCCAGGCCCAGTCAATTACGCATCCAGCTTCTTGACTTCTCCTCCTCCTCCATTGTCTCCTGCAACCATCGGGTAGATTCAGTTCGGCTCCAAAAACCGTCTGCAAGCCGGGTTTCGGCTTCCTTGCGTTCGCGTCATTTTCGTTTGAAGGTGACGAAATCGCCATCTGGGTATGCGAAATTTCGTCCATTTCTTTGTCCTTTGGTCGCGGGTAGTAGAAAGCAGGAAAGGGGGAAGAAGCTAGATATGTGGGTGAATTTGGAGAACATACTACTGAATGAGTGCGTGAGATCTTTCTGCAAGGCTGGGAATTTGAAGCGAGCGGAGACGGTGATTATCGACGGGATTAGACTGGGAGTTCTCCCCGATGTGGTCACTTTCAATACCTTAATCAATGGCTACGGTCGTCTGATTAGCATCGAGGCTGCCTATGCTGTTCTGGGTAGAATGGCGGAAGCCGGGATGGAACCCGATGTGGTATCTTACAATTCTTTGATTGCGTGTGCTGCCAGGCGGCGCTTGTTCGAGAATGCATTCCAACTGTTCGACGAGATGCTGGAGAGAAACGTAAACCCGGATGTTTGGAGCTTCAACACTTTGATGCACTGTTTCTTTGAGCTGAGGCAGCCGGTTGAAGCTTATAGGATGCTGGACAGTATCAAGTCACTAGGTATGACACCCGTTCCTGCTACTTATAACATTTTGATTAATGGTCTCTGCAAGAATGGGTATGCTAGTAAGGCACTTGGCTTGTTCCGGTATCTGAAGGAACAGAGGTTTGATCCCGATGTGGTTACTTATAATGTTCTTATTGATGGGTTGTGTAAAGCTGGGAAATTGGGCGCTGCTAGAAGGGCCCTCCGGGAATGCGAGGCTTCTGGAAAAGTTGCCAATGCTGTAACGTATACTACGATGATGAAATGCTGGTTTAAGTCTAAAAAATTGAATCAAGGACTTAGGGTGTTGGAAGAGATGAAGAGTAAAGGGTACACTTATGATGGGTTTGGGTATTGTACAGCACTTGGAGCTCTGCTCAAGGTTGGTAGAATTGAACAAGCAGCTTCGTTCAGAGAAGAGATGATAACGAATGGTATCGAGCTTGATTTAGTGTCATACAATACGCTAATGAATCTCTCATGTAAAGAAGGTAAGTTGGATGAAGCTGATAATTGGATTGATGAAATGGGGAGAAAAGGTTTGGAATTTGATGAGTACACAAATACCATAATTGTGGATGGATTGCGTAAGGCTGGCAATATTGAGGCGGCTCGACAACACTTGATGACTATGAGTATGAGCGGTTTTGATTCCACGTCTGCTGCCACAAACTCTGTTATTGACGGCTTAGGTAAAGCTGGCAAGTTTGATCTTGCCTGGAGGATGACCGAGTCGATGGAGGGGAGAGACTCATTTACGTACTCGTCATTGGTTTACAATCTTTCCAAAGCTGGAAGGTTGGGCTGCGCAAAAGAGCTATTGCTCTCTTGTGCAAGAGAAGGGATTAGAATACTCCCGGCAGCTAAACAAGCTGTTCTCAATGGCCTCCAGCGTGCTGGCTTTCAAGCAGATGCAAGGAAGCTTAGGAAGGCAATTCGTTATTTTCAGATGATAAAATTATGATTCCTTTCTGATCTTTCAGAAGACTCATGATGGCTAAGTTCTTGTTAGGTGCATTGGTAACCTTCACAGCCTAAAGACTCCTCATGTGCTTTCTAGCAGCTCGTGCATGTTAATTATAAGAGACGGTATGCTTTATTACTGAAATTAAGATAAACATCACTGCTTGTTTCTTGTTCATGCATCTATCTTGATACGAACTCTATTGTGGTTATCTTACGAAATTCTTTGATTTTCAACAGATTATTTTGATGAATTTCTTGTGTCAATTTCTTATGATAGCCTGTGTTTGGTTAAACCGTTATGTTATAGCGTTTGGTATCTTTTCTGTGGGTGGAAGATTTTGCTTACTGTTGCAAGGTTTTTATTTTATCTATTTCGGTCCAGTTTTCTTTTACAACTTCTTAGAAGCTTATCGACTTATTTGCAGACTGAAGCTGAGAAGGAAATCATTGTTTGCATGTCAACCATGCCGTCAATGGGCGATCCTGGCTGGATGTAGCACAAGCTTTATGCTTTAGCTTTCCTTGTGCCTGTCTTCGGGTATGGTCTTTGTATATAAGTAAACACCCTTGCGTTTTTCTCGATACTACCTTGGAGTAACATTTTAATTAGTCAATTCCTTTCTGAACAAAGTGACTGCTTATACAATTTGCAGGAGCTACTTAGTTGTGTTCCTTCTGGAGGAAATTATTTATGTTTATGGAAGTCGGATGCCACCATCGTGCAAATCTGGCGAGGATCCTGCTTTAATGTCATGATTCACAAGATACCTGCTGCAGTGACCAGGTGATACTCCACATCCAAGCCTAAGTCTGATTGTGGCAGCTAGCTGAGTCTGATTTCAATTTGCTATTGGGAATCTGGTCTGATTTCAATTTGCTATTGGGAATCTGGTTCCCTTAATGGAGCAATATGACTTAAACTTCTTAAATCGAAATATTCCAATTAGAGACTACCAGCATCACTCAACGTTGGGTACTTGCTCTGAACTTTAACATACTTCAGAAGGCTTTATTTTGTTGCAAACCTAGTCTGATGGTCTTTCTTGTTTTTCTCTTTCACAGGCACTAGGTCGCTATGGCACGGCAACAATTGCTAGGATGGAAGAAACCCAAGAAGGCTGGGGGGAAAAGGCTAGATAAAATGGGTTTATCCCATACCAATGCGAATAATGAGAAGTAGTTGCTGCTGAAGTACGATTGCACTACAAGAGTATACAGACATAGGTTTTTTGGTGGTGACATTAGATCTTGATCTTCAAGATCTTTGTTATCGACTATCCCTTCCATTAATACGAGCTGAGGCACAGTCTGCCGAACAGCTGGAAGTTTATTTGATCCGTTCTTCGTGCAGTTGATTGAATATGTTGAGAGGCTTTTTTACATGCGTCTGATTGCTAAGTTGGATTGGATTGCCAGCTGCTGTGGTGATGAAGTAGGGGAGACTGGCAGTTGACTTGTAAATGAGCTCAAGCCTCTGAAGCTGCCAATTGGAAGCTGAGTTTCAAGCTTAACAACAGCATGACATCAACTGGATTCATTTGTTGTATGATCTGAAAATAAAATGTAAATATCTTGTGATCATTCTTTCAATTTGGTATGATAATAAGGGCAACATTGCTGTTAGATAGACGCCAAAACAAATCATTTGTTTATATAATACTTGGTTTAACCATTGGTGTTCACTCTTCTACATTGCTTCATTTTGGTCTTTCTATCATATGGATATGGTTATCATTCTTAATTGCATTGCATTATACATCTAAGCCAAAGAGCCTCCATTGACACAAAAGTGGACAAATACTTCAACTGGACAAAGACATGAAGTTTCCATTTCGAAATCTCGAATGACTTTATTTCACATCATAGACGAGATTGAACTTAAAATTTTAGGTGTAAATGAACTCATTTGTAATCCCGTATTATGTAATTTGCATCTCAAATATTATAAATCATATTATGTGAAAAATTATTTATTATAGAAGCACCATGAAAGAATTGTTTTGTAGACTGCTTTTTAAATATTGAATGAATTAAATCGATGTACTTTTACAACAGTATATATTTCGACGTTTCCGAAGTTAAAAAAGGAAAATGAAGAAGGAAGTAAAAGGGATAAAAATGGAGAAAGAAAGACAGCCGTAAACTGGTAAAATCCCGGTGGCAGTGCGTTCGTACGACCACCGTCACACTCACTGTCTCATTCACTCTTCTTTCTCCTTCTCCTCATTCTTCTTCCTTGACGAGCTTCTTTGCTTTCTCCATTGTTCCAATACCAACCGCCATCGATAACCGTTAACGAACGAAAGAACCAACCAACCCCTTCGAATTGGGAAAGAGCTTCTACGGCAGCCGCCCATTTGCCTGTCTAACATATAGAATCCCTCCATTATCGCTTTCGAATTCGATATTATTCCGCCCCTTCTCAGAACCCTAGAAGCTTGCGTCGCGCCCGACGCCCGAACCCCTGCTTGTTGTTTGCTTATTCATCTCTGTGGGGGTTTAGGGCTGGTTGCGCTTCTGTGATTGTTTGGCTGGTTTCGATTCCTTGGCGCCATGAAACGTGGGTACACGGGTTCTCCGTCCAACTCTGGCGGTCCTCCTAAATCCAGATTGAAGCACACCACTGAAGGTAAAGACTGTTGCTTTTTCTTTAAGCTATTGGATTGTTGAACATGGTTGCTGTAGTTTGGTTTGCCTCTTTTGTTATGAATTCTGGTGCTTTTTTTTGAATGCGGGGTTGGTGAACTTTTGAAGAAGGAATTGGTCGTGCTAAGTTGATGTTTCCTTGTGTAGATAGCAGGTTGTTGGTCTTTTGGACATTGGGTTTTAGCTCTCAAGGGCTTTGGTTTGTTTTTTTGTTAGGTTGGGGTAATAAAGCATGGAACTTTCTGATTCTGGTTAGGTTGGAGTAGTAATGCTTGTGATTGAGCCTACATGTGAAAGTTGCTTCTTGGATTTTAATTGTTTCAATTGATAAACTTGCAAACTGTGCATTCTGTCAACAATCTCATATTGAGAAAGCTGGAGAGGATTCCATCTGTCTTTGTTTTTTGGAGCAATGAGAGTACTGAGCTTTTCTTGTGTTTCTAGGTGATACCGACTATTCCGAGGATGTTGTGCAGAAAGTGGCGGCCCATTACAGTGCAAGGACAAATCAGAGTCTGGCAGAGCGAGAATCGAGTCCAATTATCCATTTAAAGAAACTTAACAACTGGGTATGTTTGATTACTTCTATTTCCTTAGACTTCTGAAGATCGATGGAATGGTGGATGACTTTGTTGGACCATCAATTTGACAGATAAAAAGTGTCTTAATCCAACTGTATACTCGTAGAGGGGATGCTGTTCTTGATCTGGCTTGTGGAAAGGTAAGCTCAGTTGCTCTTTGGATCTGCCTACTGGAACCTTAGAAAATTATTTAGTTAGAGTTTGATTTTGGTTTCCAGGGTGGAGATCTCATTAAGTGGGATAAAGCAAAAGTAGGATATTATGTTGGTGTTGACATCGCTGAAGGCTCGGTAATATGTTCTTCAATTGCTTCTTAATTTCTGGTTTGGGTTGCTTAGTTGCTATCTAATCTGTCTTATTGAATTTGCAACACCATATTCACGACAGATCGAAGATTGTCGGACCCGTTATAATGGTGATGCCAATCATCATCAAAATCGTAAGAAGTTCTCATTCCCAGCTCGTTTGATATGTGGAGACTGCTATGAGGTAATAGCAGGTTCAAAAGACTTAGTCAATTATTGCTTTGAACAGAACTATTTAATTGTGCTAGATTTCATGATTCCTCTATGTTAGTTTGAAGATCATTTCATGATGATTCGATAACTCATTAACCCTTGATGAAAAAATTGTGCTGTCATCTGATATACCTGTGTTCTGACTTGTTAATTCAGATTCGCTTGGACAAGGTCCTTGCTGATGATGCCCCTTTTGATGTCTGCAGCTGTCAGGTAAATTACAAAGCTATTTACTGTCAATTATGTAGCATCAATTTTCAATATTTGGTGGATGATTTTGCTAAGGACTTGCTTACTTATAGACATAAAATATTCCATTTTTTTTATAGCAATGCATTTTAGTTTTGTTCAAATCACAGAGTTTCTCGCTACTTTGGCAGAATGTACGCTTTGCCCAATTAGTTTTATAGGTTATCCTTACATTGAAGTAAAATGTTAGTCTGCTTTTGCTAATTACCTGTCAAACATTTTCGAATTGCCTGGTTTTCCCATATACATTTTCCGTAACTAGGCATGAACTTATATCTATGCAGTTTGCCCTACACTATTCGTGGTCTACTGAGACACGTGCACGGAGAGCGTTGGCCAATGTCTCGGCCTTACTACGTCCTGGGGGTACTTTCATTGGAACAATGCCAGATGCTAATGTTATCATAAGAAAACTCAGAGCATGTGAGTTGCCCTCTTTTTCTTGTTATGAGATTCTAATTTAGATAATTTTTCCGTGCTGCAATAGTTTTTGTGAGAGAGAGATAAATTGGGCATTGCAGAACCCCCCTATATGTAAAACTCATGATTAAAGATGTGGTTTTATGTCAATGTACAGCTGATGGGCTGTCCTTTGGCAATAGTGTCTACTGGATTCGTTTTGAAGAAGATTATGCAGAAAAGGTGATTTTTGTTTTGTTTTTTGCAAACCTTCTTGGATTTGAACACTGCAATCTTGAGGATAACACCTTGCCCTTTCTGTGATTCAGAGCTTTAGCTCATCTTCTCCTTTTGGTATCAAGTACCAGTTCCACCTAGAGGTATTTAGTCTTATCAATTAATTATTCAAGGGATACTTCCAGTTAATGAATCAACCAAGATTGTGAGATTTGCTCTGTTTTTGCAGGATGCTGTAGATTGTCCAGAATGGATTGTGCCTGTTGATGTGTTTAAAGCGTTGGCAGACGAGGTAAACTGTTGGTTTTTTAGATGGCCTCAATGGGTTATTATGGTAGCCATTTGTACTGAAAAACCTGCACATTGTCATGTTTTATTATGCAGTATGATTTAGAGCTAGTTTTTGCGAAGAATGCACATGACTTCGTGCATGAGTACTTAAAGAAACCAGAATACGTCGACCTAATGCGGCGGCTTGGTGCTTTGGGGGATGATCGAGACAAGAGTAAGCTTCTTCCTGTCCTTGCATGCCTTTTTTGGTTTCTGTTTTCATTCTCTGTTACTTACGGCCTTGGTTTTGCTGTTTAGGCACCCTATCGCCAGATGAATGGGAAGTAGCATACTTGTACCTTGCATTCGCCTTGAGAAAGGTAAACCATTTCCCCCTCCATTCCTACCACTTCTCTGCACATTCTGCTGAAGACTAAAACTCTAGCACTGTGTCTTGATCAGAGAGGCCAACCAGAGCGGGGGCAAGTAAATGGTAGACGAGATAAAGCAAAGATGCACATATCGAAAGACGACATCATGACCATTTAGTATTGCGGAGTGTACAGCAGATCAATAAGCATCAGGAGGGGAACTCCTTCACACCAGTGGCATTAACTTAGGTTCTCCATGGCCCGTGGCTAAGCAGAGTCTCTCTGTTCACGAAAACTTTTGAAGAATCTAATGCTGCCACTTGCTTCAGTTTTGCCGCGACACTTTCTTTAGATCGTCATTTGTACATTGGTGATTGTCTAGTTTTCTCACGGATGAAAAGTCAGAAAGACGTATTAACTCGCACGAAATTAGTGCACGGTTAATAGGGCATCGCTTCGAGTTAATACCTGAGGTGTACTATGACGAGAACTGCAGTTAGAATCATCGTAGTAAGAAACCAGCATTACATGATCCCCCTGTTGTAGTTTACCAGATCCTTTTGGAAGGCGTTTTTGAGACTCGAACTCAGCACATTTTGATTATACTATAAAGCAATTTATTAGACTGTTGTGGATGCTATTGTCATGGTTTTCTCTGCTCAATTCTGGAAATTGGTTTAGCCCTATCCTGATATGAGTGCTAGTTTATTTTTAAGTGAGCTCATGAGCACCAAAATCCTGGAACAGTGTATTATTATACAAACACCTTGAGTAGCAACCAAGCAAAGCCACATTAACAAAAGGTGCATTACAGAAGAGAATCAAAATCTAACTTCAAAAGTTTGTCTCCATCTTCCTCTTCCCTTAAGTAAGTACATATTCCTTAAACCCTAAAAGCAACCATGATTCCATGGGGACTTTGCCCTTTTTGTCTCTTCTCACAATCCCAATGTTCCTCCTAAGCTCCTTAAAAGGGGTTCCCCAAATACCAATAAATAGCTATCTATGTGCTCACAATCTCAAGAGCCATCCTCTCATTGCCATAAAAGATGAGGAGGCCATCATGTTCATTCCTCATTGCATTGCTTCTACACCTTTCGCTCTTCAGTCTCATTGGTACTCTTTTCCATCTTTTGAGTTTCTCGATTCTTAATTATATGATTAGAGGTTGTGATCACATATTGTTTTTTGTTATCATTTAGATGCACGAGCTCTAAATTCTCGAGGAGTAGCCAACAACAATATACCAATGGATGAAATATTAGACGAGGACACAGAGTTAGCAGACGAGAAAACTCCAATGGGATCATTCTCACAACTTCCATTGCAGTGGCAACAACAACCTCCTTCTGCTCCTTCTCCTCCTTGTGCAGAGCCGCCATTTGCCCTACCTTCTTCACCAAGCCAACAACTTTCACCGCCGACATTATCTGGTATTCCGGCTAGCGATCCACCACCTACTCCCAGCCCACCTATTTCCCAACCTGGACCGATAACACAAATTCCAAACCCACCCGACTCTCCGCTCGGCCCACCAACACAAATTCCAATCCCGCCTATCTCTCCGCTAGGCCCACCAACTGAAATCCCAAGCCCACCTAGCTCTCAACTCGGCCCGCCAATACAAATCCCAAGCCCACCTAACTCTCAACTCAGCCCACCAACACCAACACAAATCCCAAGCCCACCCAACTCTCAGCTCGGCCCACCAACACAAACCCCGATCAGCCCACCGGCCCACAACCCTTCCGTCCCGATCGTCTCTCCCGGTCCACCGTCGCCGCCGTCTCAAACGAAGCCCGGGTCCACCGTATGGTGCGTGGCGAAGCCCTCGGTATCGGACTCGACGCTCCAACGGGGTTTGGACTATGCTTGTGGGATGGGAGCGGATTGCAAGATGATCCAGCCCAGTGCGCCTTGCTTCCAGCCCAATACTGTCTCGGCCCACTCCTCCTTCGCTTTCAATAGTTACTGGCAGAAGGCCAAGGCTGCTGGTGGGACTTGTGATTTTGGTGGGACTGCCATGCTGGTCTCCATTGATCCAAGTAAGTAAAGTAATTAGTCACTAATATTGTTCTTAATTACCCAAAATGCTCTTTTTTTTATCATTTACAAATTCGAGTATTTGGCTGCAGGTTACAGCGGCTGTCATTTTGTATCCAGCTAGTGGTCATCGAATGGAAGGAAGCTCCAAAGTCCACAGGCATCTAGTATCTAGCAATGTTGTGATTTGGACTGTATTAAAGAGATAAGTTAGATATATATAAAGCTTCAGATCATTAAGAAGTATTCCCTCCATCACTATATACTACATATTTGTAAGTTGATTTTCAGTTATCCGGTTTGAATCCAAAGCGTGGTAGATGTTATTGTCTTACATTATCACTAGACCAATTCTTTAGGGTTCTTATTAGATGTATTAACAAGATCTGTTTCAAATGAGTTGCCATATTTTATTATTAAAAGAATGAGAAAAAATATCCTTCAATAAGGACGACTCCTCGTTATTTTAGTTAATCTACAAGTCTTTTTTGGTGTTTTGTTGTAATAAGATGATTTTCTTGCCAGAAGTAAAATTAAAAGACTCGTTAAAACTAATTTGTATTGTTAAGTAAATGTATGGTAGTGACTTACGATGCCCACTTAATTGGGTCCACAACCCGGCTAAGAGAGATAAAGCCCATCTAGGCCCAATCCCACACGGCCCATTCATTTTCCAAAAGCTACCGCTCCCCCGCTCCGTTTTACCTCTTTAAAATTATTTTTCCCATTTCGGGTTTCACAGTCCAACAGCTCTATAATCTACGTCGTCGGATAGAGAATGTCATCCAACGGCCATAAGTGGAAAACGAATTCGACCGTTGGAACCAAGCCTGTTCATAAGGCAAGCAAGCGACCTTTCCCCCAAATCTCCGTATGTCTCTTTCATCTCTTGCTCTGAGATTTGCAGAGAGAAATCAGTGAGAAAGAGAGAGAAGACGGAGTTCTTGAGCGAAGAAGAAGATAGAAGAGAGAAGGAATGGCGTCGAGACCCATCGTTCCTCAGCAAGTTAGAGGTAACAATTTCTTCCCTCTTTCCAATTGCTCCCCTTTTTCCTTCCCCTCAAGTCGCCGCCCTCTGTTATCTGGGTTTTCTGTTCTTGATTGATTTCAAATCAGTTCGATTTGCAATCAAAATTATTCCTTACTGTTTCTGACGAGATTCTCTGCTTTTTTCCGCCCGGCAGGGGGTTTGAACAAGCATCCAGAACCGCAGAAGAAAACAATGGCCGCCGGAGGGGAGAACAAGAGCCGGCGAGCTCTAGGCGACATCGGGAATCTGGCAGCAGGCATCGTCCCTGAAATCCCCGGGAAGCAGATCGCTCGCCCAGTCACCAGGAGCTTCCGCGCTCAACTTCTGGCCAACGCCCAAGCCGCCGCCGCCGCGGATAACAACAAGGTACCGATCTTTCTCCTCTCCAAATTCATCCAACGATTTCTTTGGTTTCTGGTTTTCGATTTCTAGTTTTGAATCGCACTCAATCTGAATCTTGGGTGCTGCTTCGATTTTCAATTTACCAGAAGAAAATCTGTGTCAATGTCGATCACAAGAAGAAGGCGCTTGTAGCGACGAAGAGACCAACAGCCGCCGCCGCCGCTGCTGCCGTACCCAAACAGAAGCCGAAGCCGCCAGTCACCAACGAAGAAGTAATCGTCCTTAGCTCTGATTCGGAGGCCAAGAGTAACAAGAAGAAGTGTCAAGAAAAGTCGAAGAAGAAGAACAAGAAGCTTCAGACCCTCACTTCCATCCTCACAACCTCCAGCAAGGTCCCTAATTTCTCCCCCATTCTTTCTTTCTCTCCTTTTCGCAAATTGCTGTCTTGTTTCTCATTCGCCACTCTGTTTGCTTGTTTTCAGTTAGCTTGCAAGCCAAAAGAGAAGGAAGTCTTCAACATCGATGCACCAGACGCCGGTAACCATCTCGCCGCCGTCGAATACGTCGAGGACATCTACAAATTCTACAAGCTCGTGGAGGTAAAAGACAAAATCATTTTCCCCCTTCTGGTTTCACAAAATCTCAATACAGCGCAGCTTACTCAAACCAATTCTTATTGTCTTGATGATGCAGAATGAGAGCCGGCCGATTTGCTACATGAATTCACAGCCGGAGATCAACACTCGGATGCGATCCATCCTCGTCGACTGGCTCATCGACGTCCACCAGAAATTCGACCTCTCCAGAGAAACCCTGTACCTCACAATCAACATCATCGACCGTTTTCTCTCCGTGCAAACCGTCCAGAGGAAGGAGCTACAGCTCGTCGGAATCAGCGCCACTCTGATGGCATCCAAGTACGAAGAGATCTGGCCGCCGGAGGTCAACGAACTGGTCAACATCTCCGACAGAGCCTACTGTGGTCAGCAGATTCTAGCCATGGAGAAAACCATCCTTGCCCACCTCGAATGGACCCTCACAGTCCCCACCCAGTTCGTCTTTCTCACCCGATTCGCCAAAGCAGGTGCGGCGGTCTTCGCCGCCTCCACAACTCCGGTGCATGATGTGAAGGTGGAGCACATGGCGAACTACCTGTCGGAGCTCGGCCTGATGGACTATGAGTGCTCGGTGATGTTTCCCCCCTCAATGGCGGCAGCGGCGGCGGTCTACGTCGCGAGGACGGTGATGAACCGGGCTCCCGGCTGGACCGATGTGCTGGAGTTTCACACAGGGTACTCGGAGAAGGAGGTCAGGGATTGCGGCAGGGTATTGGTGGAATTGATCGGGAAGGTTAAGGATGGAAAGTTGAAAGCGGTGGCTCACAAGTATTCCAGCTCGTCGAAGGGATCTGTCGCTCTGATCCCAGTACCGTCGCCGGCGGCCAACTCGCTGCCGTGACTTTGAACTGAATTGCGGATGGGAAATTTGGGGGTTAGGGATTTTGATCAATTTCTTGGATTGATTGCTTTTGATTTGCCAAACAGACAGTTGGCATTTGGCAAGTGGTTTTTCCTTTAGGCACTGAATTGTAGTAGTTTGATTTCCTACTGATCAAATTGTAGTTTGTAATGGCTGACGATGATGAATTCACGGTTTCAATAAATTTGTGGGGCAACACGGAATTTGTGTTCCTTTTTTTCTTCAATAATTTCGTTTCTGTCTTACTGGGCTGACGATGAAATAAGAATTGGGCCTGGAGTTGTGATTAAGCGATTGGGCTCGTGACAGACACTTACAGGCAGTTTGGACGGTCCAATAGTCAATCTTTGCATGAAGTAGAGGTTGCAATTTGCAAACTAATTGGGGTACATTCTTTTGTAGGCTACCAATTTTAAGCCAATCCTTTTTGAAGTCATATATCAAAATGTAGCATTGCTCCCTTAAGAAGAATTCGACAACCCTTTAATCGCTACGAAATGTAACCATACAAAGTACTACTATTTAATTACTCATCGTTTATCTATCTGAAATATTTGTAAAGTGTGAATAGCAAGTTGATCTATTTAAGTTTTCGTAATTAATTTTTTTTTATGGTTAGGTGAGGTATATGGACCACAAGAAATGGTGGAGTATGCAAAGTAAGAGATTAGCTAGGAGTTAAATCTCTTTGTTGCTAAGTGAGATTTTATAATAAGTAGAAAGAACTAAGGAGACCATTCCCCTAACTTTCATTTAGTTAATCATTGGATTAGTGATCTATATACAACATTTAGGGGCCGATTATTACTAAATTCTCATCTGTGTTTTTGTTGTCTCTACTTCACAAGAAAGTATTGGAAGCAACGGTGGTCAAAAATATTCCATCCTTTAATTACTTCAAAAGGTATGATTCATACTTTGGAGAATTCCATGGAATTTAATTACTTCACAAATGGCATTCGTACAAAATAGTCATATAGTAGAATATTGACCAATTAAAGGACAATATCATCCATGGTTACATTCAACTGGCCTTGAGAAGGATGTAACGAAGGAGGTGATCCTTGATAGCGACATTGTCCAATCTTATATGGTTGCATCAGTCGAAGATTCGTGCAGAAAAAATAGGAAGGTTACTGATTTTCTAATCTTACATCCCTTCGCTTTTAGGCCCTTTGATACGATGGTTCGAAAATATGGAAAATTTTGTAATTAGTGGGAGTGATAGCTAGTATAGTTAAATGGAGTAGAAAGTCTTTCATCAACTGGAGGTTACTACTTACTACTTTGCGATCCAGCTTGTTCTATGGATGGATTACATACCCTCGCTTCCAGGTCCTCTGGAATAATGATTAGAGATTATGAAGAAGTTGTAATTAGAGGGAACTATGAGGTTAGTATAGTTATAATATATTTCAATAGACGATATTTGCCTATATCTTACTAATATAAGTCTTACTTTTGAACGTGAACATACAACAGTATATCGAAATTTCATCACTTAATCATTATTTTTTTCTCTTTTTTTTCCCCAGATTTTATCATAAGCAAGCAATTAAAAAATCTTCCTAATTAGCTTCCACACACCAAAATAATAAAGCTTTTGTTTGACTAATTGGCTTGCCAAAATATACAATCAAATGATTATACACCAAATTATAGTTTTAAGAAGTTTCAAAGAGAGTGAAAGGCCTATGAATCGGCGCCCTCGGGGAATAGAAAACATAAACGTCGCCGTCTCCAGGCAACGTAAACCTCACCCTCTTCCCATTTTTCTTCCCCTCCCGCCGGCGACTCCGGCTCCCCACCGCCAACCCGACGCCAGAACCATCACCGGCGACGACCAAATTGCTCCGGCTGCTGTTCTCACTGAAGTAATCGTCCTTCGATTCCCTGTCCAGCTTCACCAGCGTCTCCAGCGTGAACCCGTTGCTCTTCCCCTTTCCCTTCCTTCCGCCGGCGGTAGACAACGACGATGAAGACGATGAGGAAGAAGATGGGTGGACCCGTTTGGGGAATGGCTTCCGAACCCCACGGCCCGTTGAGGCAGAGGACGCCGACGAGAGGTGCTCCTCCAACGTCAGTGGTTTTCGCCGGGCGGTGGCTGGGGCGGCGGTTGCTGAGGTTGGTGATGGTGGCGGGGTGCTCCGCTTCTTCTTCCTGCGGTGGTTCTTGTTGGGGAACAAGCAGTCGAGTTTGAGCCATTCGATTAAGGATGAGGTGGGGCTCATTTTAATTTCTTCGGCGGCGGGGGTCGCTTTTTCCGGGTTGACGGTCGGAGCTTCCAATCCCGTGGGAGAGAGAGAGAGAGATTTTCCGAGAGGTGGCGAAGGAAGGGTTGATATATAAGCGGAGTGGCGGAGATGGCGAGGCGGGAAAGATTAAATTAATTGCGATTCTCTTTGGATGCGTGGAGTACTAATCATCTTCTTAAGCTTTGCTTGGGTGTATGGTTCTCCATTCTAGTAAATTGTGGTCAATTAGTGAACATCATAAGAACAAACACATTAGTAATAGAAAACATAATCAGTTTTAATTTAAATTTCAACATATTGTTCGATGTGGCTATTACAGGAGTCGCATAATATTCACTGGTTCGAGTATTTTGTACCACCTAACACTTGTTACGGTTAGTGGTGGTGCGCACAAATAGTTGACAAGGTGTGACGAGTACCTGAATTCTATTTTTGCAATGTATGTAATAAGTACTTCCGTGTGTCTCCATTCCAATATGAAGCATTGGTTTAATACTTTAATATTGGAGATCCACTCTTAGAGTACTGCATCCCAACTTAATTATATACCAAACCAACTTATTAATTCGTGTGACATTTTCAATCACGAGACGAATCGTCTAAGCAAACTTCAAGCCAACATATTGATCGTCCGATCTCTCCTTATGGTTCCGTAAAAATGCCAAACATGTGAAAACTGTAATTGATGAATGGTGCTCGTTGTGGAGTCGCCGGCCGGAGCCTTGACCAACGTGGCTAACAAACCGAGACATGTCAGCTGTAATTGGCGAACGCATGGGTGTGTTGTGGAGGAGTCGCCGGCCGGAGCAATACCATTGGTCACTTCTGGGTTGAGAGACGAACGTGCATGTGAAGACAGTTTAGTTACAGACAAAAAGGGATCCGAAGTTGTGAGAGTTTTGAAGAAGAGACAGCCATCTGATAATAACGAACGTTTTAGTGTTTCTTTGCCAAGGCGGGGCATCCGACATCAATGTACGACAAAGGGGAAGATTATCAAACCCGACCCGGATAAGCAAAACTCTGTCTCTACAATGCAAATCGTTTGGCTTTATTTGCATCGATCTTCATCCAATAGCTTATTGAAGTCGGGTTTTTTATGAAAGGGTTGATAGTCTATCGTCATATTATTTTTCATTGCACGGTTATTATATGATTCATATTTTTATAATCTATAGTCAAATATTTAAGCCTCGATTTCATTTGCCAGTGATCATTCTCAATCTTTTTCATGCAACTCTCTATTCTCCTATGGCACGGGAACGATTTTGAAAGAAAGGTCTCAAGTATTCACAAGCAACCATATACAGATCATTCTATGACACATAATCGTTATGGCTTGGACCTATATGTCACATTTTCTAATTAATGAATCGATTTCGCCCTTACCAAATTTTTTTGTTGGACTAGTTCAGGTTTAGTTCATTAAAAAATGAGTATATTTATTTGAGAAATTGTCTATGTGTCATTTTAGTGGCAATGTTAGTTAAACTGACTAACTGGTAAATAGTTACAATTGATCTAAGCCGGTGAAAATATTTAGATAATCAGACGTCAATTATAATTAACGAAATGAAAGGTCGTTTGATTAGCTTCTTTTTGTTTTTGTTTTTGCCTGATGTTATTGCTACTTGTTTACTTCTTTGTTAATGTTGTTGATCTTGTTGTGATGGTTTTTAGTGAGTTTCTCAGTTTATATCAAATACTCCCAACTTGAATCAAATTTTAACTATGATCTTAATTTCACCTTACACTCTTTCTAAAGTTGAACAAATAGTTTTGTGTTAGCATGAGCATCGTGCTCCATTTCAATATTCGCATTCGGGCCGGGGCGAAAAGAATATGGAGCAAATACTTTATCGGGAAAGCGAAAGAAAACGGAGGAAGGAGAAAGAAGCGTGACCGTTTTGCTCACTGGCGGGTCGGGTCTACCACGGTGTCCGTAATCCGTCTACGGGCCTCCCGTGGACATCTATCTAACCGTCAATTCCAACAAACTCCATTTCAATTATTTTCCTCACCTTCCTCCGCCTATTAACTTCTCTCCGTCGCCGTCCTCCGGCATTTCTCGCTGCTCTCAGTTCCCGACACAAGTTACTGCGAAACCATGGCGGCGCTGAAATCGTTCATCGAAGTTCGTCCGGACTCTCATTTCCCCATCCAGAACCTCCCCTTCGGCGTCTTCAAGCACCGGCCGAGTTCACTGCCTCGACCGGCGGTCGCCATCGGAGACTACGTGTTGGACCTCTCGGAGATCGCTCTCGCCGGCCTCTTCGACGGTCCTCTCCTCAGTTCCTCCGATTGCTTCCTTCAGGTTCTTATGATTCTATCGCCCTCTCGCTCTGCTTCAGTCTCTGATTTCTTAGTTGATTGCTGCGGTGGAAGAATGAAGAATCTCTTCCGAGTGAAATGATTGAGCTGTGTGGCAGGGTGTTTGGTTGCTGGGAAAAGAAAATTAGTCGAACTAGAAAGTAGCGCGCGCTAATTATCTTCCGGATTGTTTGTTTGGCAGCCTAACTTGAACAAGTTCTTATCCTTGGGAAGGCCTGCGTGGAAGGAAGCTCGAGCTACGCTTCAGAAGCTATTATCATGTACAGTGGGCAACTTAATTGAATTTTTGGCATCCAAAAAACTTCATTGATTCTGTTTTTCTGAACTGTTCTCATGAAGACATTCGGTTGTTTTCTTGCATTGCAGCTACTGAACCGAAGTTGAGAGATGATGCCAGTTTGAGGGAGAAGTCACTCCTGCCAATGGTGATATAACTAGAACTACTGTGAATAAGATATTAGTTTTGGTACAATGACATGGATGATTCATTTAACATGGATTTGTGGATTCTCAACTTGTAGAGTGAGGTAGAGATGCTTCTACCGATTGTGATAGGGGACTACTCGGACTTCTTTTCCTCGATGCATCATGCAAAGAATTGCGGAACCATCTTTCGTGGACCTGAGAATCCGATCAATCTGAACTGGTATGTCCACTTTAGAGTTGTTTAAGATCCTACTGGGTTCCTTGCGTGGCTCGTGAATTCAGTTCTACACAGTAATGCCATTTCTCTTCTAGGTTCCATCTTCCGATTGCATACCATGGTAGGGCTTCGTCTATTGTTATCTCTGGAACAGATGTCATTCGGCCTAGGTAAGCTAACTTGGTTGCTTCATGTGTCTTTCATTTAGCTTCACAATCGTATTTGTTTGAACTCATCAGAAGCCATTATGCATCTCCCAGACTATTGAGCTATTCTCATTGTGCATGCTTGAGCATTTCTAGATCCTTAACTGCTTCATCTTTTTCCTTCAGAGGTCAGGGACCACCAACTGGAAGCCCCCCACCATATTTTGGACCTTCACGGAAGCTCGATTTTGAGTTAGAAATGGTTAGCATTTCAAGAATGATCATTCTGTAACTGATTTGTCTGTTGTTCACAAACTTCTTCGCATTCCTTTCAGGCTGCTGTCGTTGGTACTGGAAATGAGCTAGGGAAACCAGTGGATGTTAATGAAGCAGGAGATCATATTTTCGGGCTCGTATTGATGAATGATTGGAGTGGTATATTCTTATCATAGATTATCCCTTTATCCAATGTCTGTGCCTTGTGTTGATGCAATAAACCCATAACAAATGTTTATCTTGATCAGCTAGAGACATTCAAGCATGGGAGTATGTGCCTCTTGGACCTTTCCTTGGGAAGAGCTTCAGTAAGAAACTAACTTTATATTTCTTGCATTCCGAGACTCACCTGGAAGTACATAGAGAGAGGCTAACTTCTCTTTTCGGTCTTATCGACTTGTCTTTGATCCATAGTTACTACACTATCCCCCTGGATTGTAACACTTGATGCCTTAGAGCCTTTTACTTGTGATGCCCCTAAACAGGTAGCCCCAATGACAATTCCAAGTAGTAGTATATTAAGTTTCCAAGTTCTCCCATATTTTTGCTTATTCTCATTGTGTTCTTATGATAAAAAAAATTGCAGGACCCTCCTCCTCTTCCGTATCTGGCTGAAAAGTCATCCAAAAACTACAACATTTCCTTAGAGGTGGAACATATTGGGCATTTTAATGCAATAACTTAGCTCTTCTGGTCTCCTGTAGTCTGTAGATAGTTTTCTTCTTTTTGAACATTCCGATCCATTCGTATATTAATGATTGTTTATCTATTCATATCTTCAAGGTGCAAATTAAACCGGCTGGAGTTGAGGAGTCAGCTGTGGTCACCAGAACCAACTTCAATCACTTGTATGGCTTTTCACTGCTCTCGAATGACTTTCATAAGCTTGTGTATAAAGTTTCTATCTTCATCAATTATATCAAGTGCACGAGCACCATACTCTTATGTCATATTTTGATTTGATGACTGATGAAACTGTTCTGTGACAGATACTGGACCATAACTCAGCAGCTAGCTCACCATACAATAAACGGCTGCAACTTACGACCAGGTGACCTACTCGGAACAGGAACAATCAGTGGGCCGGTAACGATTTTCTTCTCATTCATTTTGCTCTTTTCAACTCCAGAAAAAACCGTAGGCAAGTCGATTCTGTTCTGATCTATAACCACCATTAACAGGATCCGGATTCCTACGGGTGCTTACTAGAACTGACATGGAACGGACAGAAACCATTGCCACTAAACAGCAACACAACACGAAAGTTCCTCGAAGATGGCGATGAAGTGACGATAACCGGCTGCTGCAAGGTCTCCACTGCAGCTCTTTCCCATTATGTACATCTTCTCTGTTCTCGTCTCTCTTTGGTCTGTAAACGTTAACTGGCTAGTTCTGTGCAGGGAGATGGTTACACTGTCGGTTTCGGGACTTGTACTGGGAAAATTCTCCCGTCGAACTCATCCTAAAGAGCTGGTGAACTTCATCTCCAGTGCGAGTGAGAGAGAGCTTCTGGATCATCATCTATCGCCAAATAAGAGCTTTGTTATGTTGTTTAGTTTCAGAATCAGCCATGTTATTAGTGTTGTAAAGGGTCGGACCAAAACTGTGCCATTTCACGCTTTGTCCACATGATAACTCGTCGTGGATAAAGGTCTCTAAAGTAAATAACGGGACTTGTCGGGGGGAACGGTATAATTTTCTCAGTGGTATGTCAGGTCAGCAACCTGTAAAGGGTGAAATCGGTCAGAGAACAAAACAACGTGAGAGGATAATTACATAAATTATCATAAAACTTTAGGGTAAGTGCTAGATTAACCCATTAACTTTCAGTTTTTAATACCATATCACTAAAGTTCCATTAACATAATTACCATTTACCACCCAAGTATGGACTAACTGATATAGCAATCACTCTGTCTTCGTTCGTTCGATTCTACCTGTAAAACATCCAAATCAGTGTGTTATCTCTTGGTAATTATCACTACGACGAAAATGAGCAGAGCCATTATTACGATAGTTAGTCTAAATATGAGTCACATGTTCGACAAACGTCGATTTTTACTGTGATGACATGTTCGAAAAATGTCGATTATTACAATTGTTAGTCTAAACATGAGTGACATGTTCGACAAACAGTCTACATTATTACGATAGCGTAGACTGTTGGACTAATGACTGACAGGCTGTATCCTGAAAATCATACACTTACAAACTCCATTATCGTCCACTAACTAGTGTAGAAAAGTTCCAAAGAACCAAAAGCAATTGAATGAAATGACGTAGGCCCCGGCCATAATCTTTCTAGAAAGATACTCATAAATCAAAATCAATAGTGACCATTTCCTCAATTTTCCATCACCAACTGTCCATTTCCCCTCCTCTGTCCCTATCTTCAAGCTTTCCTCTCTCGCCATGAGAGGATTCCCAGAATTCTACCACTTCTCCTCTTCAACAACATCCACCGTCACCTACGCCTTCCACGATGAAGCCACCCAACCGCCACCGCCGTTGACCAAGCAAATTCCCATCCACTCCACCAAACCACCATCCAACGACACCAGATCCGCCTCCGCCGCTGCGACCAAAATCCAGGCGGCGTACCGCGCCCGCGCAATCCGCCTGCTCTACCGCACCATCTCGGCCGTGGACGCCGCGGCAGGGGAGATCGAGCGGCGGATCCAGCGGCAGGAGACGGTGGACGCGGTGAGGAGGGAGGAGAGGGAGAAGGCGAGGGTGAACGAGGAGCTGATGCGGCTGCTGCTGAGGCTGGACGCCGTCCCCGGGTTCGATCCGGCGGTGAGGGAGGCGAGGAGGAAGGCGAGCAGGTGGATCGTCGGGATCCAGGAGGTGCTCGACGGGATCTGCGAATCGAGAGTCGAGGATTGGGACTGGGACGGCGGCGGAGGAGAGTTCGGGTGGGACCGAACGGTGGCGGAGATGGAGGAGCGAGTGTGTAGGGAGAGAGGCGGCGAGGAGATGGAGAAGTTCTGCGCTGAGTACCTCGGCTTCAGATGCTTCCAGCGGTTTTTGCGGGAGTGATTTGAGCTCGGCGCCATAGCTAATTACTGTTTGTTCATGTGAGTTGGATAAGTTATGTTTACAACTTTACATAAACGATGTGAAGGTTAGTTTGTTTTCTTTAACCTACGATTACATTACAATACGTACCAAAGGCAGCTCGGTTAGTGGTAACACCGTTTTGAGTTGACGTGTTCAATAGACTCGTTATGTCGTAACATTAGATTCGTTAATAACTTTAGTGATAACATCATTTCGTTGAACCAACTACGAATAGGTACATAATATCAAGAGCTAACCCATTCTTAAATTGAACGGAGTGCTAAAAGAGATGTTTATGTTAAAAATTTCCTAGTCTAACCAGCATTTTGTGACAAGTTTTAATTTAGTGATCATTCATTGCACAATACAAAATTCAGTGATTATAATGCATTTATCCCCATATAAAGTAAAGTAAAGCAAAGAGGAAAAATGAAATTGAGACAGCGATCAACAACTTTTCATTAACCAAAATTCAAACATTAGCCATATACTAGAACAAATAAGAACATCATAGCAAACTCATTAATTTACTAATTAGTAACGATAATCAACAACACTAATCATAAACCAGCCAGACAAGCTAATGATGACGAATTGACGATTACAAAATTCACAAACAGCTGCATTTGCACCTAGACATGCAACCTCTGCAGTCCGCCAGGGTCGGCTTCCCGCCGCCGCAGTCGCACTTCTCGGCGCACCTGGACTTGGCGGCGCCGCCCCACAAGCACCGCGCCATGCAGCGGAGGACCGGAGTGCACTTCGGGCACCCGTACTGAAGCTGCTCAACCACGCACTGCTTGCACCCGCTGCCGCCGCCGCGGTGGGGACTGGGGCTCGGCCGGCGGTGGGACGGCGGAGAGGGATGGCACGTCGGAGATGTGGGAGCCACCAGCTGCATCATGATGATAAACGCCACCGCAATCGTCATCATCCGCCGCCGCAGCGGCACCGTTCTGTTCATCATTGGAAACACAAGAGGAGAAAGCTCTGAAGTTGGGTAGAAGACTTGAAGTAGGGTTTTTAAATAGGGAAGTCTTTTTATGGTGGGATTTTAATGAAGGGCATTGAATTTGGTTTCTGTCGCCGGCCGGTGCATGCTTGTATTGGTTTGCTCAATGCTTTAATGTCTATCTTCACGAGAGTAGCTTTGCTTGCTTCCCATATGTAACTTCATGATAAATCGGGTATAATTCTGATCTCCATAACATAATTTTCGTCTGTGTGACGAGTGTGATATGATTCTTACCCTAATGTTCTCTTCATGCAAATTTCATATTGATTACTGTATAACAAATTACATTGATATTATAGTATGCCGTATTGAGGCTTAAAGTACAAGTAATCTAACCAGATATCGTATAAAAGTTAAGTTAGATACATTATCGTATGAAAAAAGGTCAAGTACGAGCGGGGTATAAGAATGATTTCATGTCGATCCTATCCACAAGACATCTGTTATTTGCCTAAAAAAAAATCATAATAAGTCAAATAGATAGAGCAAGTCAAGTTAAAATTGTCGTCAAGAAAAAAAAAGGCAATGGTGGGCTCAAATCCGTAAATGGATAGTAAAAGCCCACAAGGCCACAACCCATCTATAGTCCAACTAAGACAGGCCCACCAAGCCCGTTTCTGCATGCCTATCCTACTACACTAAACCGTGTTAAGAATCGGTCACAAATCACAACTAGGAAATTAATTAGAAGTTTCCCTGTTATGGAATCTAATTTGCTGTTAATTACGAGTTCATATGTTGACTCTGGCGGGGGAAATAAGAAATTATACACTATTATTGGTATTATGAGTGGGCAATAATATTGATAAAAAATTAAAGCCAATAATGATATTCCGTGGGAGCCAAGCCATAACCAAATTAATTAAAATAAGAAACCCCACCTTGCTTCCCAAGTTTCGGCCTTGATCTCGTTTCCCTCATAAATAGAATCTCTCCAACCGATCAATCAACCAAACCAAATCTTCTTCAGCTCAAAAAGTGGTGAAAACAAGATGAAGAGAGAAGGCCGGCAACATGGGATGGTGCGAACTTATCCGATCATGCCATCTCCGATGAATCCCGGGCCCAACAGCGCCTCCGCCGCCGTCGACGGCTCACCGCCGCCGCCCACCGCCGGGGTCTTCACCAAGGTCTCCCGCAAGCCCACCAACCACTCCAAGTTCACCGGCAAATGTAGGGTGCCACGGTGCAACGAGTGCCACATCCACCCTTGTGGCAAGTCCAAGGACAAGGCCAAGGGGACCCACAAGTCCCGGGCCGGGTCCCACGACGTCGCGACCAGTCACCTCATGTGGAGGCTCGCAGATCGCCGACACGTGTCTGATTCTGATGGGTTGTCATCGGCTACGGAGATTTCGGGGTATTTGGTGGCGAGCAACGGATATAATGATGATGACATATGGTGATTGTGTTCATTACATCCTGACAAGAGATTTGATCGATTGATGTTTGTTGGATTATGTCTACTCCTCATCTCAATCGTTCATACCGTTACGTCAAATTTGATGACGTCGGGTTACACTTGCTTCCTTATACCTGATGGTCAGGTTGATATTTACGAGACTCAAGAAACGGAATGACGGATGATAATTATGAGAATCAAGTTGGAATTAAGTCAACTCAAACCCCTTGAGGACGAGGGTAAAAAAAAAAAAGAAGGATCAAATTCAGTTATGTGTGTTCTTTTATTTTGTTTATGCTTTAATGTAATTGTTTTTATTTGGTTGATTTGAAGGTTTGTCACTGAATAATAATGTATCCTTTATGAATGATGTCTACCAATAAATTACTTTATAATAATTTTGTCATTTTACATCCTTATAATCAGTTGTAGGCCCAGAGTCAGCAGCCCAGCATAGAGTTCCACGAATTTCGTAAGGTTCCATCTCCAAACAAGGCCCATTCAGCCCATAAAGATGATTAGCCCCATAAACAAGGTTGACGGTACATATTAACAGAGCCCAGCCCATTATTCTACTATAAAATCTATTTTTTATTTGATAATTCAGGGAACTTCTGTCTCACGTACTGCTTGAGCGACAGCGGGGCCTACTAAACCACTGGAGGTACTGCATACTAATCGGGACTTTCTGCTACCCACATCAATTAGTGGATGAATTATGTAGCAGTGATCGTATGGAAAAAAAATAGTGGGCGAATTAGCTGTAATCAGCAACTGTAAAAATGACGGTAATTAGTGGATGCCAATCACCTTTTTAACTTCCCATTCCCACTTCCTCCCTAAATTTGAACTGAAAATATAATTGGTGAGACAATGACTACCCATAGTTGCCTTGCCTGTCTCCATTAATCAGGAAATCTCAAAAAGAAATTAATTGTAGAAAGTTTGCTTATTTAACCCTTTTCCCTTTTATACAATAACTCGCAAAATTAGGTACTGATGAATGCATTAACACTTTCATAAATGAGAAAATTGACTTTGGGGAAAATGACAAATTTAATTTGTATTTTGGTACCCTCCAATCTCCATCCATAACCATTTAAAGCAAAAAAGGTAGTTAGTTTGTTAATCCCCCATGATAATGACCATTAGCCAACCCCCCACCACCCACCATAATCTCACCACTTTATGTTCTAATTTAAGTTTAATATTACCCTATTTAACACCGGACCAAAATTCGTACCTTTACGCGAATAGCTTAACCGAAAAAATGTTGATACATGTATATCGAAAACTGAGTCACTACTCACTGGTATAATTGTTTTCTTGACGTCTGCAATACAAATCGTTAAATTTTTTTTTTATCAATTATCGATTACTCGCTGCGAGGTGTTGATCCCTGTTACTGAGAGTGAGAGTGAATTTTTCAGGTGTTCAGAAAAACGTTTCTGACTGAATTTACACGGTAAACTTCAGTTTTCTTTTCTGTAAGGAGGGAGAGGGACAACGTGGCAATTTGGCAGGAAACTGGCCGGAAAGTTTGAATGTGAAACCAAAAATGGGGGCTGAGAGGAAACTGTTCAACGTTTCACACGGAAAGAAACCGACTCAGTTGCTTTGCTAATTGGTTCCCACCCACCGGATAATCCAGTCTCCCAGTGAGACGACCGCACCACCTTCTCTTTTTTCCCTGCAAATCTCCCGTCCCCATGCATTTATGCCTCCTCACATTCTCACAACCACCACATCTTCTTCTTCTTCCCCATTCCCTCTCTCTCTCTCTTTCACTCCTCTCCTCCACTGCATTCCATGGCCAACCCAACTGGGTAAAAACGTAAAATTAAGTTACCCACAAAATTTTCATCTCAATTATGGCGCTTGAGTTGAATTCTCCCGCCTCTACTTGCTTGTTGATGCTGCTCTGCTTCTGGGTTTTCACTGGAAGTCTCGTTTCCTGTTTGAGCTACGATGGGTTGGCTCTTTTATCGCTGTTTAACAGGTGGGAAGCCTCTTCCGTTCCTCGACCCGTTGTTTCCTCATGGAATGCTTCGGACCAAACTCCATGTTCGTGGGTCGGCGTCGAATGCCACAATTTCACTCGCCGTGTGGTCTCCCTCAACCTCACCGGCTACTCGATTTCCGGCGAGTTGGGCCCGGAAATTGGAGGGCTTTCTCGGCTGGCCACTCTTGATTTGAGCTACAACAACTTCTCCGGCGAAATCCCCTGGCTCCTGGGAAACTGTGCCGGCCTGGAGTATCTCGATTTGTCGAACAATGGGTTTACCGGCAGAATCCCTGGAAGCTTCCGTAACTTGAGGAGGGTGAAAACCTTGAGCTTGTTCACCAACTCGCTGAGTGGTGAGATTCCCGAGTCCTTGTTCCAGAATACGCCTCTGCTGCAATATGGGTATCTGCACGAGAATGCGTTCAATGGTTCGGTTCCGGGGAGTGTTGGTGAGTTGAATGAGATTGTTGAGCTTTGGTTGTATGGCAATTCGTTTACTGGTTCGATTCCTGATTCTATTGGGAATTGCAGAAAGTTGCAGACTCTTTATTTGCAAGATAACCAGTTAACTGGTTCCTTGCCTGGGAGCTTAGGTAGTCTTAGAGAACTTGTTAACTTATATGTTTCTCATAATAGTTTAGAGGGTAGAATTCCTTCAGGGTTTGGAAATTTGAAGAGTCTGAGCTTTTTGGACTTATCTTACAATCCGTTTAGTGGTGGGATCCCAGAGGATTTAGGTAACTGTAGCAGCTTGAACACCCTGGCTATTGTTCATAGTAATTTGACAGGCAACATTCCTTCATCACTGGGCCTTCTGGAGAATCTGTCCTCTCTTGATCTTTCCGAAAATCAGCTGTATGGAAAGATTCCTCCTGAGCTGGGGAACTGCAAGTTATTGACAAGCTTGAAGCTTTACTCAAACAAGCTTGAGGGAGGGATACCGGGCGAGATTGGCTTGCTTCCTCAGTTGCGTGACCTTGAACTGTTCAACAACAATCTGAGTGGTGAGATTCCCATCACCATTTGGAAAAATCCGAGCCTTGAGTTCCTTCTAGTGTATCAGAACCGTCTTTATGGTGAACTACCTGTTGAGATGACTGAGCTCAAGCAACTGAAGAACTTGTCTTTGTATGAGAATCAGTTCTCTGGTGTGATACCACAGAGTTTGGGGATCAACAGTAGCTTGTTGCAGCTGGACTTTACAAGTAATCAGTTCACTGGTGAAATTCCGCCGAATCTTTGCTTTGGAAAGCAGCTCAGAGTTCTCAACATGGGTAAGAATCAGCTCAAGGGCAGTGTCCCTTCTGATGTTGGGCAGTGCTCAACTTTGTGGAGAATGATCCTTAGTGAGAACCATCTCTCGGGTCCTCTTCCGGAATTTGCAGAAAACTCGAGCCTCTCACGTGTGGATATCAGCAGAAATGACATCAATGGGTCTCTTCCTTGGAGTCTAAAGCACTGTGGAAACCTTACATTTCTCAATCTTTCCATGAACAAGCTCACAGGATCCATCCCCAGGGAGATTGGAGATCTCGTTAAGCTTGACACTCTGGATCTTTCAGACAACCAGTTGGAAGGTTCATTACCATCTGAGCTATCAAATTGTTACCAGTTGGAGAAGCTTGATGTAGGCTTCAACTCACTAACTGGTTCTATTCCAACTGGTTTCAGAAACTGGACAAAACTAGCAACATTGGTACTGAGTGAGAACCGTTTCACCGGAGGGATTCCATCATTCTTATCAAGCCTTGGGGAGCTTGAAGAGTTGGACCTTGGTGGAAATTCCTTAGGAGGAGAGATTCCTTCCTCCCTTGGATCTCTGCAGAGTCTTCGGTATGGACTGAATCTCAGCAGCAACGGGTTAACTGGTTTGATTCCTTTGTCATTAGGAAAGCTGAACATGCTGGAACAGCTGGACATAGCAAACAACAAGCTAACAGGTTCTTTAGAACCTTTGGAAAACATCCGAACTCTCCTCCTCATCAATGTCTCATACAATCTACTCACAGGTCCAATACCCGAGACTTTATATCGTTTCCTCATCTCATCTCCATCTGCATTCTTGGGCAACCCGAGTCTATGCATCGATTGCCATCGAAACCAGACTGACGGGGTTTGCACTTCGAACACTGGTATCAAGCCATGTCAAAGCAAGAAGAGAGGGCATAGCATATTGGAAGTTGCAGCCATATCACTTGCCACAATAATTGTTGTTCTTTCGCTTCTAGGACTGTGCTGTTTGATCATTGTGTGGAGACCCAAGAGGTGCCATGAGATTGTTGCTGCCGGGCTGGAGGGCCCACCGTCGCTTCTCAACAAGGTGATGGAAGCTACTGAGGATCTGAATGAGAAGCACGTTATAGGAAGGGGAGGTCATGGAACTGTGTACAAAGTTCCAATGGAAGATGGTGAGATCTTTGCTGTGAAGAAAGTGAACTTTGCAGGCCAAAGAGCCGGGAGCAGGAGCATGATGAGAGAGATCAAGACGATTGGGAAGATTCGGCATAGGAATCTCATCAAGCTAGAAGATTTCTGGTTGAGGAAGGAATATGGGCTGCTTCTCTACAGTTATATGGAGAATGGAAGCCTCTATGATGTTCTTCATGGCAACTTTGAAGAAACTATAGAATGGGATGTGAGGTTTAGGATAGCTCTTGGAACTGCTCATGCTTTGGAGTATCTGCACTATGACTGCAACCCTCCGATAGTACACTGTGATATCAAGCCACAGAATATTCTGCTGGATTCTGACATGGAGCCTCACATCTCTGATTTCGGCATAGCGAAGCTCCTCGACCAGTCTTCTGGCAGCTCAACTCAGTCGATGATGGTTGATGGAACCGTTGGATACATAGCTCCAGGTAAAATAAACTTTTCTCCCACTCGACTCTCCTGCTATATACCATACAATGCATGTTGATCAATGACTCGGCAATCCTTCCACCCACAATCGAATGACCCAGCTCGAACCAGAATCAACATCTCCATCTGACACCTCTACTTTATTTGTGTGTTGCTATTCATGTACAGAGATGGCATTTGCAACAAGCAAGAGCAAGGCATCAGATGTTTACAGCTACGGGGTCGTGCTGCTCGAGCTGATCACAGGGAAGAAGGCAGTCGACCGGTCATTTCCAGAAGGAATCGACATAGTGACGTGGGTTCGATCCACTTGGGATGCCGACCCTGATCAAGACGTGAAGTCCATAGCTGATCCCAGGCTTGCTGATGCAGATCAAGAACTGTTCCTCGATTCAAGCGCGATGGAACGAATTGAGAGAGTGATCATGGTCGCCTTGAGATGCACAGAGAAAGAGCCCAACAAGAGACCCACAATGAGAGATGTCGTGAAGGAACTGTTAGGTCCTAACGTTCCCTTAACAAAGCCAATGCAGGTAGCTGCTGACATAGCCTGCTCCAGTGATTTCACTAAACAGTGAGATTAGTTAGTGGCATAGTTTGTAGCTTCTTTGATGAATGATTAGGAGAAAAGCTGATTATATGGTTCTTAGGTAATTACTGATTACCTACCATTTGACAAACAATGATTACTCCCAAACCCTTGTGTTCTGCAACTGATTCTTTTCAGGGTGACCTGATTACCAAAAGAGGCAAAATTAATAGCTTGATCAATCAGTTTAAGTACACAGTTAGTGTTTCATTTTTTCATACTGGTCGTAATCAATCATCCTTTCATACCGCACAGTTACTTGGCTTCTTCATTCTCAAGATGAATGAACTTATTTACCTTAGTAGGAGGCTAGAACGCAACAGGCCATGATAAGTATCACGCATTTTCTCCGAATCCAAAACACGATTCTCTGAATATTCATTATCGTGGGAATCCCTCTCAAGATACATTTATAATAGCATTCAAAAATCGATGAAAACATTGGCTATGTAATGGTTATGTGGCCTTTTTCGAATGATATTCATCACAGATTTTAGACTATTATTACAAAATGTATAGCCTTCAAAATTGGTTAACAAGAATATTAAAAAAGATTAGCCAAAAGTTTGGAATCTGTCAAAATTGACCCGGAATAAATCCGCTCAAATCGGTGCTTAATGGACTCAATCATCGTTGGAGAATAACCTCAGGCCGTGGAGAATAGGATCAAATGGGGTCTTAATGGACTTATCATCCGTGGAGAATAGCATCAATAGACTTCATTATCGATGGAGAATAGCCTCGGGCTGATTTCGTGATATGTAGCCTACAGAATCGAAAGAAAATGGCATTTCAGATAAATCGCCCGAAATTTGTGATGGTACCCCTTTGGAATCTGCCAAAAAATGACCGGGATAAATCCTCCCAAATCGGTGCTTAATGGACTCAATCATCGTTGGATAATAGCCTCAAGCCGAAACCGTGATATGTAGCCTTCTATATCCAAAGAAAATGGCCTTTCGTCGTCCAAAAAATTACGAAAATGTCACTCGAAAATAAATTGGCCCAAATGGGTGCTTAATGGATTTATCATCCGTGGAGAATAGGATCAATAGACTTCAATATCGGTGGAGAAAGCCTCGGCCTGATTTCGTGATCTTTAGCCTCCAAAATCGAAAGAAAATGGCATTTCGGATAAATCGCCCGAAATCTGTGATGGTACCCCGTTTGGAATCTGCCAAAATTTGACCCGGAATAAATCCACCCAAATCGGTGCTTAATGGACTAAATCATAGTTGGAGAATAGCCTCAGGCCGAATCCGTGATCTGTAGCCTTCAATATCCAAAGAAAATGGCCTTTCATTGCCCAAAAAATTACGAAAATGTCATCCAAAAATATATTGGCCCAAATCGGTGCTTAATGGACTTATCATCCGTGGAGAATACGATCAATAGACTTCATTATCGGTGGAGAATAGCCTCGGCCTGATTCTGTGTTCTGTAGCCCCCAGAATAGAAAGAAAATGGCATTTCAGATAAATCGCCCGAAATCTGTGATGTACACCTTTGGAATATTCCAAAAATTCACCCGTAATAAATCCGCCAAAATCGGTGCTTAATGGACTCAATCATCGTTGGAGAATAGCCTCAGGCCGAATCCGTGATCTGTAGCCTTCAATATCCAAAGAAAATGGCCTTTCGTCGCCCAAAAAATTACGAAAATGTTATCCGAAATTAAATTGGCCCAAATGGGTGCTTAATGGACTTATTATCCGTGGAGAATAGGATCAATAGACTTCATTATTGGTGGAGAATAGCCTCGTCCTGATTCCGTGATCTGTAGCCCCCAGAATAGAAAAAAATGATATTTCGGATAAATTGCCCGAAATCTGTGATGGTACCCCTTTGGAATCTGTCAAAAATTGACCCAGAATAAATCCACCCAAATCGGTACTTAATGGACTAAATCATCGTTGGAATATAGCCTCAGGCCGAATACGTGATATGTAGCCTTCAATATCAAAGAAAATGGCCTTTCGTCTCCCAAAAAATTACGAAAATGCCATCCGAAAATATATTGGCCCAAATCGGTGCTTAATGGACTTATCATCCATTGAGAATAGGATCAATAGACTTCATTATCGGTGGATAATAGACTTGGCCAGATTCCGTGATCTGTAGCCTCCAAAATCGATAGAAAATGGCATTTCAGATAAATCGCCCGAAATCTGTGCCAAAAATTGACGCGGAATAAATCGGCCCAAATCGGTGCTTAATGGACTAAATCATCATTGGAGAATAGCCTCGGGCTGAATCCGTGATCTGTAGCCTTCAATATCCAAAGAAAATGGCCTTTCATCGCCCAAAAAATTACGAAAATGTCATCTGAAAATATATTGGCCCAAATCGGTGCTTAATGGACTTATCATCCATGGAGAATAGGATCAATAGACTTCAATATAGGTGGAGAATAGCTTCGGCCTAATTTCGTGATCTGTAGCCTCCAGAATCGAAAGAAAATGGCATTTCGGATAGATCGCACGAAATCTGTCAAAAATTCACCCGGAATAAATCCACCCAAATCGGTGCTTAATGGACCAAATCGTCGTTGGAGAATAGCCTCAGGCCGAATTTCGTGATATGTAACCTCCATAATCGAAAGAAAATTGCATTTCGGATAAATCGCCCGAAATCTGTGATGGTACCCCTTTGGAATCTGCCAAAAATTGATCCGGAATAAATCCACCCAAATCGGTGCTTAATGGACTAAATCATCGTTGGAGAATAGCCTCAGGCCGAATCCGTGATCTGTAGCCTTCAATATCCAAAGAAAATGGCATTTCATCGGCCAAAAAATTACCAAAATGCCATGCGAAAATATATTGGCCCAAATTAGTGCTTAATGGACTTATCATCCATGGAGAATAAGATCAATAGACTTCATTATCGGTGGAGAATAGCCTCGGCATGATTCAGTGTTGTGTAGCCTCCAGAATCGAAAGAAAATGACATTTTAGATAAATTACCCGAAATCTGTGATGGTACCCCTTTGGAATCTGCCCAAAATTGACCCGGAATAAATCTGCCCCAATCGATGCTTAATGGACTCAATCATCGTTGGAGAATAGCCTCAAGCCGAATTCGTGATCTGTAGCCTTTAATATCCAAAGAAAATGGCCTTTAGTCGACAAAAAAATTATGAAAATGCTATCCGAAAATAAATTGGCACAAATGAGTGCTTAATGGACTTATCATCCTTGGAGAATACCCTTGGCCTGATTCCGTGATCTGTAGCCTCCAGAATCGATAGAAAATGACATTTCGGATAAATCGCCCGAAATTTGTGATGTTACCCCTTTGGAATCTGCCAAAAATTGACCCGAAATAAGTCCGCCCAAATCTATGCTTAATGGATTCAATCATCGTTGGAGAATAGCCTCAAGACGAATCCGTGATCTATAGCCTTCAATATCCAAAGAAAATGACCTTTCATCGCCCAAAAAATTACGAAAATGCCATCGGAAAATATATTTCTACAAATCGGTGCTTAATGGACTTATCAACCGTGGAGAATAGGATCAATAGACTTCATTATCGGTGGAGAATAGCCTCGGCCTGATTCCGTGATCTGTAGCCCCAAGAATCGAAAGAAAATGACATTTCGGGTAAATCGCCCGAAATCTGTGATGGTACCCCTTTGGAATCTGTCAAAAATTGACCCGGAATAAATCCGCCCAAATTGGTGCTTAATGGACTCAATCATCGTTGGAGAATAGCCTCAGGCTGAATCCGTGATATGTAGCCTTCAATATCCAAAGAAAATGGACTTTCGTCGCCCAAAAAATTACGAAATGCCATCCGAAAATATATTGGCCCAAATCGGTGCTTAATGGACTTATCATCCGCGGAGAATAGGATCAATAGACTTCATTATCGGTGGAGAATAGCCTAGTCTGATTCCGTGATCTGTAGCCTCCAGAATCGAAAGAAAATGGCATTTCGGATAAATCGCCCGAAATCTGTGATGGTACCCCTTTGGAATATGCCAAAAATTGACCCTGAATAAATCTGCCCAAATCGGTGCTTAATGGACTCAATCATCGTTGGAGAATAGCCTCAGGCCGAATCCGTGATCTGTAGCCTTCATTATCCAAAGAAAATGGCCTTTTGTCGCCAAAAAAATTACGAAAATGCAATCCGAACATAAATTGGCCCGATTCGGTGCTTAATGGACTTATCATCCGTGGAGAATAGGATCAATAGAATTCATTATCGGTGGAGAATAGCCTCGGCCTGATTTCGTGATATGTAGCCTCCAGAATCGAGAGAAAATTCATTTCGTATAAATCACCCAAAATCTGTGATGGTACCCCATTGGAATATGCCAAAAATTGACCCGGAATAAATCCGCACAAATCTGTACTTAATGGACTCAATCATTATTGGAGAATAGCCTCAGGGCGAATCCGTGATCTGTAGCCTTCAATATCCAAATAAAATAGCCTTTCGTCGCCCAAAAAATTACAAAAATGCAATCTGAACATAAATTGGTCCAAATTGGTGCTTAATGGATTTATCATCCGTGGAGAATTGGATCAATAGAATTCATTATCGGTGGAGAATATCCTCGGCCTGATTCCGTGATATCTAGCCTCCAGAATCGAAAAAATGGCATTTCGGATAAATTGCCCGAAATTTGTGATGGTACCCCTTTGGAATATGCCAAATATTGACCCGGAATAAATCTGTCCAAATCGGTGCTTAATGGACTCAATCATCGTTGGAGAATAGCCTCAGGTCGAAACCGTGATATGTAGCCTGCAATATCGAAAGAAAATGGCCTTTCGTCTCCCAAAAGATTACGATAATGCCACCAAAAAATGAATAGAATCGAAAGAAAATGCCAAAAATTGACCCGGAATAAATCTGCCCAAATCGGTGCCTAATGGACTCAATCATCGTTGGAGAATAGCCTCAGGCCGAATCCGTGATCTGTAGCCTTCAATATCCATACAAAATGGCCTTTCGTCGCCCAAAAAATTATGAAAAATGCAATCTGAACATAAATTGGCCCAAATCGGTGCTTAATGGACTTATCATCCGTGGAGAATAGGATCAATAGAATTCATTATAGGTGGAGAATAGCCTCGGTCTGATTCCGTTATATGTAGCCTCCAGAATCGAAAGAAAATGGCATTTCGGATAAATCGCCCAAAATCTGTGATGGTACCCCTTTGGAATATGCCAAAAATTGACTCAGAATTAATATGCCCAAATTGGTACTTAATGGACTCAATCATCATTGGAGAATAGGCTCAGGCCGAATCTGTGATCTGTAGCCTTAAATATCCAAAGATAATGATCTTTCGTCGCACAAAAAATTACGAAAATGCCACCAAAAAATAAATTGGCCCAAATTAGTGCTTTATGGACTTATCATCCGTGGAGAATAGGATCAATATAATACATTATCGGTGGAGAATAGCCTCGGCCTGATTTCGTGATATGTAGCCTCAAGAATTGAAAGAAAATTCATTTCGGATAAATCGCCCGAAATCTGTGATGGTACCCCTTTGGAATATGCCAAAAATTGACACGGAATAAATCCGCCCAAATCTGTGCTTAATGGACTCAATCATTATTGGAGAATAGCCTCAGGATGAATCTGTGATATGTAGCCTTCACTATCGAAAGAAAATGGCCTTTCGTCGCCCAAAAAATTACGAAAATGCCACCAAAAAATAAATTTGCCCAAATCGGTGCTTAATAGACTTATCATCCGCGGAGAATAGGATCAATTGACTTCATTATCGGTGGAGAATAGCCTAGCCTGATTCCGTGATCTGTAGCCTCCAGAATCGAAAGAAAATGGCATTTAAGATAAATCGCCCGAAATCTGTGATGGTACCCTTTTGGAATATGCCAAAAATTGACCCGGAATAAATCTGCCCAAATCGGTGCTTAATGGACTCAATCATCATTGGAGAATAGCCTCTGGCCGAATATGTGATATGTAGCCTTAAAAATCCAAAGAAAAGCCCAAAAAATTACGAAAATGCCACCAAAAAATAAATTGGCCCAAATAAGTGCTTTATAGACTTATCATTCATGGAGAATAGGATCAATAGACTTCATTATCGGTGGAGAATAGCCTCGGCCTAATTCCGTGATATATAGCCTCCAGAATCGAAAGAAAATTCATTTCCGATAAATTGCCGGAAATCTATGATGGTACCCCTTTGGAATATTCCAAAAATTGACCCGGAATAAATCCGCCCAAATCGGTGCTTAATGGACTCAATCATCGTTGGAGAATAACCTCAGGCCGAATCCGTAATCTGTAGCCTTCAATATCAGAATAAAATGGCCTTTCGTAGCCCACAAAATGACGAAAATGCAATCTAAACATAAATTGGCCCAAATCGGTGCTTAATGGACTTATCATCCGTGGAGAATAGGATCAATAGAATTCATTATCGGTGGAGAATAGCCCCAGCATGATTTCGTGATATGTAGCATCCAGAATCGAAAGAAAATGGCATTTTGGATAATTCGCCCGAAATATGTGATGGTACCCCTTTGGAATATGCCAAAAATTGACCCGGAATAAATCTGTCCAAATCGGTGCATAATGGACTCAATCATCATTGGAGAATAGCCTCAGGCCAAATCTATGATCTGTAGCCTTAAATATCCAAAGATATTGGTCTTTCGTCGACCAAAAAATTACGAAAATGCCACCAAAAATTATATTGTCCCAAATCAGTGCTTTATAGACTTATCATCCGTGGAGAATAGGATCAATAGACTTCATTATCGGTGGAGAATAGCCTCGGCCTGATTCCGTGATATGTAGCCTCGAGAATCGAAAGAATTCATTACGGATAAATCGCCCGAAATCTGTGATGTACCCCTTTGGAATATGCCAAAAATTGACCCGGAATAAATCTGCCCAAATCAGTGCTTAATGGACTCAATCATCATTGGAGAATAGCCTCAGGCCGAATATGTGATATGTAGCCTTAAAAATCCAAAGATAATGGCCTTTCGTCGACCAAAAAATTACGAAAATGCCACCAAAAAATAAATTGGCCCAAATAAGTGCGTTATAGACTTATCATCCGTGGGGAATAGGATCAATAGACTTCATTATCGGTGGAGAATAGCTTCGGCCTGATTCCGTGATATGTAGCCTCAAGAATCGAAAGAAAATTCATTTCGGATAAATTGCCCGAAATCTGTGATGGTACCCCTTTGGAATATGCCAAAAATTGACCCGGAATAAATCCGCCCAAATCTGTGCTTAATGGACTCAATCATTATTGGAGAATAGCCTCAGGCCGAATCCGTGATCTGTAGCCTTCAATATCGAAAGAAAATGGCCTTTCGTCGCCCAAAAAATTACGAAAATGCCTCCAAAAAATAAATTGGCCCAAATCGATGCCCAATGGACTTATCATCCGCGGAGAATAGGATCAATAGACTTCATTATCGGTGGAGAATAGCCTAGCCTGATTCCGTGATCTGTATCCTCCAGAATCCCAAGAAAAAGGCATTTCGGATAAATCGCCCGAAATCTGTGATGGTACCCCTTTGGAATATGCCAAAAATTGATCGGGAATAAATCTGCACAAATTGGTGCTTAATGGACTCAATCATCATTGGAGAATAGCCTCAGGCCGAATCTGTGATCTGTAGCCTTAAATATCCAAAGATAATGGCCTTTCGTCGCCCAAAAAATTACGAAAATGCCACCAAAAAATAAATTGGCCCAAATCAGTGCTTTATAGACTTATCATCTGTGGAGAATAGGATCAATAGACTTCATTATCGGTGGAGAATAGCCTGGGCCAGATTCCGTGATCTGTAGCCTCCAAAATCGAAAGAAAATGACATTTCGGATAAATTCCACGAAATCGGTAATGGTACCCCTTTGGAATCTACCAAAAATTGACCCGGAATAAATCCGCCCAAATCGGTGCTTAATGTACTCAATCATCATTGGAGAATAGCCTCAGGCCGAATATGTGATATGTAGCCTTAAAAATCCAAAGATAATGGCCTTTCGTCGCCCAAAAAATTACGAAAATGCCACCAAAAAATAAATTGGCCCAAATCAGTGCTTTATCAACTTATCATCCGTGTAGAATAGGATCAATAGACTTCATTATCGGTGGAGAATAGCCTCGGCCTGATTCCGTGACCTATAGCCTCCAGAATCGAAAGAAAATGGCATTTCGGATAAATTCCCCGAAATCTGTGATGGTACCCCTTTGGAATCTACCAAAAATTGACCCGGAATAAATCCGCCCAAATCGGTGCTTAATGGACTCAATCATCGTTGGAGAATAGCCTCATGCCGAATCTGTGATCTGTAGCCTTCAATATCCAAAGAAAATGGCCTTTCGTCGCCCAATAAATTACGAAAAATGCCATCCGAAAATAAATTGGCCCAAATCGATGCTTAACGGACTTATCATCCGTGGAGAATAGGATCAATAGACTTCATTATCGGATGGAGAATAGCCTAGGCCTGATTCCGTGATATGTAGCCTCAGAATCGAAAGAAAATGGCATTTCGGATAAATTCGGCCGAAATCTGTGATGGTACCCCTTTGGAATACGCCAAAAATTGACTCAGAATAAAGCTGCCCAAATCGGTGCTTAATGGACTCAATCATCGTTGGAGAATAGCCTCAGGCCGAATCTGTGATCTGTAGCCTTCAATATCCAAAGAAAATGGCCTTTTGTCGCCCAAGAAATTACGAAAATGCCATCCGAAAAGAAATTGGCCCAAATCGATGCTTAACGGACTTATCATCCATGGAGAATAGGATCAATAGACTTCATTATCGGTGGAGAATAGTCTCGGCCTGATTCCGTGATCTGTAGCCTCCAGAATCGAAAGAAAATGGCATTTCGGATAAATCGCCCGAAATCTGTGTTGGTACCCCTTTGGAATCTATCAAAAATTGATCCGGAATAAATCCGCCCTAATCGGTGCTTAAGGGACTCAATCATCGTTGGAGAATAGCCTCTGGCCGAATCTGTGATCTGTAGCCTTAAATATCAAAAGATAATGGCCTTTGTCGCCAGAAAAATTACGAAAATGCCACCAAAAAATAAATTGGCCGAAATCAGTGCTTTATAGACTTATCATCCGTGGAGAATAGGATCAATAGACTTCATTATCGGTGGAGAATAGCCTCGGCCTGATTCCGTGATATGTAGCCTATAGAATCGAAAGAAATTCATTTCGGATAAATCGCCCGAAATCTGTGATGGTGACCCTTTGGAATATGCCAAAAATTGACCCGTAATAAATTCGCCCAAATCTGTGCTTAATGGAGTCAATCATTATTGGAGAATAGCCTCAGGCCGAATCCATGATTTGTAGCCTTCAATATTGAAATAAAATGTCCTTTCGTCGCCCAAAAAATTACGAAAAATGCAACAAAAAAATAAATTGGCCCAAATCGGTGCTTAACGGACTTATCATCCGCGGAGAATAGGATCAATAGACTTCATTATCGGTGGATAATAGCCTAGCCTGATTCCGTGATCTGTAGCCTCTAGAATCGAAAGAAAATGGCATTTCGGATAAATCACCCGAAATCTGTGATGGGTACCCCTTTGGAATATGCCAAAAATTGACCCGGAATAAATCTGCCCAAATCGGTGCTTAATGGACTCAATTATCATTGGAGAATAGCCTCAGGCCGAATATGTGATATGTAGTCTTAAAAATCCAAAGATAATGGCCTTTCGTCGTCTAAAAAATTACGAAAACGCCACCAAAAAATAAATTGGCCCAAATAAGAGCTTTATAGACTTATCATCCGTGGAGAATATGATCAATAGACTTCATTATCGGTGGAGAATAGCCTCGGCCTGATTCCGTGATATGTAGCCTCCAGAATCGAAAGAAAATTCATTTCGGATAAATCGCCTGAAATCTGTGATGGTACCCCTTTGGAATATGCCAAAAATTGACACGGAATAAATCAGCCAAAATCGGTGCTTAATGGACTCAATCATCATTAGAGAATAGCCTCAGGGCGAATATGTGATATGTAGCCTTAAAAATCAAAAGATAATGGCCTTTCGTCGCCCAAAAAATTACGGAAATGCCACCAAAAAATAAATTAGCCCAAATCAGAGCTTTATAGACTTATCATCCGTGGAGAATAGGATCAATAGATTTCATTATCGGTGGAGAATAGCCTCTGACTGATTCCGTGATATATAGCCTCAAGAATCAAAAGAAAATTCATTTCGGAAAAATCGCCGAAATCTGTGATGGTACCCCTTTGGAATATGCCAAAAATTGACCCGTAATAAATCCGCCCAAATCTTTGCTTAATGCACTCAATCATTATTGGAGAAAGCCTCAGGCCGAATCCGTGATCTATAGCCTTCAATATCGAAAGAAAATGGCCTTTCGTAGCCCAAAAAATTACGAAAATGCAACTAAAAAATAAATTGGCCCAAATCGGTGCTTAATGGACTTATCATCCGCGGAGAATAGGATCAATAGACTTCATTATCGATGGAGAATAGCCTAGACTGATTCCGTGATCTGTACCCTCCAGAATAAAAAAAATGGCATTTCGGAAAAATCGCCTGAAACCTGTGATGGTACCCCTTTTGAAATGCCAAAAATTGACCCGGAATAAATCCGCCCAAATTTGTGCTTAATGGACTCAATCATTATTGGAGAATAGCCTCAGGCCAAATCCGTGATCTGTAGCCTTCAATATCGAAAGAAAATTGCCTTTCGTCGCCAAAAAAATTACGAAAATGCCACCAAAAAATAAATTTGCCCAAATCGGTGCTTAATGGACTTATCATCCGCAGAGAATATGATCAATAGACATCATTATCGGTGGAGAATAGCCTAGCCTGATTCCGTGATTTGTAGCCACCAGAAGCGAAAGAAAATGGCATTTCGGATAAATCGCCCGAAATCTGTGATGGTACCCCTTTGGAATCTTCCAAAAATTGAACCGGAATAAATCCGTCCAAATCGGTGCTTAATGGACTCAATCATCGTTGGAGAATAGCCTCGGGCCAAATCCGTGATCTGTAGCCTTCAATATCCAAAGAAAATGTAGCCTCCAGAATCTAAAAAAAATGGCATTTCGGATAAATCGCCCGAAATCTGTGATGGTACCCCTTTAGAATATGCCAAAAATTGACACGGAATAAATCTGCCCAAATCGGTGCTTAATGGACTCAATCATCATTGGAGAATCGCCTCATGCCGAATCTGTGATCTGTAGCCTTAAATATCCAAATATAATGGCCTTTCGTCGCAAAAAAAATTACGAAAATGCCACCAAAAAATAAATTGGCCCAATTCAGTGCTTTATGGACTTAACCTCCGTGGAGAATAGGATCAATAGACTTCATTATCGGTGGAGAATAGCCTCTGCCTGGTTCCGTGACCTGTAGCTTCCAGAACCGAGAGAAAATGGCATTTCGGATAAATCGCCCAAAATCTTTGATGGTACCCCTTTGGAATATGCCAAAAATTGACCCGGAATAAATCCGCCCAAATCGGTGCTTAATGGACTCAATCATCGTTGGAGAATAGCCTCAGGGCAAATCCGTGATCTGTAGCCTTCAATATCGAAAGAAAATGCCCTTACGTCGACCAAAAAATTACGAAAATGCCACCAAAAAATAAATTGGCCCAAATCAGTGCTTAATGGACTTATCGTCCGCGGAGAATAGGATCAATAGACTTCATTATCAGTGGAGAATAGTCTAGCCTGATTCAGTGATCTGTAGCATCCAGAATCGAAAGAAAATGGCATTTCGGATAAATTGCCCGAAATCTGTGATGGTACCCCTTTTGAATATGCCAAAAATTGACCCGGAATAAATCTGCCCAAATCAGTGCTTAATGGACTCAATCATCATTGGAGAATTGCCTCAGGCCGAATCTGTGATATGTAGCGTTAAATATCCAAAGATAATGGCCTTTCGTCGCCCAAAAAATTACGAAAATGCCACCAAAAAATAAATTGGCCCAAATCATTGCTTTATAGACTTATCATCCATGGAGAATAGGATCAGTAGACTTTATTATCGGTGGAGAATAGCCTCGACCTGATTCCGTGATCTGTAGCCTCCAGAATCGAAAGAAAATAGCATTTCGGATAAATTCCCCGAAATCTGTGATGGTACCCCTTTGGAATCTACCAAAAATTGACCCGGAATAAATCTGCCCAAATCGTTGCTTAATGGACTCAATCATCATTGGAGAATAGCCTCTTGCCGAATCTGTGATCTGTAGCTTTAAATATCCAAAGATAATGGTCTTTCATCGCATAAAAAATTACGAAAATGCCACCAAAAAATAAATTGGCCCAAATTAGTGCTTTATGGACTTATCATCCGTGGAGGATAGGATCAATAGACTTCATTATCGGTCTAGAATAGCCTCGGCCTGATTCCGTGATCTGTAGCCTCCAGAATCGAAAGAAAATGGCATTTCGGATAAATCGCCCGAAATCTGTAAGGTACCCCTTTGGAATATGCTAAAAATTGACCCCGAATAAATCCGCCCAAATCTGTGCTTAATGGACTCAATCATTATTGGAGAATAGCTTCAGGCCGAATCTGTGATCTGTAGCCTTCAATATCGAAAGAAAATGGCCTTTCGTCGCCCAAAAAATTATAAAAATGCCACAAAAAAATAAATTGGTCCAAATCAGTGCTTTATAGACTTATCATCCGAGCAGAATAGGATCAATAGACTTCATTATTGGTGGAGAATAGCCTTGGCCTGATTCCGTGATCTGTAGCCTCCAAAATCGAAAGAAAATAGCATTTCGAATAAATTCCCCGAAATCTGTGATGGTACCCCTTTGGAATCGACCAAAAATTGACCTGGAATAAATCCGCCCAAATCGGTACTTAATGGACTCAATCATCGTTGGAGAATAGCCTCAGGCCGAATCTGTGATCTATAGCTTTCGATATCCAAAGAAATTGGCCTTTCGTCCCCAAAAAAATTACGAAGATGCAATCCGAACATAAATTGGCCCAAATCGGTGCTTAATGGACTTATCATCTGAGGTGAATAGGATCAATAGAATTCATTATCGGTGGAGGATAGCCTCGGCCTGATTCCGTGATATGTAGCCTCAGAATCGAAAGAAAATGGCATTTCGGATAAATCGCCCGAAATCTGTTATGGTACCCCTTTGGAATATGCCAAAAATTGACCTGAAATAAATCTGCCCAAATCGGTGCTTAATGGACTCAATCATTATTGGAGGATAGTCTCAGGCCGAATCTGTGATCTGTAGCCTTGAATATCCAAATATAATGGCCTTTCGTAGCCCAAAAAATTACGAAAATGCAATCTGAACACAAATTGGCCCAAATCGGTGCTTAATGGACATATCATCCGTGGAGAATAGGAACAATAGAATTCATTATCGGTGGAGAATAGCCTCGGCCTGATTTCGTGATGTGTAGCCTCCAAAATCGAAAGAAAATGGCATTTAGGATAAATCGACCGAAATCTGTGATGGTACCCCTTTGGAATATGCCAAAAATTGCCCCGGAATAAATCTGCCCAAATCGGTGCTTAATGGACTCTATCATCATTGGAGAATAGCCTCAGGCCGAATCTGTGAACTGTAGCCTTAAATATCCAACGATAATGGTCTTTCGTCGCCCAAAAAGTTATGAAGTTGCCACCAAAAAATAAATTGGCCCAAACAGTGGTTTATGGACTTATCATCCATGGAGAAGAGGATCAATAGAATTCATTATCCGTGGAGAATAGACTCGGCCTGATTTCGTGATATGTAGCCTCCAGAATCGAAAGAAATTCATTTCGGATAAATCGCCCGAAATCTGTGATGGTTTCGTCGCCCAAAAAATTACGAAAATGCAACCAAAAAATAAATTGGCCCAAATCAGTGCTTTATGGACTTATCCTCCGTGGAGAATAGGATCAATAGACTTCATTATCGGTGGAGAATAGCCTCGGCCTGATTTTTTGATAGGTAGCCTCCAGAATCGAAAGAAAATTCATTTCTGATAAATCGCCCGAAATCTGTGATAGTACCCCTTTGGAATATGCCAAAAATTGACCCGGAATAAATCCGCCCAAATCTGTGCTTAATGGACTCAATCATTGTTGGAGAATAGCCTCAGGCCGAATCCGTGATCGGTAGCCTTCAATATCGAAAGAAAATGGCTTTTCGTCGCCCAAAAAATTATGAAAATGCCACCGAAAAATAAATTTGCCCAAATCGTTGCTTAATGGACTTATCATCCGCGGAGAATAGGATCAATAGACTTCGTTATCGGTGGAGAATAGCCTAGCCTTATTTCATGATTTGTAGCCTCCAGAATCAAAAGAAAATGGCATTTCGGATAAATCGCCCGAAATCTGTGATGGTACCCCTTTGGAATATGCCAAAAATTTACCCGGAATAAATTTACCCAAATCGGTGCTTAATGGACTCAATCATCATTGGTGAATAGCCTCAGGCCGAATATGTGATATGTAGCCTTAAATATCCAAAGATAATGGCATTTTGTCGACCAAAAAATTACGAAAATGCCACCAAAAAATAAATTGGCTCAAATCAGTGCTTTATGGACTTATCATCCGTGGAGAATAGGATCAATAGACTTCATTATCGGTGGAGAATAGACTCGTCCTGATTCCGTGATCTGTAGCCCTCAGAATCGAAAGAAAATGGCATTTAATCTTAATTACCTGAAATCTATGATGGTACCCCTTTGGAATCTACCAAAAATTGACTTGGAATAAATCCGCCCAAATCGGTGCTTAATGGACTCAATCATCGTTGGAGAATAGCCTTAGGCCAAATCTATGATCTGTAGCCATAAATATTCAAAGATAATGGCCTTTCGTCGGCCAAAAAATTACGAAAATGCCACCTAAAAATAAATTGGCCCAAATCAGTGCTTTATAGACTTATCATCCGTGGAGAATAGGATCATTAGACTTCATTATCGTTGGACAATAGCCTCGGCCTAATTTCGTGATATGTAGCCTCCAGAATCGAAAGAAAATTCATTTTGGATAAATCGCCCGAAATCTGTGATGGTAACCCTTTGGAATATGCCAAAAATTGACTCGGAATAAATCTGCCCAAATCTGTGCTTAATGGACTCAATCATCATTGGAGAATAGCCTCAGGCCGAATCCGTGATCTGTAGCCTTCAACATCGAAAGAAAATTGGCTTTCGTCGCCAAAAAAATTACGAAAATGCACCAAAAAATAAATTGGCCAAAATCGGTGCTTAATGGACTATCATCAGTGGAGAATAGGATCAACAGACTTCATTATTGGTGGAGAATAGCCTAGCCTGATTCCGTGATCTGTAGCCTCCAGAATTGAAAGAAAATGGCATTTCAGATAAATCGCCCGAATTCTGTGATGGTACCCCTTTGAAATATGCCAAAAATTGACCCGGAATAAATCTGCCCAAATCGGTGCTTAATGGACTCAGTCATCATTGGAGAATAGCCTGAGGCCGAATATGGGATATATAGCCTTAAATATCCAAAGATAATGGTCTTTCGTCGCCCAAAAAATTACGAAAATGCCACCAAAAAATAAATTGGCCCAAATCAGTTCTTTATGGACTTATCATCCGTGGAGAATAGGATCAATAGACTTCATTATCGGTGGAGAATAGCTTCGGCCTGATTCCGTGATCTGTAGCCTCCAGAATCGAAAGAAAATGTCATTTCGGATAAATTCCCCAAAATCTGTGACGTACCCCTCTGGAATCTACCAAAAATTGACCCAGAATATATTTGCCCAAATCGGTGCTTAATGGACTCAATCATCGTTGGAGAATAGTCTTAGGCCAAATTTGTGCCCCGTAGCCTTCAATATTCAAAGAAAATGGCCTTTCGTCCCCAAAAAAATTACGAAAATGCAATCCGAACATAAATTGGCCCAAATTGGTGCTTAATGGACTTATCATTCGTGGAGAATAGGATCAATAGAATCCATTATCGGTGAAGAATTGCTTCGGCCTGATTCCGTGATATGTAGCTTCCAGAATCGAAAGAAAATGGCATTTCGGATAAGTCGCCCGAAATCTGTGATGGTACCCCTTTGGAATATGCCAAAAATTGACCCAGAATAAATCTGCCCAAATCTGTGCTTAATGGACTCAATCATCATTGGAGAATAGCCTCAGGCCGAATCTGTGATCTGTAGGCTTAAATATCCAAAGATAATGGCCTTTCGTCGCCTAAAAGATTACGAAAATAAAACCAAAAAATAAATTGCCCAAATCAGTGCTTTATGGACATATCCTCCGTGGAGAATAGGATCAATAGACTTCATTATCGGTGGAGAATAGCCTCGGCCTGATTTCTTGATATGTAGCCTCCAGAATAGAAAGAAAATTAATTTCGGACAAATCGCCCGAAATCTGTGATGGTACCCCTTTGGAATATGCCAAAAATTAACCCGGAATAAATATGCACAAATCAGTTCTTAATGGACTCAATCATTATTGGAGAATAGCCTCTGGCCGAATCCGTGATCTGTAGCCTTAAATATCCAAAGATAATGGTCTTTCGTCGCCCAAAAAATTATGAAAATGCCACCAAAAAATAAATTGTCCCAAATCAGTGCTTTATAGACTTATCATTCGTGACGAATAGGATCAATAGACTTCATTATCGATGGAGAATAGCCTCGGCCTGATTCCGTGATATGTAGCCTCCAGAATCAAAAGAAAATTCATTTCCGATAAATCGCCCGAAATTTGTGATGGTACCCCTTTGGAATATGCCAAAAATTGACCCAGAATAAATGCGCCCAAATCTGTGCTTAATGGACTCAATCATTATTGGAGAATAGCCTCAGGCCGAATCCGTGATCTGTAGCCTTCAATATCGAAAGAAAATGGCCTTTCGTCGCCCAAAATATTACGAAAATGACACCAAAAAATAAATTGGTCCAAATCGGTGCTTAATGGACTTATAATCCGCGGAGAATAGGATCAATAGACTTCATTATCGGTGGAAAATATCCTAGCCTGATTTCGTGATCTATAGCCTCCAGAATCGAAAAAAATAACATTTCGGATAAATCGCCGGAAATCTGTGATGGAACCCCTTTGGAATATGCCAAAAATTGACCCGAAATAAATCTGCCCAAATCGGTTCTTAATGGACTCAATCATCGTTGGAGAATAGCCTCAGGCCTAATCTGTGATCTGTAGCCTAAAATATCCAAAGATAATGACCTTTTGTCGCCCAAAAAATTACGAAAATGCCACCACAAAATAAATTGGCCCAAATCAGTGCTTTATGGACTTATCATCTGTGGATAATAAGATCAATAGACTTCATTATCGGTGGAGAATAGCCTCGGCCTTATTTCGGGATATGTAGCCTTCAGAATCGAAAAAGAATGGCATTTCAGATAAATTCCCCGAAATCTGTGATGGTACCCCTTTGGAATCTACCAAAAATTGACTCGGAATAAATCCGCCCAAATCGGTGCTTAATGGACTCAATCATCTTTGGAGAATAGCCTCAGGCCGAATCTGTGATCTGTAGCCTTAAATATCCAATGATTATGGGCTTTCGTCGCCCAAAAAATTACGAAAATGCCACCAAAAAATAAATTGGCCCAAATCAGTGCTTTATAGACTTATCATCCGCGGAGAATAGGATCAATAGACTTCATTATCGGTGGAGAATAGCCTAGCCTGATTCCGTGATCTGTAGCCTCCAGAATCGAAAGAAAATGGCATTTCGGATAAATCGCCCTAAATCTTTGATGGTACCCCTTTGTAATATACCAAAAATTGACTCGTAATAAATCCGCCCAAATCTATGCTTAATGGACTCAATTATTATTGGAGAATAGCCTCAGGGCGAATCCATGATCTGTAGCCTTCAATATCGAAAGAAAATGGCCTTTCGTCGCCCAAAATATTACTAAAATGACACCAAAAAATAAATTGGCCCAAATCGGTGCTTAATGGACTTATAATCCGCGGAGAATAGGATCAATAGACTTCATTATCGGTGGAGAATAGCCTAGCCTGATTCCGTGATCTGTAGCCTCCAGAATCGAAAGAAAATGGCATTTCGGATAAATCGCCCGAAATCTGTGATGGAACCCCTTTGGAATATTACAAAAATTGACTCGTAATAAATCCGCCCAAATCTGTTCTTAATGGACTCAATCATTATTGGAGAATAGCCTTAGGGCGAATCCATGATCTGTAGCCTTCAATATCGAAAGAAAATGGCCTTTCGTAGCCCAAAAAATTACGAAAATGACACCAAAAAATAAATTGGCCCGAATCGGTGCTTAATGGACTTATCATCCGCGAAGAATAGGATCAATAGACTTCATTATCGGTGGAGAATATCCTAGCCTGATTTCGTGATCTGTAGCCTCCAGAATCGAAACAAAATGACATTTCGGATAAATCGCCGGAATTCTGTGATGGAACCCCTTTGGAATATGCCAAAAATTGACCCGAAATAAATCTGCCCAAATCGGTGCTTAATGGACTCAATCATCGTTGGAGAATAGCCTCAGGCCTAATCTGTGATCTGTAGCTTTAAATATCCAAAGATAATGACCTTTCGTCGCCCAAAAAATTACGAAAATGCCACCAAAAAATAAATTGGCCCAAATCAGTGCTTTATGGACTTATCATATGTGGAGAATAAGATCAATAGACTTCATTATCGGTGGAGAATAGCCTCGGCCTTATTCCGGGATATGTAGCCTTCAGAATCGAAAAAGAATGGCATTTCAGATAAATTCCCCGAAATCTGTGATGGTACCCCTTTGGAATCTACCAAAAATTGAATCGGAATAAATCCGCCCAAATCGGTGCTTAATGGACTCAATCATCTTTGGAGAATAGCCTCAGGCCGAATCTGTAATCTGTAGCCTTAAATATCCAATGATAATGGGCTTTCGGCGCCCAAAAAATTACGAAAATGCCACCAAAAAATAAATTGGTCCAAATCAGTGCTTTATAGACTTATCATCCGCGGAGAATAGGATCAATAGACTTCATTATCGGTGGAGAATAGCCTCGGCCTGATTCCATGATATGTAGCCTCCAGAATCGAAAGAAAATTCATTTCGAATAAATCGCCCGAAATCTGTGATGGTACACCTTTTGAATATGCCAAAAATTGACCCGTAATAAATCCGCCCAAATCTGTGCTTAATGGACCAATCATTATTGGAGAATAGCCTCAGGGCGAATCCATGATCTATAGCCTTCAATATCGAAAGAAAATGGCCTTTCGTCACCCAAAAAATTACGAAAATGCCACCAAAAATAAATTGGGCCAAATCGGTGCTTAATGGTCTTATCATCCGCGGAGAATAGGATCAATAGACTTCATTATCGGTGGAGAATAGCCTAGCCTGATTCCGTGATCTGTAGCCTCTAGAATAGAAAGAAAATGGCATTTCGGATAAATCGCCCGAAATCTGTGATGGAACCCCTTTGGAATATGCCAAAAATTGACCCGGAATAAATCTGCCCAAATAGGTGCTTAATGAACTCAATCATCGTTGGAGAATAGCCTCATGCCGAATTTGTGATCTGTAGCCTTAAATATCGAAAGATAATGGCCTTTCGTCGCCCAAAAAATTACGAAAATGCCACCAAAAAATAAATTGGCCCAAATCGGTGCTTAATGGACTTATCATCCGCAGAGAATAGGATCAATATACTTCATTATCGGTGGAGAATTGCCTCGGCCTGATTCCGTGATCTGTAGCCTCCAAAATCGAAAGAAAATGGCATTTCGGATAAATCACCCGAAATCTGTGATGTTACCCCCTTTGGAATCTGCCAAAAATTGACACGGAATAAATCCGCCCAAATCGATGCTTAATGGATTCAATCATCGTTGGAGAATAGACTCAGGCCGAATCCGTGATCTGTAGCCTTCAATATCCAAAGAAAATGGTCTTTCGTCGCCCAAAAAATTACGAAAATGTCATCCGAAAATAAATTGGCCAAAATCGGTGCTTAATCGACTTATCATCCGCGGAGAATAGGATCAATAGACTTCATTATCGGTGGAGAATAGCCTCGGCCTGGTTCCGTGATCTGTAGCCTCCAAAATCGAAAGAAAATGACATTTCGGATAAATCGCCTGAAATCTTTGATGCTAGCCCTTTGGAATCTGTCAAAAATTGACCCGGAATAAATCCGCCCAATTTGGTGCTTAATGGACTCAATTATCGTTGAAGAATAGCCTCAGGTCGAATCCGCGATCTGTAGCCTTCAATATCCAAAGAAAATGGCCTTTCGTCGCCCAAAAAATTACGAAAATGCCATCAGAAAATAAATTTGCACAAATCGGTGCTTAATGGACTTATCATTCATGGAGAATAGGATCAATAGACTTCATTATTGGTGGAGAACATCCTCGGCCTGTTTCCGTGATCTGTAGCCTCCAAAATCGAAAGAAAATGGCATTTTGGATAAATCGCCCGAAATCTGTGAAGGTCTATTATGAATGACCTTCAAAATTGATGAATAATAGCATATAAAAATAGGTGATTCATCAATTATGGAAGATTTTTTTGGAGAGCATTTTCATACTTTTTTATGGCTTTTTGCTAAAGGCCATTTCTTTAAATTTTGAAGGCCTAGATCACGGATTATGGCTGAGATTATTTTTCATGTATGATTAAGTCATTAAGCACCCATTTAGCTGGAAAAAATTTGTCCATTTTTTGCAGATTTCAAAGGGGCATCATCACATATTTGAGAAGATTTTTTCGAAAGGTCATTTTCATTGGATTTAGATGGATACAGATCACGGATTCGGCTTGAACCTATTTTTCACCAATGATTATGTCTATTAAGCACCGATTTGGGAAGATTTTTTCTGGGTTCATTTTTTACAGATTCTAAAGGTGCAACATCACAGATTTTGGGCTTTTTTTTTTTTTTGAAAGTCTATTTTTCTTTATTTTTGAAGGCTACAGATCTCGAATTCATCCTAAACTATGCTTCAGCGATGATTAAGTATAATAAGTACCGATTTAGGCGAAGTCCATTTTTTGCATATTTCAAAGGGGTACCATTACAGATTTCAAGCAATTTTTTTGAAAAACCATTTTCCTTGAATTTTGAAGTCTACAAATAACAATTCGGTTTGAAACTATTATTCAACGATGATTAAGTCTATTAAGCCCCAATTTGGGCAGATTTTTTCGGGATCCATTTTTTACAAATTCCATAGGGGTGCGATCACAAATTTCGGTCACTTTTTTAGAAAGGACATTTTCTTGGAGTTTGAATGCTTCATATCACAAATTATGCAGGAGGCTATTCCCGCTCGATGATGAAGTCTATAATCGCCGATTTGGATGGATTTTCTACGAGGCCATTTTTGTAATTTTTGTGCCTCTTTCGAACTACCTTTTTCCTTGGATTTTGAAGGATACAGATCATCGATTCCTGAGGCTTTTCTTCATCGATGATTCAGTCTATTAAACACCGATTTGGTCAAAAAAATTCCTAGTCCATTTTTTGAAAATTCCAAAGGTGTACCATCTCAAATTTTAGATGATTTTTTGAAAGTCCATTTTTCTTGGATTTTGAAGGCTAGATCACGACATCCACCTGAGACATATTTTTCACCGATGACTAAGTATATTAATCGACGATTTGGGCATATTTTTTCTGAGTTCATTTTTTACATATTCCAGAGGGGTACCCCTTTGCCCCTTTTCGAGTTTGTCAAAAATGGCCACGGAAAAATTGCGCACAAATTAGTGTTTAATAGACTTAATTATTGATATAGAATCGTCTCAGACCTAATCTGTGATCTGTAGCCTTCTAAATCTAAGAAAAATGACCTTTCACAATCACCCAAAAATTATGAAAATATCCTTCTGAAAAATCCGCCAAAATAGGCGAGTAATAGACTTTATTATGGGTGGAGAGTAGCCTAAGACTGAATCCGTGATCTGTACCCTTCAAAATCCAAAGAAAATGGTCTTTCAAAAAATCATCCGAAATCTGTGATGGTACCCCTTTGAAGTCTGCCAAAAATGGCCCCGTAAAAATTCCGCCCAAATTAGCGATTAATAAACTTCACTTCATCTTGAATAGAGAGTAACTTAAGGCCGAATCTACGATTTGTAGCCTTCAAAATCCAAGAAAAATGGTCTTTCGAAAAAATCGCCCAAAAATAAAGAAAATGTCATCTGGAAAATTTTCGCCCAAATCAACGATAAATATACTTCATAATGAGTGGAAACTGGAGAGTCTCCTAAAGATGAATCTGTAACTTTCAAATTCCTAGATGGGCTTTGATCCCAAACTTAAAGAATGCAGCAGAAGGTCTGACGGGCTTACTGTAATTCCGAGACCAATAGCAAAAATTAACGTATGCTTTTTTTTTTTTTACTGTATCCTACAGTTCCGTACAAAGATCAAGGAGTAAGATTGTAAGAAGGTATAAAAATTAAAAATTCCTCCCCCCGGGAAATACAACAGCACACGATCAACGCTTCCCCTCCATCGCGCCTCGCACCAAAGATCAAATCCCAACCGTCCATCTCGCCGCCGAAAACCTCTCCCTGAAAAACCCCCGAACAAACGCGCCGGCCGCCTCGTACTCCTCAATCCCCCGGACGTCGACGCCGCACCGGATCAGCTGCGGGAAGAACAACCAGAACCCGGTCGCCAGCACGAACGCCACCGTCGCCACGTTCGCCGCCACCCTCGGCGGCCGCCACGTCACCCCGCCGTGCTCCGCGGCCTTCTTCACCCCGACCTCCGCCATCAGGCAGGCGCCGTGGAGGATGAAGAACCACGAGATCTCCCACGTGGGCCTCTGCCGGCCCAGGTAAAAGAACATGAGCTCGTGCATCAAGGCCGAGACAACAAACGTGGCCCAGATCCCCGCGAGGCGGGCCCACCTCAGGCCCAGAACCCCCTCCAGCAGGGCCAGGGCCGGGTCGTACACCGCGGGCCGGAGGATGCTGCTGACCGTGAGGTTCCACCGCCGGCCCCAAAAGTCCTGGAGCGAGGTCGAGAGGTACGGCTCGTTGAACGGCGGCTCGAGACCCGACCCGATCGCGACCCGCGCCACCGCGCCGAAAACCGTCAACGAAACATCCAGAAAGCAGTAGATGTGGAGGAAGTAGACGAATAGAATGAACTTCGGGTGGAGGTGGGCCCCCCAATCGTACACCCACGACAAGGAAACATAGATCGCAGCTTTGGCGACGTAATTGAGCGGCGATTTCTTCTCCGGCGGCGGACGGACTCTGTTCTCGTCCACCTTTGGCGACGGGGAAACTTTTAGGGGGAGGCAGGCGATGGCGATGAAATGGGGGAGGGAGATTGGGGAAGAAGAAGGAGGAGGAGGGGAAAGAGGGCCGCGGCCGAAGGCGAAGAGGAGGAGCTTGAAATTGGCGAGCCAGGCGATGAAGAAGGAGGTCATGCCGCCGAGATGGACGGTGTGGAGGCGGAGAGGGAGGCAGAGGAAGAGGCAGAGTGTTGGGGCGATGAAGAGGAGCCTGGTGGGTCCCTTGGGGGTGATTTTGGCCATGTAGTGGCAGAAGGAGAGGGAGAGGAAGATGGTTGCCCAAACCTTGATGAAGTTGTGGATTTCCTCTTCCATGGCTGAATCCATGGATTGAGAAGAGAGATCTATGTGGGTTTTTCTAGTTTTCTTATGTTCTGTGTTTGGGTTTGTTTGGAGGAGCTAATAACAAAGAGGGAATGTGGGAGTTTGGAGAGGAAAGGGAAGTGTGGAGAAGGAAGCAGTGTAGGAGTGGGAAGTGTTATGGCTCTCTTTGTGTGATAGTGAAATAGTGGTTTTGGGGGAACCAAAGAGAAAGGTTTGTGGGTTGGTGATAGATAGAAGATAGTGGTACGCATATCACACATTCACATGTAGGAATGGAATTATTATTATATGATATATCAAATGGTAATTGGAAACTAATGTGATTTCGATGATTAATAGGTGGCTTGCAATGCTAATTTGGTTTATGATTAGAATCAGTAATTCGAACTAACATTTATATGACTGATGTTGTTTTTTTGAAAGAAACGGATTGAAACTACCGCTCCAATCTAAATTATCGTTCTATGTTCGATGATGTTGAATGTCATCCGTTAAATTTGAAGTTTGCTAGTGCATACATGGAGAATATTGCATCTTATGGTAGCATATAACATACTATATTAATTTGATAGGTTTGGATGGAGTTCAATTTAAAAATCTCACACTTCCACATGTTAGATCATGTCATTATTTTTTTAGTTAGTTCGTCACTTGTTAACCACTCTGATTTTAGTCAACGGAAATCAAAGATCCACATGATTAAAATTTAAAAATAGGAAAAAGAAAATTATTGAAAAAGAAGTCTAGGGAACCTTAAATTTTTTATGAATAAGCAAAGAAGGAATCTCTCCTAAACAAGGCCACTAAAATGTTGCATAGATATATTATTATTATGTAAAATGACGGTATCTTTCATAAGATTGTCTACTCTACGCCTTGGTTTATATGTGGTTTCATTTCACTCATCACTCATCAAGAGCATGTGACATCTTTAGCTTTGCATCCTTATATATTGATGCACTTGCAATTTCGAGTCGAAAATAATTAAACTGTCATGTAAAAGTGTACATCTAGCATACCATTTTCTAAAGAGTTCTATCCATCGAAAGAGTTTCGAAACGAAAAACTCAATGAAATGGTTGACAATGTGGCTGTTATATAACTTATATTAGTTATATTTCAAAATTCAGTAACAAATCGGTTAAGATCAAATATTTGATGACTAAGAAGTTAACTACCCCATAGTTCAGTGATCCATCATGTAATTCTCCCTTCTTCATTCTTCAAACAGCTCACAGTCAGAGCTGAGCTCGAGAACGAGATCTTCCCCAAATTTTGTCGATTTGACTTTTTTCCGATGCGCCGGTGATAGCAAGCAATCTTCGATCCGGATCCGCCAGCTTCCGTTAGTCTTTTAGCCGTAACGTCTGACGCCTGAACCCTCTCACCGCCCGCCGACGGTAAGTTTCCCCCCTTCTTTCTTACCTCCGATACGAATTGAAAATCTTTTAAAACCGTCTCTTGATTTTGGTTTTTCAATTTGGCTTTCGATGATTCTCAGAACTAGCATTGCCAATCGGGAAAGCTTGCATCTTTATGGTCGTTAGGCGGTAATGGCGATTTCTTCTTTATATTATAGGTGGAGTTCACAGAGAGCATAAAAACAGAGCATTTCCCCATTTCTAGATTCCGAGTAATCACTAGCTCAATCTAATTCGACCCCAGAGAAGAGCGCATTTGAAGACTAGGGTTTCTCATTCCGCGAATCTGGTTCTCACATCATGGAGGAACTAGACGATGGTTACTCGGTGAACAGTCCAAGAAGAGTGCTGAGCTTCTCGAAGACGAAGAAGAACCAGAAGAGGACAACAACAAGGGGAGGAAGAGGATCATCTGATTTCCTTCATCATCACACTAGCACGAGCAGCTGCCGTCACCCTTCATCGGTCTCGGGTCCAAAACCTTCAGAAGTTTACGGCTTTGTAGGCTCCATCACCACCATTGTTGCTACAGGTTTCCCATACCTGTCTCTCTGTGTTTCCCTCGTTTTTGGGTTTTGTTGAAATCGAGCTGATCATATTCATCCATGGCGGACATTGTGACGATGCAGTCATCTTCCTGGCATGGGCTTATGTTCCTGAACCCTGGCTGCACTCCATTGGCATCTCTTACTACCCCAACAGGTGAACTTTGCTGTTCAAAATTCAGTTGATGAATTGAATTGGGTTGTTGACGGTTATCAAGATTCCTTGGTAATTTTGGTTCAGGTACTGGGCACTAGCTTTGCCAACTTATGGTATGGTGGCAATTGTGTTGGCATTGGCTTTCTACATCGGTCTCAACTTCATCTCGACGCCTTCCACAACTTCGATGTCCATGGTGTTTGATGAGGTCACCCGGGAAGCCACCGATGATGTCAAGTTGCCACCAGGGGATCAGCAGCAGCAGGAGGCAATCAAGCCGATTTCAGATATTCCTGTCTACAAAGTTAACCATCTCATGTTTGGAGGAGACTCTAAAGAGTAATGGAATTTGTGATTTGTGAATACACTTATAGATATGGTGATTTTGAGCTGAATCATAGATAGAATTATACAGAGAACTTTTGAGACAAATCTCCATCTTAATGCCAATTTACAGCACAAAATCCCAACATAAACCAGCAAAGGAAGACCTTGGTTCGAAGTAATGAGAATGAAGAAGGCTACTGAACTCTGGTGAATGAAGCTGCTGCAACTTATGCTGTTCATATATCTGCAGACAGATATGCCTCGGATAGCGCAACCATCCGAGGAAGAGCGTCTCGGAGATGTGCAGATCCTGCATCTCATGCCTGCAAAGAAAGAAATTTCGATACGACTTTCTTCGATAGCTTCGTAGCACAGTATTCAACACAGACCCTGTAGGATCAAGATAATGTTATTACCACAGCTCCTCAGCTCCAAGTTCTTCACAGGAAAACCAACCTAATCCATGGTTCAAAATCGAACTTAATGCATAAACTAACCTATTGTAGGGATTTGACGCCGGAGTTTCAGATTTTCAGCTGTAGGGAAAAGGATTTGTCAACGATCCCTCTCAGCAGCAACATATAAGCACCCACGTTCTCAGTCCTGAAAACCGGAATTCAACCTCTGTTATTTTAATGCCACCTTCATCCACGTCTTCCTGCTACAATAAAGATCGAACCTTTTTCTCTGCGATTGGCCTTCACAAGCAATTCAAGCTTCTTTATTCTTTTGTTTTCAAATCTCAGGCGCGGGAAAAGTCAACTGCCGACCGAAGAACCGGAAAAATGGCGAAACCAGCAGTTTACGACGCCGCCACTCAGATCTACGCCTCTCCTAGACCGCCGGTCCATTTCCCGACCGACCCGAACCTCTCGCTAACCTCCTTCCTCTTCAGCTCCGCCGCCGTCACTTCCTCTCCCGATTCCGCCGCACTCATCGACTCTGTTTCCGGCGAGACTCTGTCCTTCGGACAGCTCAGAATCTACGTCAGCAAGCTGGCACACTCCCTCCGGTACAAGCTCGGCGTGAAAGCAAACGACGTCGTCCTGATTATCTCTCCGAATTCAATTCATTTCCCCATCTGCTTCCTCGCAATCGTCTCCCTCGGCGCGATTGCTACAACTTGCAATCCGGCTTACACCGTCGGCGAAATCTCCAGCCAGATCACCGATTCCAAGCCGAAATTAATCATCACCGCCCCCCAACTGGTGGACAAGCTCGCCGGCTTCAATCTGCCGTTGATTCTGCTGAATAATGATTACTCTGTTCTCCCCGAATTAGAATCCGGGACGGTCTGGCGGTACTCGGAACTGATCGAATCGGCCGAAGCGGAAACAGAGCTGCCGGAAGCAGAGGTGAAGCAGAGCAGCGCGGCGGCGCTGTTCTACTCGTCGGGGACGGGAGGGAAGAGCAAAGGGGTGCTGCTGAGCCACGGCAACTTCATCGCGACGGCGGCGATGGTGACGGCGGATCAGGAGGCTTATTCTGAGGCGAAGGAGGTCTTACTCTGCTTCCTGCCCATGTACCACATTTTCGGGTTCTCCGCGGCGACCTACTCGCAGCTCCGGCGAGGGAACGCGGTGGTGTCGATGGAGCGGTTCGAGCTGGAGGAGATGGTGAGGTGCGTGGAGAGGTATGAAGTGACGCAGCTGGCGGTGGTGCCGCCGGTGATGATCGCTCTGGCGAAGCGGTGGGATGAGATGGGGGAGAGGTACGATCTGTCGTCGTTGAGGTTGATCACCTCCGGCGGGGCGCCGCTGGGGAAGGATCTGATGCAGGAATGTGCCACAAAACTGCCGCACGTCCATGTTGTTCAGGTAAATTGATGTTTACTCCTCCATTTTCGGCTGCAATTGCATACAAATTGTATATAACTGAACATTGTTCAAGGTATTTTTTTACATATCAATGTGTGGGTGGTACGAGCAGGGATATGGCATGACTGAGACTTGTGGAATCATATCAATGGAGAATGAGAGGGAAGAAATGCGACATTCTGGCTGTTCTGGGAAACTAGTTCCAGGGGTTGAGTCCAAAATAATTGGCATAGAGACGTCGAATCCACTGCCACCCAATCAAACTGGTGAGATTTGTGTTCGTGGACCAAATATGATGCAAGGTACGTACCGTAACGCCAATCAAGCTAAACAACTGTACTTTGAACCCTTCACTTTCCTCGCATAAATATAGCTCGAAACAAGCTATGGTGCTCGCAACACGCCATCTGAGAGAACGTGGCGAATAGGGCGAACAGTCATCGGATTGTGCATGATGGGCGTTCTGCATTGCCACCGCATTCATCCGAGGACGCCTATGTGCACGTTCTCATAGATGGTGGTGTTGAGAACAACATGGCCGAGTTGAGCTACCTCCTTTCCTCGTGTTGCACTGAATTAATCGGCTCCTATGCATGTATCATCATGTTCAGGATATTATAACAATCCTGAAGCTACGAGAGAAACAATAGACAAGGAAGGATGGCTGCACACAGGAGATGTTGGTTATTTCGATGAACAAGGGCAACTCTTCGTGGTGGATCGTATCAAAGAGTTGATCAAGTGTTATGGGTTTCAGGTACGTAATTTTGCTAAAGACTGCATGGATTAATTACTACTAAGTATAAAGATTAACGTACTATCGAATAACACACTAATTAATATACGTACGTACGTTATAGGTGGCGCCGGCAGAACTTGAAGGGCTGCTGCTCTCCCACTCCGAGATAGTCGACGCTGTTGTCATCCCGTAAGTAGCTACCTAACTAAGCAAAACCTGCATGCATATGGCTTATATATGTTTTAACTAATATAATTAACATCGTGTTAATTTCATTGCATCTACATCACCTAGGTACCCGGATGTAAAGGCCGGCGAGGTTCCTATTGCATATGTCGTCCGTGCGCCCAACAGCTCGCTCAGTGAAGCGAGTGTGCAGACCTTCATTGCAGCACAGGTCGCGCCGTACAAGAAGCTGAGGAGGGTGACGTTCGTGGACAAGGTTCCGAGGTCTGGTGCTGGGAAGATTCTCAGAAGACAACTGATTGAACAAGTGCGATCACAGACATGATGATCATCAATCATCATCATCAAATTGTACACGAGACCTGAAATAAATGCATGAGTTGGGTGGACGATCGATAAACACTATAGTGAATATTAACCTTAAACATTCATCTTGTTGGTTTTTGCTCCAAGTCGGGTTCAGATTTCACGTCATTGTACATGGAAAATTAAGAGAGCTACTAATGATGCTGCTCGTAGATCTGGAGATACGCCTCTGAGAGTGCAACCATCTGAGGGAGTGTCTCTGAGACGTGCAGATTCTGCATCTCGTACCTGCAACGAAAGAAATTCCGATATCAGAGATTTGGTCATTGGCCTTAGTGGCAGAATTGCAAAAGAAGGCTGTAGGATGAGGATCTCTTACCATAGCTCTTCAGACTTTCGGTGGACAAAGACTCTGTAGGAACCCTCTTTTGGTCTGCCATCATGGACTAAATTAGCTATCAGATCGTACTTTGAGGGTGACTTTTCTATCTTCCTAGGCAGAGGAATATAGTCCTTCAGTTCCAAGTTCTTCAAGGGGAAGTTGACTGCAACACCAATTCATTACACATATAAGCATAAGGAGATCTCTTTCAGAGCTTATGATAATCCATGGTTCATATTCCAACTAAATACACGAAACTAACCTATAGTAGGGTTCTTCTCAATGAAGAAGTTGTTCTCCTTAAATCGCTGCATGTGAAGGATTAGATACTTTGGCAACTTGGTTACCCGATATTTCACCCAGGCCCTCTGAGGCCTGACTACTTCAGTGGCAGTCTCCCCATCGAATTTCTTCAGTATGTCGAACAAAGGAACCTAAGCCAAGAAGCTATCTCAAGTAAGGGAAACTATTTGAGCAATACTTATGAGCACTAGAAGAGTGGCATCCAAGAGAGAGAGAGAAAGAAACCTAAAGCTTAGGACGTAAGGAAATAAGGAATAGATAACATACCTGTGGAATAATACTTTTGTCCATCACATCCTTAAACAAAGGTTGTGGTGGCAAATCCAGTCCGAGCACCAAGAATGACATTCTTGATTTTTCCATTAGAACATCATCATCTCCTGTATTGCCATCTGTCTCTTTCATAACCTCAAGTTCTCCCTGCCAAGCCGAAGAAGCTATAAGTACACAAGTAACAGCAGCAAAGACAGTTGGGAAACAGGGAAAAAGACAATCAGTAGCATCACAATGTCGATGCACTTACCTGAAAGCAGTCATAAATTACGCTATTGTTTTTTGAATTTTTAAGTTCTGCGTGGAGTGCTTTGAGAAGCCATTGCAAGAACTCCAGAGGGTCAGACTGTTGGCCTATGCAAAACCTTTTCTTGCTGACTTCCGTAACTGCTTGAAGAAACTCATGAGGGCTCACCTGCACAGAATTCCAAAACATGAATTATGAAAGCTGACATTCAAGACTAGCATTGCCTATTTAACGTTATTACTGAGTCGTTATTACCTGTCCCTTGAAGTTTCGTGCATGCCATATCTTCCGTGTTAGCTCCCCAAAGCATTGAACAAGAGAGGACTGACAGTGCTGATAATTTTCAGGAATGAGGAAGAAATTTCTTAAAGGTGTTACCCTCATTAGAGACTGAATGGTAACATTCATGAAATCAGTTCCTTGAAGCTTATTGAGGCCCACCTGATAGTATAAGAACCAATGCCATAGTTAAAACATAGCATAAACCTAAAAGGTAAAAACATATAAAAAGATGACACCATTCCAAGCCTGCCGACAGAATTACTAGCTAGGGAAGATAAACACATTAGCATTATTGAGGAAATATAAGCAAACCATTCCCGGAAGGTAATCGGATCCATCGAGCGCCCTAGACCATTGTCTGTTTTTGTCCAGCTGTGCAACTTGTTCCACTGTAAACCTGCATCGCACAAAAGATGAAGTTGAGTGTCTCACTGCCTGCAATCGATAAAGGATCGATGGAATAAATGCACAATTAGAACAGAAACAAACCTCGGATTCAGAATATGGCGTATGTCATCCAAAGATGGATCAAGGATTTCATATCCATCAGGAAGACAGTATACTTTCTCATTCTGTAGATTGATATAGACGTGGTGATCTGCTTCAAGACTATGAGTATAAGCATGGGTATTCTTCCTTCTTCCTTGGTAATACTTCCCACACACCAGACATGCATAAACATCCAATTTTTCCAAAGAGACCGAGCATTTCTTCTCAAAATCGAAATCCAGCACCTGCAAGAAACAATGGTTCCAATCGGGTTTGTTATGGAGCCAATTTGCATAAATTATACCGCAAACATCAGAGCTATATTACCTGGCGATTCACGGTATCGAGATACGGGCAGTCTCCACGAGGCTGCAGTTGCCTCCTCCGCCTTTGAAGGCTAGACCCTTGTTGATCATCATCAACAACATGAACAGCTCCCTCCACTTTCTGTCTCTTAATGGAACCTTGTTCATCCACCATTATCCTATCAAGTTCTTCACTCTTCATCACCACCATCTCTCCAAACTCACTCGCTCTCTTCTCCAATTTCAATGCCTGCAACACCAGCAGACAGTACGCTATCAAGACAAGTTCAACCTCTGTCAATTTCATTTACTCCTCCCATCCAATTCCTAATTGTTCATTCCAATCTCAGCTTTTCACTATCGAGAAGCAAGTAAAGAGAGAAAGAGATTAGAAAAGGTACCTAGGGTTGAGTGATACTGATACCGCTCTCGAGTCCTTGTTGTCTTTCTTCTTCTCCTCTGCTTTCACTTGTGCTTCGCCGAGCGAGTCACCGGCCAGCAGACGGCGGAGAGGCTCAGCTAGCCGATTCGTGAAGGATCTAACTACCCAGGAGCTGCGAGCTCGAGAAGAATCCGGCGTGTGTTCGACTTCCGTTTTCCCGTCCGGGCAGAGAATTTGACGCGGGAGTTTCAGATTTTAATTTTACCCATTTTGCTTTTTAGGATTGTTTTTTTAAGGATTATTATAAGTCCTTTTTCCATTTTGTTTAAGAATTCCTTTTCCGTTCGTTTTCGTTTCAACTAGTTTTTAGTTCTTGGGCCCAAACGAATTCATTGGACTGATCAAGCAAAGCCCAACTGAGTCCGGCCCATTCGAGTGTTAGTCAATGGGCTAATACCTTGCTGGTACCTTCACGAAGAGAGAAATTATTTCCGTTCATTTTCGTACAACGAACCTGATAGCCATATGTAATACAGCAAAGGAAGAACTTCCCTACCCTCCAAAATTTTGATCACTATCAAATACCTCATCACATCAATCACTACAACAATTAACCTTAACATTCATCTTGTTGGATTTTGCTCTGTATCGGGTTCAGATTTCACGTCGTGCATCCAAAGTAAAGAGAGGGAAGTAGCACGAACGAGTTTCACAGCCTTGGACGTCATGGCTCCTACTACTGATGCTGCTCGTATATCTGGAGATACGTCTCCGAGAGTGCAACCATCTGAGGGAGTGTTTCTGAGACGTGCAGATCCTGCATCTCGTACCTGTACGAGAGATTACTTCGTTAGCCTTAATAGAGTTATGGAAGAAGATCAATATTGGGAATGAGGATTATGTGATTTACCATAGCTCTTCGGACTTCCGTTGCACAAACACTCTGTACACACCCTCTTTTGGTTTGCCATCATGGACAATGTTGGCTATCAAGTCGTACTTCGACCGCAATTTCTCGTTCTCCTTGGGCGTTGGCAGAGGAATGTAATCTTTAAGTTCCAAGTTCTTGACGGGAAAGTTGACTGCAACACCAATTTATATGTAAATGTAAGCACAAGAAGCTCTTTGGGAGTTGATGATAATTCAATGCTAGAATTCCTGGCTCGTGATGGAGACTAACCTATTGTTGGGTTCTTCTCAATGAAGAAGTTGTTCTTCTTAAACCGTTGCATGTGAAGGATTATGTATCGGGGCAATCTGGTCACTCGATATTTCATCCGGGCAATATGAGGCCGGACTACTTCGGTGATAGTCTCTCCATCGAATTTCTTCAGTATGTTGAACAAAGGAACCTAAAACAACAGTAGTGAGAAGTGTACAGAATTAATCACGGAGGAACACTAAATCAAAGAAACCCAGGTTCTACATTACCAGGCAGTATTGCTCATAGTAAGAGTCAACAAGTCCATATAGCATAAAAACGAACTTTAACATCTTTGCATGATGTGTACAATTGGCATAATAGATTACCAAAACCAACAGTATATTGTTCACAGATATGCAATGTCAATGTCTCGGGATATGAGTTCAGCCGCTCTATTGGTAAAGGAGAGTACTCAGTAATCCACTTCCGATTTTAACAAATATGAGACTAGATGAATGCTTCTTCCTTCAGGTGATAAATCTATCATAGATTCAATTAACATGGCTGCAAGACAGCTAATATTCAAGTCACAGTAGATTGAGGAGTAATTAGGCAACAATTAACATTCAGTAAGTTATTGACTTATTGCCAACAATCCACATGGCCGATTGAGTATCCTAATTATTCCTTAATCCTTATCTAGCCATAATAATTACCAAGGGCAAGGATAGCCACAAAGACCAACATTTTCACATGACATTAAGGCATTAGGTTGTGGACAAACACCATTTAAAACAACAACAGAATTGACTTGGATAAAGTAAGGCATATTAAGGATCTATTAGGCTATAAAGTATGGGAAATCCTAGAGAGAGAGAGCCACCAGACAACATTGCAAACCTAAAAGTTAGGACATAGAGAATAGTCAAATACCTGTGGAATAATGTTTTTCTCCATCACATCCTTAAACAAAGGAGGAGGTGGCAAATCCAGTCCGAGCATCAAGAATGGCATTCTGGACTTCTCCATCAGAGGATCACCACGTTCTGTCTCACCATCAGTAGTTTTCTCACTCTTGTCACCAACATTTTCTTTCTTTTCAGTGATAGCTTTCTTAGGAATCTCTTTGATAACCTCCAACTCTCCCTGCCAAGCCAAAGCAGCTAAAACATAAGATTCTGTACACAAGTAACAGCAGCGAACAGTTGGGAACATGGAAATGCTAATTAGCCAAATAGCATTACAACGGCAGACTATTACCTGAAAGCAGTCATAAATTATGCTATTATTCTTCTTGGAGGTCTTAAGTTCTGCGTGAAGCGTATTGAGAAGCCAAGCCATGAACTCAAGAGGGTCAGACTGTTGGCCTATGCGAAACCTTTTCTTGCTGGCTTTCATAACTGCTTGAAGAAACTCATGAGGGCTCACCTGCACACAATTACAGTATGAATGATAAAGCTAAAATACAAAGACCATCTCCAATATATCATCATTTCTAATGCCCTACCTGTCCCTTAAAGTTTCTAGCGTGCCATATCTTCCTTGTTAGCTCCCCAAAACGCTGAACAAGAGAGGACCGATTGTGCTGATAATTCTCAGGAATGAGGAAGAAATTTCTCAAAGGTGTTACCCTCATCAGAGACTGGATTGTAACATTCACGAAATCAGTTCCCTGGATGTTATTGAGGCCCACCTGATAATACAAGGATCAAGGCTACAGTTAAACACAGCTAAAACCAAAGGGATAAACATATCATTTTGTAAGGAAAATACCCACATCAACATTCAGGAAATGGAGCAAGAATAGAGAATTAAATGCACACCATTCCAGGAAGGTAATCAGACCCATCAAGCGCCCTAGACCACAGTCTGTTTTTGTCCAGCTGTGCAACCTGCTCCCTGGTAAACCTGCATGCATCACAATCCAAACAAGAAGCTGTGTGTATCACCCCTCGCCCATAATAAATTTCAGGAAAAGGCTTCGTGCAAAGCTGTACATCTTCACAAGGTAGAATAAGGGGTAAAGCAAAAGAAACAAACCTCGGATTCAGCACATGCCGTATGTCATCTAAAGACGGGTCAATGATTTCGTATCCATCAGGAAGACAGTACACTTTCTCGGTCTCTAGATTGATATACACATGGTGCCCTGCTTCAAGACTATGAGTATACGCATGGGATTTCTTCCCTCTTCCTTGGTAATACTTCCCACAAACCAAGCACGCATAAACATTCAGATTCGACAAAGAGACGGAACAAAACTTCTCGAAATCGAAATCCAGCACCTACAAAATAAAGGTAGATCGACACCCATCATTCAAACTTCCTTGACATACAAGAAGAAAAAAAAATAAGGCCACATTTTTCAGCACCCAAAAAACATCAGAGCTCCCCCTACCTGGCGATTCACTGTGTCAAGATAAGGACAGTCCTCACGAGGCTCCAGTAGCTTCCTCCGCCTCTGAATGCTCGCCTCTTGTTCATTATAATCATCATCGTCGTCATCATCATCAACAACAGCTCCCTCTTCTCCACCCCTACCGCCATTGTTCTGCTCCCTCGCTTCATTCTCCTCCTCCTCGTCCACATCATTGTACGGGACTAGAGGGTTGTCAGTATCTACAGGAGAAGACGGACCTTCTTCCACTCTCTGTCTTTTAACGGAACCTTCTTCCACTTCATGATCTCTCTTCCTCACCATCCTCTCCCCTAAACTCTCTCTTCCCCAAATTCAACAACCTGCAACACAAAAGGGCAAATCGAAATTCCTCCAACCTAAAGTTAAGCTTCTTCTCGAAATCGAAATTCCTAATCACACACCAAAACCCTAACTGCCGAGGCTGTCGACAAAGCAAATAAGGAGACGAAGGGATTACAAACTGTACCTCTAGGGTTCAGTGATGCCGCTCGACTCCCTCGTTGTTGTTGTCTTCTGGTGCTTCCCCGAGCGAGTCAACGACCAGGGGTCCGGCGGAGAAGTTCTCAGCTTGAAGAACGATAAGCAATGTTGGTCGACGAAGAATGAAGCTGGAAATGAGAGTTGCGAGCCAGGAAAAAAATTGGAGTGAAGGAGAGGGAGGCGGCTTCTAAATGGAGGCAGAAGAATAACCAGAATCGGGCGGGTTTTCGTTTCCCGGCGGAGAAGCGACCGGGAAAGAGAATAGGAGAATACGGCGTCGTGTACTTCATGGGCCGTAGCTCCTTTGGGCTTAGCCCACTTGTGATCTGCCCCTAATATTTATTTTCCGTGTTTTATTTTACCAAAAAAAGTATATAACGGCATGTTTGGTCAGACAGAAAATTGAGGAATTGCAATTCAATTTCCAATTTCATTTTATACTCTTATGTTTGAAATGATAATAGCTTGGGAAATGAATTTCATTTTGCCTAAATTTTGAAATTAAAATGTCTATCAGAAGTGATAGAAATTGAGGTTATAAAACTAGTAATTTTATAAGTCATGCTCCACATATCTCAAAGACCAGAATACTCTCTTCCCCAATCCCCGCCAGACAAGGACTGGAGATTTCCCATTCATAAAATGGAGAGGGTTGATTAAAAACTGTCACAAAACCTCACAAATCGTGATCTATATGTATCGTACGATTTTGCTCAATGAATTCTTTGATCCGTATTTACCGATCACATAATGATTTCGATTTGGAAGAACATATACCTCACAATTGTTTAATAAATAGTCTCATACAAACTTTCAACCGATAGGATACAAAAAAGAACTCTTAGCTTTTTCGATCAAAATGACAAAATAAAGGCAGACAAAGTCTTCGTACAATGCTAATTGTAAATATAACATAAACATAACACAAAAATAAATTTTAACAATATGAAGCCCTCAAAAATTATATTGTCATCCAAGCATATTAGACCAATATCTCTGTTGCGTTTATGTTGGCAGCCATTCTTTACGAATATCAAAGGTGTAGTTGATCTCCAAGTAACATTTGTTATCATCATCCACAAACTGAGAACAAACATGAACAAAATGTAAGTAGCAAAGAACAAACACGCAATATGATAATCATCAATGAATAGTGTGAGAGAGAAAAATGTCATAGTCTAACAAATTTCGTGATATTTTTTTATCCCTTAACCCAAATGAGTTCAATTCGTCAATTATCAAAGGCAGAAAAAAGCATAAACTATTGCCACTTTTTAGTAGTGTGAGACACTTTCACGATATTGAATTGTCTTGTCTAGTTTGACTTTCAGAATTTTGTGCGCTCGCCATAGTTTATTATGTGTAATTTGTGTTTCATACTCTCTAATGAATTTATCATAATAAAACTAGTGAAAATCACAAGTGCGAGTGTCTTTTTTACGGTTTCTGTGAGAATATCTCGGTTATTGAATATAGATCCATCACTTAATATAAAATAATAATTAATTAATTGATCAGAACACATCGTTGCTAGGTACGAATTAAAAACTCACTCACCTTACTTCTAGCTGAGTAAGATCCTCTAGCAAACATGCCGGAAGGAGTAGTCTCCTCAGGCATCTCGTGTGTGTAAGTTTCTGCTTGTGGACTAAAAGTTCCAAGCATCTCCTTCGTACTATCAACTGCCAAGAACAAAGATAACACATAATCTTGAATTGTTATAAACTGAAAACAAAAATGTCTACTCGTCGTATAAATGAAATTTTAACAATTTCTTGAGCTTAACAAACATCTTTAAAAAATAAGGAAACAAATTAAATATGTCGGGGAGAGAGGAAGCAACCTTTGACGCCTGTTTTCCAAACTGTGTTGGTATATCTTAGCCCGCACACTATGTTATTCTTGACTTCGAAGGTGAAGAGTAAACTATATCGACAACCTTCTTTTAAGGTGAACCAACAACCTTTGGGATCTCCATCTTCTGGGATCGAAAGCACAATATCCTCCCTATCAGGGGATTTGATTGCTAGACTTAAAATCTTCACTTCGGGATCCAAAGTTTCTGTAAAATACAATGCACGATTTTAAGGAATAAATATGTGATTTTAGAAAACTAACACAAAGGCACATGAAAGCAACCCCGAGTCATTATTACTCGGAAATTTTTTACCTCCGACAGCCTCAATATCCACAGCACCGAGAAGTTGCTCCTTCCATCTCCTCAAGCTCTCGTCATCCTATAATGTTCTCAATTACCATGAACACAACGGGTTATAACTACTATATCCATGTATGCTTATGCATTTCAACCATCAGTCAACTGTGATAGGTAGTTGGAGATAGTTGAAAATTTGAATATCATAAATTTCGAATTTACTATTTAATGTTATAGGATCGCCTCCAAATAAATAACAATCGATAACAGAATCTCTCACAAAAATCAGTGAAATGAATAAGTATTTCCATACCTTATCCTTTTCGAGTTGTTCTTTGAGTGTGTATTGAGGACCCACTTCAATCTTTCTTTCTTCATCATGATCATCATCTTCATCTTCCTCATGGTCCTTACCTTTAGTCTCCTTTGCCTCATTTTTTTCAGGCAATTTCTCTCCTGAAACTTCCTCCTCATTTTTGTCCATTTTTTTTGCTTTCCTTTCCTTTCTTAATTAGTTTTTTTCTCTCTCAATCACATAAACCCAAGTAGCCTTGGAATGGCAAAAATACCCGCAAAAAGAAAACCAAACTTACAAAATCATTGGGGAAAAAAATGAAATCCCAAATTAAAGCAAAACAACCTAATGCCTCTCTATAATTCGAGAATGGACTAATGATGTAGCAATCATTTGATAGTTAAACATTGCTCAAAGAAGAAGTAAGAAGTGTTGATACAAAAGATAGGGAAAAAATGGAAGAGATGAAATGAAAGTACAAATGGAGAACACGCAGAAAAGAAAAGAAAAGTCAACCTCTCACCAATCAATAGTGATCAGGATTTGATCAGGGAGATAAGTGCAAAGGATTAAGAGAGATAGTGTCAATGGTTAGATGTGGAAAGTGCAAACATGAAAGATACACAGAGGAAATAGTCTTGTGGTGATCCGAAGTTTTATGAGTCATATTAGACGATCTATTTTGAGTTGAAATTGGGTTTGACTCCTTCACATGTCATATTTATACAGAAGAATAAATAAAATGAGATTAGAAAATATTAATAATCCAATATATAAACATAACTCACTTTATCGATGATTTTAGAAAGTACGCAAATTTTTTTCTTATCCAAGATCATATATGTCCAACAACATAAGGATACAAGTTAAACTAAGAATAAATCTTATTTACTCGTATGAACGTTCTACGATTGTATTATATTACAATAGTATACATGCGGTAACTTGCACATACCTAGTCTAAACAAACATGAATTTTGCATTGGAATGTCAACCTTATCTTCAATCTAAGTGTTGTAGTTGATACATACCATTTAGTAAATCTCTGAACTTAAATACAATAAGACAATCGCCATCAAAAGTAAATACACCATGGCTCGTTTCATGTTGTATCGATAAAGGTTTAAACCTTTCATCATGTTTAGTATACCCATCACGAATGCCACAAATCTCTGCAAATATCAAATTGGGAACGGCCAATGAGAACCCATAGTAAATTTGGCTAAGCAAACTAAATTTGACTCATCGAATTCCTGCAAACAAGTCTTTGCACTCAGTTGGTTTTCAAATATCCATAAGTAATCCCTTGAAGTTGAGGTTTTGCTAGGGGGATTTGGAGGGGGTAAATGACTTTCAAGTTTATGCTTATTAGTGAGTTTATGAACTCAGACGCAACAAATATGAGATTGGAAGATAATTAAATCAAGATTACCGGGGGAAAAAGATAATTAAATCAATCCAAATTGATATTGATGATCAAATTATGCCATGTCAAATCCCTTACCAATCTTATTGGCTCGATGTTAAGGGGTAGTACTTCCACAAGCATCTCAAGGTTCCTATATATATTGTTATATATAATTTATATCAAAGTAAGGATTATGAAGGAAAAGCATAATAATACAATATGAACTAACTGATTAAATTGATATTAATCCAAACCTTATAAAAAACTTGCCCTGGTAGGTTTGGAGAATGTAGAGGTTTAAACCTTCTCCAAGAGGAAAATGTGTCTTGCTCCATTCTTCGAATTATTATAAACCCAATTACCCAAATGAAGAAGACATTAAATAATTAGCACCATAAAATTAATGAAAATTATTAGAAGAAGTTAAATATGAAAGGAGGGGGGATTAAATAATAATTAATTTTATGTATTATATTACGTACGAAATTTCCAGGTGAAGCCAACATTGATTCCATGTCGCAAAGTGGGTTTCACCACAAACTCAACATTGTCTCCCAAACTCGTCATCAAGTGCTTGAAGAAGCCATGGATGGCTTGCTGATCAAACAATGCATCCATCAATAGATATTGCCATCGAAGCAAGGAATCTGATCGTGGGTCTTCATTAAAGAACATTAAGGAATCGACGGTTCACTAGGGTTATTTCTAGATGAAAAATCGCTAGATGTACATACTTGCTTTCCGAAGAGACTGAACTCATCACCACTGGAAACGTCAGAATTCATATGGCCATCAACATCGTCGTTAACACTTTTGTTGTTGCTGCCAGTGCCAGTGCCAGTGCCACTGTTATTGTTATCGTCTTTGGATGATGATGACAAGGAGAAGATTTTGACACGAATTCGTGATCGTTCAAAGGAGGAAGAAAGGTTTCGGGTGGAGCTAGAAGAGTTGGTTTTGTGGAAGGCGATATGGGTCTTTTGGTACCCGAGAGGAACATTGGGAGCTACGTGGGAGAGTTTGGAGGTACAAGGTGGAGGAAAAGGAGATGCAAATGCAACAATGGTAGCCATCTTGAAGATGATTTAAAACATGGTCCATGGATTGGAGGGGCTTATAAATTAAATTTTGTTTAATTGTTTTGGGGTATTAATTATGTGGGAAGCAAATAGGTTTGGAGTATTGGGAGAACATGCAATCTTTCATATAGTGTTGTTTCATGCTTTATGCATTCTTGGATAAGGAATTATATTCCTTTCCCTAGTGTACAAGTAAAGTATGTTTGTTGTATGAAACAAAAGAATATACTAATATCTTATAATCAATACTAACAAGAAGTTAAAAAAAACTGTAACTTATTAAGAGTAGAAACTTAAATTTCGTTTAAATAATATGAGTTGGCATCGTTTCAGGAAATTAGGTCGAATTGAATCAGTTATAAGAAAACATAGACTTTCTCTTATATATCAAATAGAGTATATATATCTAGCTCTTTTGTTTTTAATTTGAGTAAATTGATACTTGATTTAGACTACTAGATACAAAAATATCTGACGGACTGAAATAGAATGACTACGACGTTAGTTCTATCGAACTTTAATGTCCCATATGTTTACCATCAAAGTTTAGTGACTAGTTTGTTAGATCTCAAAGTTATGGGGACCATTATGATAATTTAAATTTCGTGCTACAAATGCAAGTGCAACTCTCCATTGGCCATTGGATATGGGAAAACGGTGCGTATTGGTCACTGACGTCACGTCCGTCTTTGCGCGAAACGCCAAAAAAATCATAGCGCGACAAGAACAGAAAGACCCAAATCAAAGTGGGGAAGCAGCTGCGAGCCCAAAAACCCAATCCCATTCCCTCTGGAATCTCCTCTCCATCTCTCTCTTCTTCCATTATCGCCGGATTCAGAGACTTCCGTTGACGCCATAGGAAGAGAGATTTAAGAGGGGAAGGGAACTTAGCATCTGGTGATTAGTAATCCGCCCAGAGGGATTAGCAAAAGGGGAGGAGTAGTTTTAGCAATGGCGGAGGATCTGGTTCTGGACACGGCGATCAGAGATTGGGTTCTGATCCCGCTCTCCATCGTCATGGTTCTCATCGGCGTGCTTCGTTACTTCGTCTCCAAGCTCATGCGTTCCACTCAGGTCCCCGACGGCAAGATCGTCAAAGAAGGGCAAGTCTGCCCTAATCTCTACTCCCTCTCTCTCGTTTGCGATCATGGCTACTGGGTTGGCATAAAATTGACTTCTTGCTGCTGGGTTGTTGTAATTTCAGGCAGGTGATCGTTAGGGCTCGGAATTTGAGGGCGGCGGCGAATTTCATTCCTGCCAAGTCATTTCGCGCTCGTCGAGCTTATTTCAGTAACGAGGTTTGTCTTCTTCCTAACCCCAAACATTGGAGCTGCTTGGGGCTTCTTGTTCAGTTCTTTCATGTTCGGTTTTAGCAGAGGAATCAATTTAGCGAATTTGAATGTGCAATCTGGATTGTTGGTTTGGGGAAGTAGCTGCAATGAAACAGCTAGAGCTTTAGGTTTCGAAGTAGGAAACACAAATTTGCATATATGCCTTCTTATGGTGAGAGAGTCAAGAGTGAGCTTCCATAGAATAAATTTGGGTTCTGAAGTTAAGAATCTGTAGAGTGTATCTGCATGCTAGCAGAAGAGCATTGGATTTTGTGGCAACATGTAAGGAGGTTTTTGTCTTTCTGGAGGCTGGCATTTGATTGTTTATGGCATTAAGTATTGAAAGTTCTTGTCTTTCCGGGCTGGCAGGAGAATGGACTGCTGCATGTTCCTAAAGGGCAAGCTCAGAACCCACAAGCGCAAATGTTCTCTGATCCGAACATGGCCATGGATATGATGAAGAAGAATTTGTCTATGATTATACCTCAGGTACTCTCACGTTTGATGGAGCTAATTTTAGCTATCTCTGATGGGGTTATCCAGATAATAAAAGTTATTGACTCTCTTGTCTTGCCGCTGCTACTTGTCAGACTCTTACTTTCGCCTGGGTCAACTTTTTCTTCTCTGGATTTGTTGCAGGTTTGTTTTCTGTTTATTTTTGTCTTGTTGAATGTTTCTGCTTTGATTTTTTTTTTCTTTTTGTCTAACATGTTACATAATACAATATGTTGTCTCACTTAATTGTTTGGTTTTCTCTTCCTCCCAGCCAAGATACCCTTTCCACTGACTCAGAGGTTCAGATCAATGCTCCAAAACGGGATTGACTTGAGTACTGTTGATGTTAGCTATGTCAGTAGCCGATCATGGTAATTACCTACTTGCACAAAGCAGAAATGATGTACTTTGATCTAATTTTTTTTCCTATAGCTACTTAGTTGACCACGTCTGTTAATATCCTTTGTCCAGGTATTTTCTTAATTTATTTGGGTTGAGGGGCTTATTCAGTCTTATCCTTGGAGAAGATAATGGTCAGTGGTATCTTGTTTAGATTCCATATGTTACCATTACTGGCTGTTCTTAGCTTTCTACGTCTTTTGTCTGTTATTTTCTGACAAATTATGGTCCTAATGCAGCCACTGATGATGCTCAGCGCATGATGCAAATGAGTGGGTTTGGCTTTGATCCAACGAAGGTATGAACTGAACTTGGTATTCACAGGAGCATTCTATTTTTTTTGAAAGATTCTGCTCTAAGCTTATAATAAGAACTATTGCCAGTATGTTCTGGATTTTTAACTTTTGAAGGTTTCATTTAGCCTTGGGATCATGTTGATAAACAGTCATACTGGCTGCATACACGATCTCTCAGAACAAGAATCATATATTATGATCGGAATAAAGAAATGATTTAGGGAGACTTCAGTTTGTCATAATGTAATCGATCTTGTGCAGTAGGAGATAACAAGATAATCTTAACGTGCAACTTTTTTGGAAGAATCGCCATGTACTAGAGTGTTTGCTTTTCATATCTAATGTCCGAGGAAGATAATAGATATAAGGCAACCAAGTTGATATCGAATAAGCATAACTCTTTAATAATACATGCATTTTTGACTGGTGATCCTCCTAGATTATTGTGGGGCATTGCATGCTTACTTTAGTTCTTGGTAACCCAGCTTCTGATAATGGAACTTTGTCTAAGCTCTCTGTAGTATACTAGTTGCATCTGATTGTGACCTACCTGAAGACAAAATTTGCCCCCATATTTTATCCCCGTTAAGGTCAATTTGCTAGTTGCCGTGTTTTAAGCTTCCCAATTAACTTTGCTCCCAAACCGCTTACTCCTTAGCTAGTAGTTATAGTTATGTCTTTCCTGTGATGGTTTGTGAGCAGTCGATAGATAGATGTAATATAAGTAGCAACTTCATATGGGTCTGCACTAAGAAGTTAAAGATCTTAAGCAGTACATGGTCACAATTGCCTTAATCCAAGCATGCACTCTTGTACTTCATTCAGTTGAACCATCCGTAGCAGTCTTATCCATTCTTTTTAGCTACTGAAATATCTGCATTCCAGAGCATGCATCTACAGCTACCTACCTGTCTTCTTGAATGGCTGCCAGATCGGTTCACATGCAATTGCTGCATCTTTTTTACTAGAGAGTCCCACATTGAATCATAAATAGCCAAAACAACTTAAGGCACCAAAAAGTTATACAAGACCATGGTGAAGAAAATAAATGACTACTAAGTACAAAAGAGATACATGTGCCTGGCTTGAGTCTTGTCCTTTTTGTTTGTCCAAGTTGGTAAAATTGTCCTTTCTTTAGATGTTTCATCCGGTAAGCCAACCCTTGGTTAACATTACTGGATTTTTAGATACGAGATTCACAAGTATCTGTTTTGGACCCTATACTTTATATCAGCCTTGTGTTTAGTTTGAGATATCTGAATCCAGATTGTTAATAACTCTCAAAGAAATTTCTATCTGGGTAATTTCTAATCTGCCTATGTCCATCCTTGACAGAATTTGGGTGCCGAGAAAGATGGGCTCGATATAGTTCAGCACGAATGGGCCCTACCAAAGTTTGAGCAGCGTGCAGAAGCAGTCCTTAGAAAGCTTGTAAGTTAAGGTTTTCTGTTGATTTATGCAAAAAACAGTCTCTAGTCTTGCATAGATCTTCTGTGAGCTAGAAAATTGACTGGACTAGAACAATTACCCGCGAGCCCAGTGAATCGATCCTTGTATTTGGGATTTTTGTTTCTCAAGATTATATGATCAGTGAGAAAATTCCACCCTGCTTACTGTAGTTTGTTTCTCTTACCTCTTGAAAACAAAGGGCACACAGTTCATGATAGTTCATCAGATTTGTATGAAATCGTATGGCGAACATATGAACACATATTGATTTTGTTGCTCCATTGCTGTAGGAAACTGCACCTTGTATGCACACTGTCTTCAATAGTTTCTCACTGAAGCATGAGTTGCAGGCTTGTATTATATTGTTTGGTTTCTGATTGTCGGATAATGACCATGATCATCTCTTCAGAAGAAAAATAAAACCAGTTGGTATCTTGGTAGAATTAATCTGTTGATATTGGGACATTCAAAAGTGGATTAGGTTTGTTTGCCAAAATAAAGGTATAGGATGAGAAATTGAAAATATGGTCATGACTCATAATGGATGTAATAGAAGGCAGTGTCAGGGAAAGAGGGAGAGAAAACAGGAACAGGGTAGAAAAAAAAGGAGTTTGTCGATTTGCCATGGTTTTCTGAAGCTCATGTTTGTGTTTAAAGGCATTTCTCGGGGGCCCGGCTAAGAAAGGTGATATGAAATGAGTGCCACTATTAGTCAAGATGTCTCACTAACTGTTTTTCCATTGATTTCAAGTACATGGCTCTATCTTATGAATCAACTCTGTAGAGGGGATCAAATCATCTGATTTTGTCCCCAAATCTTGAGTTGCGAAACGACTGGTATGGGTACTTGCTTAATCAGGGACTTGGAGGGATATTATTTTCCGATTGTTGGATGAATGTGAGTGGTTTCTGTAAATCATAATTGATGAGGACGTTTTGAAGATCGAGCTGCATCAACTTGCTCTCATCTCAATTCTCATGCTGAGATAGCTGACTACTGCAATAAAAAACCAGTAGCTCCACTAGGCTATAGAGATTGTCTGGAAGAGGGAAGAACCTAGCTTATCGCGGTTCACTTAGAAGGCCCCCCCATAGCATGAATGGGTTGATTGGATTGTTCAAAGCTGAATGAATGATTTTGGTGTAACTTTTAGACATTCAGATGCTTTGAACCATAACCATCATCTCAGGTGTTGGCTAAAAAGTTGTGGCTATAACATTTGCTTTTAAGCTTGATGTGGGTTGTTTCCTGTACTGTCTCCATCTTCATCCCCTTCCTTACTTTTCCTAATTTCCCAACCTTCTGGCTGGTCCAGATTGGACTGCTCAATGTGCCAAACCTCGAGCCGATTCAGTTGGCTCGTCACTGAAGGTTTTGAGCAGCGAGAATGTAGTCTAGTGACCATTTTTTGCAGTCGATCTTGTGAAGGGATATAATGGATCCCATAGATAGGTACATGGCAATGGCATGGGAAGGTTCATGACACAGAAATTGGAGGACACTTGGCCATGAAAATCGCATTATGATTGAACTTTTTGTGAAGACAGGATGAGACTGGAGGACCGTGATTGAGCGTGGCCAATATCAGACTCCCCTCAGATGGTAGGGTCGTCCCTAAATTAGCAACATGATGGTTTCCCAACCCTTGTTTGCAAATTGGCTTTGGCTGCCTTCTTCCAGAGTCCCCACCAGGGCAATAATTACTCACTACCGGACATGGAAACTCTGAGCATTGAGCAGTAACTTGTCTAGCTAGCCAGCGAATTGCAGTAAGGTTTCTTACTGTACATCTCTCTCTCTCTGATCATTGAACAGCCCAAATGGATGGGCGGACGATTTGGCCCAAAACAGAGGGTGGTGGTTCCAGCTCGTCAAGAAATGGGCAAAGGCATGGCGGGCGGGCGGCCACATAGCTCCAGCTCACCCACCTTGTCCGCCTACTACTTCATCTTATCACAGACCAAAGAGTTAAATCACAGCCAGTTCTATCTTCTTCTTCCTGAAAGCTTCTTCATTGAATGCCTCTGCCTTCATCAGCTTCATCATTTTCCCACTCTGCATTTTCCCTGTTCTCTTTCTGGTAAACCCCAGAAACAGAAATTCTTCCCAACCCGTGTGCAAAAATCCTTTCTGTCCCTGTTCAGCTTGTAAATGCCCGCCGGCGGCGGGGCAGTCTCTGCCATCGGTGGATTACTTGGAGATAAGAAACAGACAAATGTACAGAGATAATTCTAATGGCAGGCACCACATGTGATGGAGGGGAAGTTTGTCCTCTTTCTTTTTGCCGCTTAACCCCCAATCATCTCGAATTCCCTTCTCTGAGCTCTCACATCGCCCCCTGCTTTTCTGCTCTGCTCTGTTCAGTCACTGTCCACAGTTCCCACCAGCTCCTCTAGGCTCCACTCTCCCTCCTTCTCCCCCATAAACCCTGTTTGTTTGGTTTTTTCACCTTGGCTTACCAGCAAAAAGCATTATGTGGGACTCCGAGAGTGAAACCGGCGGCGGCGGCGGCGGCGGCCGGGATTATGGCAATGGAGCTATTTCCTCCACCAAACACGCCCTCCAGACTGATGGGTTCGAGCTCAGAGACCGTTCCTGGTAAGAAAAATTTGATTTTTCACTCTTTCGTTTAAATCCTTTAGCCTTCTTCAACTACAGAATCGCTGGCTTATTTTATGGGAATTTTCTCAAGGTATGTTGCTACTGATATCCCGAGCGATTTCCTGGTCCAAATTGAAGGCGTTCAGTTCCACCTCCACAAGGTAAAACTCGTTGCTCTGCTTCAACAATTGAACTTCTGAAACAAGGCTGCTCTGTTTTCCTTTTCTCATACTATAGGTTGCTCTGTTTTTTTTTTTTCATTTTTCCTTTCAGTACCCTTTACTATCCAGGAGCGGGAAAATGAACAGACTGATCTACGAATCGAGGGAGGCAGCAGAGGTGAACAAGGTTGTTCTCGACGATCTCCCCGGCGGCCCCGACGCATTCGAGCTAGCAGCCAAGTTCTGCTACGGAATCGCTGTCGATCTAACCGCATCCAACATCTCAGGGCTAAGGTGCGCGGCAGAGTACATGGAAATGACAGAGGATTTGGAGGAAGGCAACCTCATCTTCAAAACCGAAGCATTCCTCAGCTACGTGGTTCTTTCCTCGTGGAGAGACTCCATCGTCGTGCTCAAGAACTGCGAGAAGCTGTCACCGTGGGCAGAGAATCTCCAGATCGTGAGGCGATGCAGCGAATCGATCGCGTGGAAGGCTTGTGCTAATCCGAAAGGGATCAGGTGGGCTTACACTGGGAAAGTTCCCCCTAAGGTCTCCAGCCCCAAATGGACTGATAGCTCGTCGAGTCCTAGTCGAAACCAGCAGCCGGTTCCTCCCGATTGGTGGTTCGAAGACGTTTCGATCCTCAGGACGGACCATTTCGTCAGGGTGATCACCGCGATTAAAGTGAAAGGGATGAGATTCGAGTTAATCGGTGCTGCAATCATGCACTATGCTACGAAATGGCTCCCTGGGATGATCAAAGATGGTGGTGGCATTCATGAAGGAAGCAATAACAGTGATTTTAGCGGCAGTGGTGGCAGCAGCTACAACAACAACAGCAGCAGCAATTGGAAAGGCGGGCTGCACATGATCATCGCAGGAGGAACTACGACGAACAAGGACGATCCGCTCGCTCCCTCGGTGCAGAGCAAGGACCAGAGGATGATTGTGGAGAGCTTGATCAGCATCATCCCGCCGCAGAAGGACAGTGTCTCTTGCAGCTTCCTTCTCAAGCTTCTGAGGATGGCGAACATGCTGCGAGTTGCGCCTGCTCTGGTGACCGAATTGGAGAAGCGAGTCGGTATGCAGTTCGAGCAGGCTACATTGGCAGACCTGTTGATTCCTAGCTACAACAACAACAACAATGTCCGCGGCGGTGGGGATTCGACTGCGACTACGACTACTACGACGACAATGTACGATGTGGATCTTGTGCAGAGGCTGTTGGAGCATTTCCTTGTGCAGGAACAGACTGCAGAGAGCTCTAGTCCTAGCAGGCAATCGTTCTCTGAGAAGCATGGCAATATGTATGATGGAATGGCGGCTCAGAGAGGTGGTGGTAATAATCATCCTAGTGCGAAGATGAGAGTGGCGAGGCTTGTTGATAGCTATCTTACAGAGGTTGCTCGAGACAGAAACCTGTCACTGACTAAGTTTCAGGTTCTGGCTGAGGCTCTGCCTGAATCCGCGAGGACTTGTGACGATGGACTTTACAGGGCCATTGATTCTTACCTTAAGGTACTTGCATAAACCCTCTCTACTTCCCTAAATGATCATTTTAATTTGGCATCTATCAAAAGCTTGAGCTTTTTATGTTGGATGTTGGGTTGTGCAATAGTTCGGTCCGATAATTTTGATAGTACATGATCAAAACAAAGGAAAATTGAGGTCAGAAATCAGATAGAAATTGTATTTGGTCCAATTCGAACTTCTTTTTCTTCTTAGTTATTAGGAGGGTTCATAGAATCGAGATCAAAGCGTAACACATTCAATCTAAATCGGATTCTAACATTGATTTGATTCACGCGGATTAAATCGTTGCACACCCCTTATGTATATGTTGCATTGTATTGTTATTTTGAGTAGGGGTAAGCATCGATTCGATCTACACCTGAACGGTTCAGTATTCGGATCGAACCAGATCTAAACAAATCTAATCTGATTTGGTTTTATTCCATGTCGTTTAAGGAAAAAGTGACCCACATTGCATTTGAACCAGATTGAATCGGACCAAATGAACTATTATGATCCGATCTTCATCTTTATTTTAGCTTTGATTCTATCTTGATTTAACCAAATAGACCGATACTCACCCCTAATAGTAAGTGCAGTGGTGGAACCACCACGTTGATAGCCTCTCTCAACTCTAAAAAATATGTACAATACATGTAAATTTCGTAACAAATTATAGAAATGAAGCAGTATGTACAATACAACGCAGATTTTTCTAACTCCTCCCCGCTCAGATTTCTGACTCCGCCGCTGTTTAACTGATTATAGAATTGAACTCAAACATCTTGTTGTTGTTACACACACAGGCGCACCCGACGCTGTCAGAGCACGAGAGGAAGCGCCTCTGCAGAGTAATGGACTGTCAGAAGCTCTCCATCGACGCCTGCATGCACGCCGCGCAGAACGAGCGCCTCCCGCTCCGAATCGTGGTTCAAGTCCTCTTCTCCGAGCAAGTCAAAATCAGCAATGCCATAGCCCACAACAACCACAGCAGCCTCAAGGAAACAGGGGACTCTGCAGCGGCGGCCGGTTTCTACCAACCCATGGTGCCCAACAGGAAGACTCTGCTGGAGGGGACGCCGCAGTCTTTTCAAGAAGGTTGGTCGGCGGCGAAGAAGGACATCAACACGCTGAAATTCGAGCTGGAGACGGTGAAGGCCAAGTACATGGAGCTGCAGGGGGAGCTGGAGAGCTTGCAGAGGCAGTTCGAGAAGGCGACCGCGGCGGCCGGTGGTGGCGGCGGCGGCGGTGGTGGTGGGAAGAAGCATGGGTCGTCAGCGTGGGCGGTTGGTTGGAGGAAGTTGAGTATGTTTGGTAAGGGTGGGGGATTGGATGGAAGTGATCACGGTGGCGATCATCATCACCGGGGGGCAGGGGAGGGGCAGGGGAGCAGCCGGAAGACGCCGGCGAGGCGGTGGAGGAACTCCATTTCTTGATGATTTTGCAAGAGAGTGTTTGCTTGATATGTTGTGTGGTTAATGTTTTTCTTTCTTGCACATCTTATTTATCTATTTTTTTTTTAACTTCTATTGCTTAATATTTTATTTCGAAAATTTCGTTGATGGATTTTGATTTCGAGAGCGATAAATGTTTGATTAATAACTAGCCATAGTTGTAAGTGTGATCTGTTCAGGTTTTAGAAGCAATGTGGCATCAGCGAAAATTAATAAGATGCTTTCTTTCATGAAATACTTGTCCAAGTGTATGTATGAAACAACTTTGAAACTCGTTTAGAAGGAGTCGAGATTAGTGGTTGCCAAGGAAGGAAGAATTAGTAGGTCTAACTTCACAATAGAGTTTGCAAGAAAAGAGGAATTGACCTAGCTAGCTTACTAAGGATGACTTAGAAGGGCCCTTGAAAGCATGAATGGGTAATTGATTGGATTGTTCAAAGCTAAATGAATGATATGGTATAATTTTTAGGATTTGGATGCTTTGAACCATGACCATCATCTCAGGTGTTGGCAAAAGTTGGCTACATTATTTGCTTTAAGCTTTTGATGTTCTTGTTTCCTTTAGTTTGTTCATCTTCATTCATAGGAATGAGAATTGAGTGAGTCATTCGTCAGACCCATTCAAAACCACTCAACTAAAATTGATTCGTCAATGATCGGATGGGTGTAGGTCGTTTCCAAATAGATCCACCATAATTTAGGTGTATGCAGGTTTACCCGTCAAAATTAGCAACCCATCCGCGTCATTATCCTAAACTCTTCTATCAACACAATCAAATATCTCCATTCGATGAAATCTTTAATTTTAACGAAGATCTTGTTTCTTTTTATGTTCACCTCCAATTCGATTTAGAAATGTTATAGTTGATTCTTCTAAATCAACTCCAGAGAAAAATAAAGCATATGTAACCCAAGATGTTCCCTACTAATTCAATCTATGCCTTCATTTTAGGTGACACTAATATAACCTTTAATGATCTAACACTTCCACCCACCTTTTCCAAAGAGAAAACAAAAGTACTTCATGCAATTCAAAAGATGTTTTGATTACCATGATCGGTCATCAAAGCCTTCATTATCAACCCCCAAGATTTCTTGTTGCCTTAGATCAAACAAAATATCCTTAGGTGCCTTGATTCACATCTATCTTTGCTCAAAATTTGGAAGTTCAACTCTTTAGAACTGTTTGGTCCAAATAATTTGAACAAGAAGCCTATTTCGAATATACGATCACTCAATAACAGAAGGCTCTGATACCATGTTATAAATCAGTTGATTCCAATAACTCGAGTTTTTGGGAAAAAGTTATTATGGATTTTATACCACTCTCTTACACGCCTTCTCGGACGAAAGCCAACTCACAACTTGAAGTTTGCACAGGCCCACCATACCTTGTGTTTTAATCAACTGTTAATATTGGAGGTCGTGGAGATTCGAACAACGACCAGTCAAAAGCCAGCTACTCACAATAACTCGAGTTGTTGGGGGAAGATTATTATTAATCTTATACCACTCTCTTACATATGGAAGTGATTGAGATTCATCCCTGAATCACTTCCATCAACTCGAGTTATTGGAACAAAGCGATTTATAACAGATAGTTACATTACATGGGTGATAAAGATGTAGAGATTGGGGGACACTCGGCCACCGCCCTTTCCTTTTGGTTCCTTATATAACCCTTTTTCTGAAGACTTTACAGCGTGTACGTATGGTGCATACATATGTTTAAAGAACACACGTCCTTCCTTTGCCATCCCACATGCTCCACCTCCATTAATATTGCACTTCATTATTGATGCTAACTAGCTAGAGAGCAATCCCCAACTAGTATGTATCAAAAAATTCCCTACTAGTAAGGGCATGTTCTTAAAGTGGTATTATCTTAGGTGTCATTGTGACCATGATATATATGGATGTGATATACTAATATGGGAATAGGATGTTTGATGTTAAGTAGGTTTAACAAGTGTACACTATTCTATGCGCTCTTCGTTTGGTGTAATAATAATATAATATGAGTACTTAAAGGCAAAATACGAATCTTTATGGGCTAAGATGGTCTATAAGAACAACATGTACAGCCTAGTCAGGCTTGTAATAGCGAGTTGAAATGAAAAATATGAGTTGGAACACTGATGATGGCCTAGTACTTCTTGTATCATAAGCAAAATGATGCGACAACAACACGAACTTGACTATCATCTTCAAGATATCGATCCTTTTAACTAGGTCAAAGTTGTCGTGGTAGTTCAAGCCTCTTGTAAATTTTTTTTTTATCTATTTATTGTATTCATGCACAATGAGAGTTTTGATAAAATTTGACTGATATAACTATCTACAAACTCATTTGAAAATTCAATCATATTATAATACGAAACCTTATCGATCGAACTTTGTTCAATTGTGCAATGATACTAAACGATACAAAACTTGATACATCAAATCAGACTCTAGTACATCATTTAATAGACGATCAGATCATGAAATCATATCGTATAGTTTCACAAACATCGAGAAAATGCGAAAAATCCATGATGACTATAGAAATTACTACTAATGAAATTTGGTGGGGGATATTAATTAGGTCCCTACAAGCACCGGCCTAGGCAACCTTGTTGCAATTTGCTTGCCTCCCCCTCCTCCTAAAGTCCCACATCATAATTATTTCACATTTGTGTTGTTCCTTTATGTGCTCAAAATTTCTCATATGAATAGAAAGTGGGGGGAAAGTGAGGGAAATATATACATATATGCCCCAAAGATGGTAAAAGCAACCAACAATTTGACCAATATAGTACCAAAATTGGACCCCTTTGTTTTAGTTTTATGTTCATCATAATAATAAGAAGTGCATACTATTCGATTCATAATTTGAACTTTAGAATCATCATCATGTTCACCTGTTAAAGATTACTATTTTAACTTCTGAAATTATCTTCATATATCAATATTTAATGAACCCAATAACCCATTGGACATAGCTAGCAAGGTGTACTATTCAGATCCATTATGCATTCTCATTAATTCTGAACATAGTTGGTACCAACAAGTCTTTTTTTACCCCTTATGTTTCATCACTCTTTACTCTTTAGCTCTCCCACCAAAACCTCTAGGAGTGATTCAAGTGGGAAACTACTAGAGTTGGTATAATGTGATTTCGAGTTTAAGTTTGACAGTCTAGCAACTGAGGTTTTTTTTTTTTTTTTTTTTTTTTTGCTAAGAGTATGTTGTCAAATTAACTACCAAGTGATTCAAGTAGCAAGACATGAAAGCTAATATAGTGTGATTTCATATTCAATTCTTACAGCCTACCAATCGAATCGCCCACCCTCATAAATTTAGTAAGTATTCAAAGTATAATTGAATGTATGTGCCGGTGCCAATATCTCTTTGGACATAAAAAAAAGTGCATGTTATTAAGTTAGCATTAATCAAAGCAAATCAGAAAAGCAAAGAACATGGAATCATGATAGAAATTAGGGGGGAAAGGGGGTGAAACCTAATTGTGATGGTGTGGTCATATGATCGATCATTCACATGAAGGAGAGTAGTGGCCTCCACTCCACCACTACCATGCCAGTTCATCTGTATCTTCTTTTTCTTATAACCAAATGACCTTACCAAAAAAAAAAAATCATGTAGAATATTCCTTATCTTCAAAAATAATTAATATTTATCAAAGTAAGGCGAGTTAACCCCAAACATTTGTCCAGTTGTAGTTCGATAAGGAGCATGGAAATCGATATCGACCTGATTACTTCTACCGTGCGAATGATAGCTAGCTGCATGCTCAGATCAGACTTTCGTCTTCTGATGACGCTAGATTTTTACATATTAGATCTTAATTTTTTACGATGATCTTGATTTAAATCTAGACTTCGTCAAATATATATCAATTTGTAGAAGAAAAGAAAGAAGAAAGAGATCATCAATTTGACAGCAAGAATGCGATTTTACAACTGGACACAACATCTGCATCAATATGTGTCAGTAACATGGTAACTGTCTTAGCTAATTGCAAAAAAAAAAAAAAAAAGATTCCTCCCATGTATCTTTCTGATCATTCCCCTACCTTCCTTTCCAATTTTAAATATTATCATTCACAGAAATACCAACTCCTCTCCCATTTTTCTAATCAAAACCAATTAAAATACTTCGATCCTCTGCTTCTCACAGCCTCTATAAATACCTCTCCCACACTCTGCTCATCTCATCACACTCTCAACTTCAGCCACCTTATATTCCTCTGCCTTCTCTCTTTCTCCATCTCCAAACCTTCTTCAAGACCCTTCTCCCGATTCCTTAAGATGGCCAGCGTTGAGGTACTTAGTTTACAGACATGATACATACGTTTTCCTATCTGGGTTTTCATTCATCTTTCTGTATAGATCATCGATCGATGATGATCACAATACGAAAATCCCCATGTCACTGAATCCAGAGCTTTTCCGTCGCGAAAGATTTTTTTGTGTCCATTTCTTTGGTCGCTAAAAAGAAGCTCTGTCTCATTTCTGTTTTGGATATTCCTTTCTGCAGGTTGATTCAGCTGCAGCATTGCCGGTGGAGACCGAGTCAAAGGAAGTCCCCGCCCCCGCCCCTGCAGTGGAAGAGCCAGCTGCTGTTGTGGAAGAAGCCAAAGCAGAGCCAGCTGCAGAAACAGAGGAGCCTGCAGCTGCTGTTGTGGAAGAAGCCAAAGCGGAAGAACCAGCCGCAGTGGAAGCTGAAGAGATCGTCACAAAGGAAGTTGTGGAGGAAGAAGCTGCTCCCGCCGCAGCAGTTGAGGAGCCAGTTGAAGAAGCAGCAGCAGCAGCAGCAGAGGTCGAGGAGCCTGCCGTTGTTGCTGCTGAGGTCGCGGTAGAGGAAGCAGAAACAGAGGCCTCGGCACCGGTGGCAGCTGTGATTGAGAAGCCATCAGAAGCAGAAGGAGAAGTCGCTGTGGAGGGAACTGAGGAATGAATGGTGGCTTTGATTTCAGTTGGATCATGAAGCATGGGATCTGTCTATCTATCTATCTATGTTTCTTTTGTTGCTTTCTCGATGTTCATTACCACGATTCTATTTGGAGGGTTTTGAGAAATATTTTGAGTGTTGGGATCTTTGTGGAGTATAGAATGGAGTGTGGGAGATGTTATTATTGTACGGTGCGTGTCCACGTCAGCATTCGTGGCGCGCCACGTGGAATCATAGGATTCGGGGAGGTCGGAATGGTTTAATTTTATGCTGGTTTGTGCATTTAGCTCTGAAGCTTATTCTATATCAATATTGGTGATAATAGTGTACTTAGAGTGTAATATTATAGTTAGCTCTTAAAGCCATCCTAAAAACCAAACACAGGTGATGACCCGACAGTCAATCGCCAACGACCTGGATTCGAGTTCTTGCGACTCTCTGTTAGACTGGGCGTTAACGGTACTTGATTTCGTACGTGTTGTAATGACATCCAAACCGAGAAAACACAGAACTTTCGAGATGAGGGTTTGAGATGTCACTGCAAGCATGATTCTGCGTACTTACGACGAAAATAGCGACAAAAAGAAGAAAAACTAGATCATTAGACTCATTGTCAATAGTTTAAAACTAAGGGGGAAGGGGAGAGAAGTCTTACGGAAGAAAGCACTGAAATTCCCTTCTGTGCTTCCTTTCTATGACTCCAGACCGTTATTCATATGCTTAAGAACCCTATATTAACAGACCTACCCGTCGAAACAAAAAACGAACCAGACCAGAGCAATGACCTCCATGATCCATAACCCGACGAGATGACGACAGCGGCAATGTAAAGATCAAAACCTAACAATGGACCTTCCTTAAATTATAGGACTTTTGGCATCAAACCCCCTATCTGTACAAAACCTGATTTCTTCTTCTTCCTTTTTTCATAGCTTTTTTTTCTCGTTCTTTCTATGTGCAGATTAAAGAACGCGCCTCCTCTAAACCCAGGCATTTCACCAGGTGCCGAAGCTGCGACCAATGTGCTCTTGGGTTATGACGCGGAGGCGATCTTGCATGATGTCCTTGGATGGGTAAGGTGGGAAACAGATGCGGTAGAAGCATGTGTGGGATGAAGGCAGGTGATCATGTGGTTCCCTGGACTTGTATATGTAGAGCCGAGAACTCAAGCCTCGGAAACCCTCTACAGGAAGATACATCACCGATGTCCAGAAGAAGAGCAGTATTCTCCTTTGCTCAGCTGACATTTCCCCAACGATCTGCAATGTGACACAATGAAAATAAGGTGACACATACACGACACAGGGCGCAAGATTTTCCCAGCTAACAGATGGGGTAGTGACTCAACAATAGAGCGGCAGATCAGCCATTCAATTTCAATCACAGTATGGTTGAAACCTCGAAGCTGAATGAATTTGTAAGTTGGAACTATGAAGTTAGTTCTGACATAGGCTGTAAAAGAAAAGACCTTCAATTTCAATTGAGAACCAACTCAGATTTGACATCTATTTGTTCGTAGCTTTCACACAGTTACTTGGATGGCACATTACCACCACCAGTTTTTTTCTTTTCTGCTGCGTTTCAAAATTGCCACCAAGCAGCCATTCACCAATACACATTGAATGACAGATTACGTGTTGAGCCTATATTTCAGGAACGAGTTCCCATGTCGATTGCTAAACCAGTAGCCAAAAAAGAAAAAAAAAAAGCCTTCGATACATCACTTACGAACTCTAATATTCAGCACTCTCACCCAAAATAAAAAATAAAAACAAACAGAAACTAGTACGGAAATAGAGTGAGAAAAGGAACTCAAGGTTCTCTTCACTATGATGTAAGGCGAGATCACCAAAGACAGCAAAACTCGATAGGCTAACACAGTCATGTTACAAGAAAAGAAAAATGTACCTGAAGACAAAGCACATCGACCATTTGATTCTGAAGCAAATGAGGGTCAACTAAACTTCACTAACATTCATGAAACAGACTGCCAATCCAGGATATTAACAATATATAGCTAATAAAGACAGACAAGCTTATTAAAAAACCACCTTCAAATGGTTGTCCAGACTTTAAGAGAAAAGAAGCCCCACAGAGCTTCTTGATAGAATACAAGATTTCTTCTGAACAAATCCACACAATTGCATAGACAAATTCAAAATGCTATGCGACAATGTAAAAAGGCATAGGCCATAGTAAATAAACCAACTAGCCAAAAGGGGAAAAACATACCTCCCAGAACCAGGATATCTGAGGATCTGTTTCTTCAAAGCCATTGTAGTTGGTATGTTTCTTCCAATCTTCAACACAGATGGCACCTTCACTCCCATACAGCATCCCATCAAGATCTCCAAGCTCCAAACTTTGGAAAAAGAACCTAGGGAGGCTTCCATTCAAAAGAATATCAGAGAAGCCTTGTGCAAAATGCGAGACCTGTTCAGAGATTGATGTGACGAATCGATGGTGAATCAGGAGGTTGATATATTCTTCTCGGTTCTTGCTATTTACTATGACATTTTTCCCACCAGGGCAGAGTTCCACAAAATTCCTGGACCCCAACTCCTCGAATTCTCTAACGAATGTCAGTCCTAGAGCATCGGAGTCAATAAAGTCAGCATCCATATCCAGAATTTGCTTGCAACTACTGTACAAGATTGGGTCTGCATCCCTTATGTCTTCCAAATATATGTGTCCTCCAGCTAATTGCGAGAAAAGGACGCGATCAAGAACTATTCCAACTTGCACTTTGTGCATCAAAGCTAGTGCGATTAATCGGCCCGAGAAGGTGAAATACTCGAGATGCCTCGGTTCCACCTTAGATGCTGCAAATCCCAACATGGATGATACAATTAAACAACAAAATAGAACCTCAAAATCTTGGCCACTAGTCTAGCAAAGAGGGAATATTGTTAATAGACGCAATGCCTTTTTAAAAGGGGGGGGGGGGGTAAGGTGAGAAAACAAAAGTCAACCAATACCAAACTGGTTACACCATATTACTGAATAAAGGACACCTGGATGAGGTTAAAATCATAAAGAATATTATCATATGACTTTATGAACTATGGATGTGGAAAGTATATCATATTAAAATGAATGGCCCCGACACTTATCCAGTATAACTACTCCAACCGACCGCTCTAATGATATTTTCTCTGAGAGACGAAGGTACGAGCATCCTAAGTCAAACAGCTGAGGGGATTAGACTACTCCTAAATTGATCTGGTGGTGCACCACAAACTGAGATTAAACTATTGTACCAATCAGTATCACTAAGTAAAGTTCGAGAATTAAGGCGTGACTTCAAGAGATTTTACTATATGACACACCACCATGATTGCATACAGATTAGATACAGCATGATAAGAATCAGTAGATTCCAACACGAGTAGAGTCATACCAGGATTAGGGTGGAACCTTCTTTGATCATTTGGGCATGCCAGGAAAAGAGAATATTGTGGGTTGAATAAAGCCTGAACTACCAAGGGAAACCACTCTCGCAGTACACCAGGACCAGTAGCTTCCTCATTCTTGAATTCCATAAATAAACCTCCATGCAATGACTCATGTTCAGCACGGCCTATATATGCAAATGACTCCTCCAACAAATGTGCCCTGTCAATAAGCATCTCGTATAGATCCTCATAGTCTTCTTTCACCTCAGGTAACATCATCATAGCCAAATGCCTCCGCGACTCAAAATCTGTTACATCCTTGTGCAGAAGAAGCCATTGATGATCATCAGTTCTCTTAGCGTATTTAACGATCAAACCACGAATCGAAGTCTTTCTAAGTTTCAACATCATCCAGAATTCTTCGGAACCCTCGTAAAGCTTACTTATTTCATTCAGTTCCTTCAAAATGGCAAGATACTGAGACCCTGATGTAAGATTCAACTCACCTTCTCCACTTGACTTCGAAGTCGAGGAGTCCAACTTAAGAAGGCACTGATCCATCTTCCTTAACAAGTCCCAATATATAACACGAAGCTGCTCAATCTCTTCAGCATATAGTAGTCGGCCAGTTCTTAACTGCTCTGCTATAGCAGTCCGTAATGGTGACAAGAATCCAGAGAAGTCACGAACATCAGTAGCTGATGGCCGTAAACTTCCTGGAGTTTCCAGATTCGAATCCAGACCATCGCACAACCTAGTAGCTAACTCCTGAACAAAAGGGAAAATCTCTGATATCGTAATAGATGCCTTTACATCGTCCACACCTACCCCACACTTCAATGACCAACGCCACCCCAGATCATTTTCCAAGAATGAACCAAGAATGCTTCGACAGCAGACATACAGAAGATCATCATTAGCAACCTTCCTAAGCAACTTGCAAAATTCTAAGATCACAAGTGCACACTTCGCATGCAATGACTTTGGCAAAGCCCTACAGGAGTTTACGAAGTGCTTAATCGAACTATCAGCACATTCTTTGTTACCTGTGGTGGTCGAGATATACAGCATCACCAATGCTTCTGGAGCAGAGTATGACATGAAAATCTCAAAATGGCCGCCTGCGTCCTCAATTTCACTGTTTCCAGTCAATTTGAAGAACTCGGTCATCAAATCTGTAATCTGCTTAGGCGCATAAGCGGGATGCATCCCGCCTTTACATAGTTTGCAAATAAGCATTACCAATTCCTCGACTACCCGGCAAGTCTGTGGATGCTTTGTACTCCGCATCCGGCCAACTAAATGAAGTGCGGCATCCTTCTGAATCGCACACTCCGCCAGTGATTGCTCCGGCTGCAGCTGCTTCCCGTTGTAAATTAACCTCTGCTCGGAAGCAGGAATCCCAGTGATGACCTGAATTCTCAACAGAATCTTTTCCACGGTGTCCTCCGAACTGGCATTGATAACGATGTGATTCCCGTTGGAGATCATCCGGACGAAGAACTGGAGCCTCGTAACCGACGTAGTGAGCCCCACGGCAGGAGGCGACGCCGCGCGCGAACAAGAAGGGAGAGACGAGACGTCTCCGGCGCCATCCCCCGAGCTAGAGACGGGCCCATCCTCACCGCCAACCCCGCCGCCGCCGCTCGATGAAAACCGACCCTGGTTCTGACCGTCGGAAGAGGAGTTAACGGCGGAGAGGGAATCGTCCTTCCGCATTCTCACGCTTACCAGGTCCCAGACGGCCGGGTCCTCATCGTCCTCTTCGACTGAAGACACGTAATCGTCCAACTTGCGCTTAGCCGAGACTCGGTAATCGGCGGCGGCTGCAGCAGCAGCGGCGCCGCCACCGGCAGTGCGTTGGGAGGGACAATCGACGGACGACGATCGCCTTTGAGACATCCGACCGCGCAATCCCCGTCGGCTAGCACGCTGGGGGAAACAGCATGCGAAAAAACGCCTCCACACAGTTATTAGAATTCCCGTTCCACACGAATCAACAAAACCCTACCCAAATCATTCACCTCATCAACCATCGAAATCTGAAACAGAACAACGCCGGTGGAAAACAGAATCAATTCAGAAAAGACAGCCGGCGATCGGAAGCTAAAGAGCGGGGGAGTGATCGGGGGAAATAAGCGTTGCCGCGGCGGCGGTGGTCTCTCCCTCTCTCTTTCTCCTTTTTCTTTTCTTTCCCTCTCTCTCTGTCTTTCTGAGCCTTAATCTCCAGCCAGGGACTGTAAATCCTACGCTATTAAATATTTTCTCTCTTTTTAATTTTTACAAAATGATATTTTCATTTTTTTACTGTTGCAGTTATTAGGTGCGGTTGAGCTCACGCTATTTTAGCCAGGACGGTCACGTGATCGGGGCAATGTCGAGTATACTGACCGTTAAGATCTTGTTGTGGACGAGATCGACGGTAGGATGAGACCCATCTGTGGACTGTGGTACTGGAACGTTTTTGTGGACTTTATCCCAAGTACACATCACATATATATATAGTATTATAGTGTGATCTCTATCTTCTTCCCCATTCTAATATAAACAATGTAATTAAGTCAATATTATACAAAGATATCATATTACAGTCCAAATGCAATTCAATGAAGGTTAGCTACTCTACCCTAGGGTGGTGATTCGATGGGTTTAACCAAAACCGAATAGATTTTCAGCCTTATAAATTTTCCATAATGAGTAGAAATCGATTTGCATTTTTCGATTTCCCTTAAACCAAAAACCCATAATCCTTATTTCTTAATGATTTCAAGGGTTCATTTTTTGTTTACGGTTTATTCTGATCGAAATCAATAAACCATTATCGCCTTCGATTTTGGATTGAATCATTCGATTTTCGGTTCAATTAACCGAACCACTATCCCTAACTTTGGCCCACAATTTTAAGGAACAGTAATAGAAAAACGCGATCATATTTCAGGCAATGTGTAAGAATGCAGATTCACACGACAAAACGAGACCATTCGCCACAACTCTGCATCGTAAGACAACAGACCTACGAAGCTGACATGTTTTGGGTTCGACTACAAAGCAAAATACTGTATGAATATTGAGATACTCTCCCCGGTATTGTCACTACCAAATGATCTACTTTCTACAGCAGTGGCTGATATAAAGACTGGCCATGTAAACCACTCAGTAGTACAATTATACATCTGTGAGAACTTGATACAAGGCAATCCGATCCAGATTACAGCAGCATAACCAAGCAAGAAGATACAAACAGACTATTTATGTGTCAAACTCACAGCAGTACACTGATGTCAAGGTAAGTTGCAGCAAAGGATACAACACACAATAGAGACTTCAGCAATAATACATAATATACACAGCCATCACTTACATCAGAGAAAGTAAGCAGAAGAAGCACATGCAGTAACCAAGCAGCAACCTGCATACAACTCTTCTCTACTTCCCCTCTTATCAAGCTTCAGTCAGGTACAAATGGAGTAAAAGGTAATACAGCTGCACCTTTCTCATCGCCGTCGGGTATGAACCTGCAATGCATGTACAGTAAGCAACCTCTTTTGTTTTCTGTTGCTTTCCTTTATTTGTTTTCTGGGTCGCTTTCACTTTCTGCTTTCTTATTCTTTAGCTTTTGTTTTGGTTGTTTGATCGGTGCAAGGTAGTCTACAGATGATCCCTTTCCTTTCTACAAGCTCTTTCTTCTTCCTAAGAAACATGACAAAGATATCTCTCAGGAATCCTAGTACATTTCAGGCAAATGATGCTTTGCCCAAGGCTGAAACCTTCCCAACCAGAGACCACATCCTTAACTTGCTGAGGGCTGAGGGAAGATGTAGGTTTTCCTCCACATGCCTCGGCTTCCCTTGTCATGGCGTCACATGGACTTTGTGATGCCATGTTTCTCCGCGGATAGCTCGCTGCAGTTTCCATGCCAACGATTAGCATTTATCAGATAGGTCCAACAAAACTGACTTCAGACCTCAACCGAATACGTTAAAATAAACTGCGGTCTATGAAGTCCCTGGGGAAGAAATACTAAATCAGACAGCAGAAGGATACGCACCAGCGGACAATCTCTTGGTCATCCGGGTCTTCTCTGCTGGTCACAACTTTAGTTTAAATCCAACTGATAAGAAGTCATCCCTGCGAGGAAGAACCGATCAGTACAAGTAATTAGAAGGCTAAGCCACGAAAGACAGCAAAATGAAAAAAGAAAAATCATCACAATATGCTAATAGAATTTGTGGAAAAGCATAACAATGACTTGCAACTTGCAGGTCAATGTCAATTGATAAAAGGAGGACTGAAGCATGTGGACACCAAATTTACAGTCTGAAACATAAAATGAGCTTGAACCCTAGCATTTCAGAAATACTGTTCAGTACATGTTTTTTCCACATCACAACCAGCCAGAAATGTGATGTGGACCCGCATAATTGATGAAATTTATTGAAGAAGACCGTTCATTGACCCAGATCAAAGACTATATAAACAGATCATAGGCTTTAAGCCAGAGATCAGCAGGCTAATATAGATATTGACCTCCAGTTGACTTGCAGGCTGTTGTAAGTGAAAATTTTCCATTGACTTGAAAAGCAAGTCCACAAGATAATAAATTCTATTGCCACAACAGCTAAAGTTTCAAGTACATACACAATGTGTAAAGAAAGACTTGCAACAAAATGCAAGAACATTTCTTCTTTTCTGATCCATCACCAGAATTTCAAGGAGACATTGGACAAGTTATCAGTTCTGGATATACATGCAAGAGGACAAGTATTTTTCCCCCAAGATCATCAATGTTCACAAGATTAGTATATATCAGAACAAGTTTAGACTTACCCATAGTTATTTTCGGATCTCAACTTCTCCCTCTCGGCATCCTCCCTTAACCGTCGCTGCCGCTCGACTTCATCAGGATCATCAACTGGAATAAGACTCTCCACATACATTACAGCACCAAAAGATTTCGGCCCATCACGAATCCTCACACTTCTAGCTTTCCCAGTCTTCCAATCATACCATACAAGCTTCTCGTCGTTCACTTCCAATAGCAGTTCATTACCATCCTTAGCAATAATCAAAGGCCTCAAAAACCCAAATGTAGTAGTATTCCTAATCTTCTGCACCGAGAACATCCGAGACCAAGACTCCTTCACTCCGTACTCCTTCATCACCCAGAGGTCGACGCATACATGCTCGTAGTTACACATCACACACAGATTCCCTTCCAGAACCCCCACATCAACTTGGTAGCTCAGATCCTTATTCTCATACTCCGGCTGAGTCACTTCATCGAACTTCTCAGCAACGAAATCGAACGAGACAATATAATTCTTCAAACCCAGCATCGCCCTCTGAGGCAGCACCCAATGCAGAGCTGAACCAACAAGCACACCATACCCTCTCCTATGCAAAACCTGATGCAGGGGCTTATGCAAGAACCGGATATAAAACGGGACATCCATAATCTTCTTCCACGAGTTGCTCCTAAAGCTATAAACCTTCACCTCGTAATCGTAATTGTAAGTATCGCACGCATTCTCATCCCCGACGAACGTCGCCATCCTCACCAGCTTATAATCATCGTTCACCGAATCGTACCCGAACCCGTAGAACACGTACCCGGTCCTCAGGTGCTGCCCGCCGGGCGGCTCCACCTCACTCACTTAGTGAACCACGCTGGCTATTTTGATTCGTATTTTCCTTCATTGTTGATCATGGTTCATCAATTCATTAGAAATCAATCATTTCCACCCGTAAACTTAGACCTTGTTGTTAACGGTTGCCTGTTTTGGATTGACCAGCTTTATGGTCAATTGCTTTGCTGGTGACCATCATCAGCAAGCATATCTTGTTTTTGTAAATCTTTTGTTCACTGTTTGTTTGACAATTCGAGAAGAATTTTGGGGGGAAATTTCTTGGGTCCAGCATCCATTAATCCATAGACTGTTTGTTAGCCAATTGAAATATGACCCTAGTGGTTTTATCCAGCTTTGTTTCTTCCCTATCCTGGTCAAATCTGTCTTCTGCATCACGTGCTTTGCAATCTGTTTGTATCAAATGTTCATGCTGTATACCTAGTCTTACGAATTCTCTCTTCTTGCAGACATCGAAGACGCCCCTTCCAATTCACCCCCTAGAGAGAGCCACTGGTGTTGCCTGGTGATTTTGCTCAAAAGAGGCTCATTGCTTGCCTGAGTTTTTCAAGTCATTCCGTGCATTCCTTTTAAGATGACAACATCACAGAAGCATCGAAGAGGCTCAGCAGCCATCCATGGCTTTTACCACCAACCCACAAAAGACACCGACCCGTACAGTCTCTCTCGGATCCAACTCCTTGACGAGAGCATGTTCTCGGTTGACACAATGCAAGGCCCCACCATTTCCTTCCAAACCTACAAAGATGAAGAATACTTCACCCTCGAATCATCCCCAGCAACCACCATCAGTAACTTCTTCGTCTATGATTCACCAGCTGCGAGTGTCTCCTCTGGCAGCAGAAGCCCTATCTCCCCACAAGCCTCACATTCTTGCCTCACTGATCCTCACCATTCTCCTGATAATACTTATGGCTCTCCTGTGAGTGGATCATCCTCTGCCGACGAAGACCATTTCCTCCGTCAGAAGCTTCGCGAGATGGAGATGTCACTAATGGCTCCCGAATCTGAAGCCACAGACAGCTGCAACTTCTGCTTCGCCGGTGCCACCCACCACCAAGCTGACTCATCTTTTGCCACCTCGATGATCCCCAAGCTAGACATCAAGCAAGTCTTGGTAGCATGTGCTCAAGCAGTTGACATAGTCGACATCAACAGAGCAGCAGGGCTAATGCATGTCTTGGATCAAATGGTATCGGTCTCCGGAGACCCAATCCAACGAGTTGGCGCTTACATGCTTGAAGGCCTTCGAGCGAGATTAGAGCTCTCCGGAAGCAAAATCTACCGAGCATTGAAATGCGATTCTCCCATAAGTTCGGATCTCATGTCATACATGGGGATACTCTATCAGATTTGCCCCTACTACAAGTTCGCCTATGCGTCAGCCAATGCAGTCATTCGAGAAGCAATCCAGTACGAGCCGAGAATCCACATCATCGACTTCCAGATAGCTCAGGGAAGTCAGTGGATCCCAATCATCCAGTGGCTATCACAACGTCCAGGTGGGCCGCCAGTACTTCGTATAACCGGAGTCGATGATTCTCAATCAGCTTATGCTCGTGGAGGCGGGCTGCACATAGTTAGCCAGAGGCTCTCCCAGCTTGCAGCCTCACTCAACGTGCCGTTTGAGTTCCATGACACAGCAATGACGGGTTGTGAAGTCCATCGGGAGCATCTGATGGTCCAACCAGGTGAGGCAGTCGTGGTCAGCTTCCCGTACATCCTCCACCACATGCCAGATGAGAGTGTCGACACGTGGAACCACAGGGACAGACTCCTCCGACTAGTGAAGAGCCTCTCTCCTGTGGTTGTAACTTTGGTTGAGCAGGAGTCGAACACAAACACGACTCCCTTCCACCTCAGGTTCCACGAGACACTGGACTACTACACAGCCATGTTTGAGTCGACTGACGTGGCTCGACCGAGAAACGACAAGGAGAGGATCAACGCCGAGCAGCATTGCGTTGCCAGAGATATTGTGAACATGATTGCCTGCGAGGGTAGCGAGAGGGTGGAAAGGCACGAGCTTTTGGGAAAGTGGAGGTCGCGGTTTCAGATGGCCGGATTCCAGCAGTGTGGGTTGAGTCCTGCGGTGAGTGGTGCAGTGAGAGAGGTGCTGCAGGAGTATGATAGGAAGTTTAGGGTTGAGGAGAGGGATGGTGGGTTGTATCTTTACTGGGCAAGAAGAGCTATGGCCACTTGTTCTGCTTGGAGGTGAAAGATGAGGATACCCCATTACAATTAGGTGATGAAAAGATGATGGCATCTGTAAATTCTTTTTGGTCAAGGTGTTTTCGTTGTCTGTTTTTTAAAGGGTAATGAAATGAGATTAGCCTGTTGTGTTTTCCTGATGCAGAAAATGTTTGTTGAGACAGAATGTTTCGACCTTGATTGGCCATTTTTACAGATTCTGGTCTTGGTTCTGCAAGGAACAATCGGTTTCATTTCCTTTTCACCATCACCCATAGTGAGACTTGTGTACTGAGAACAAACAAATACAGGGACCATATTGAACCTACGCATAAATTCAGTGATCATCAGGGTATAATTAGTTTCTGCAAACGGCCGTGACCTGACGCTAGAAAGAAACGATTCCAGCTCAGGAACGGAAAATAAGGGAACCGCGGGAGGGGATTGCGCACCAAAAAACCATCGCCATTGCTGTGTTCTTCGTCCGCTCCAAATCCCATTTGCATGGCGAATAATTAGTACAAACAGAAACGCAGGAAGAAAAGAAGGCGGCAGAAGAATCAGAGAAAACTCTTCTAATTGTCGCCGGTTCAATTCCATTAAAGCCCGGATTCTGAATCATCGTAAAGGCGCGACCTTTGCTCGACGTTTCCCGCGGACAATTTCTGATCTCCCCGCGTACCCTTTTCCATAATCACCCATTGTTACACCTGTAAAGGTCGGTTCTTTGGTTCTCTTGGATAGCACCGATCTTGAACTGGCCGACGGCTTCTTGTTTAACATTGCTTTGATTCTCTTGGAATTGCGTGTGGGGGTTTATGATGAATGCTCCATGACTATGGAGAAATGAAAAAGATTGATTCTTTGTGTGGTTGTTTAATACATGCTTTGTCCTTATCGTGTCGTGCCCTTTTATGGATTTCCCATAAAAAAATTCAAAATATGCGATCTGTCTGGTTGTGGCTGTTTGGAATTTCCTATGCTCGTCTGTTGCCTTTCATCTGGGTGGAATTTGGAGGTTAAAATTCCAGCTAGAGAACTTTGTGGGGCCCACACAATCTATGGCTTCCGGATTGAAATTGGGTCAACTGGTTCATTAGACCATTAGTCTTCATGTCACATTTTGGCTTGTGAACCGCAATGCTGCTATGGCCTATGGGTTCTTCTCTTGATGTTTTTTCTTTGTCAATGGCTGCTAAGAGACCATTGTGTTTACAAATTGGCAGAGTTGAGCAGTGATGGAGAACGTATCAGAGAGGGCATTGTTGAAGCATCTGCAGAAGGAGCAAGAGAGGGAGAGGCGGCGGATAAGAGACAGGCAGCGGAGGCAGTCGATGAGCGCTGAAGAGAGGGAGAGGCATCTAGCCAGGCGGCGGAGGAACTACCAGCTGCGGAGGCAAAGAGCTGAGAGTGCTAGGCTTGAGCTTCAGCTCAATCAACAAGCCACGGCGGCTCTAGCAGCAGCTAGTAGTGGTGGTGGTGGAGGAGGAGACATTGCCAGGGTTGTTGAACAACAACAGCAGCAGCAGCAGCAACAACAACAACAGATTTTGTTGTCTGTTCCTGAAGCTAGTAATAGTGCTCATTTCAATGGCTTGGCTTCAAATGACATTGTTGTTGATCCAATGCAGGACAGCTTCAAAGCAGCATATGCAAATCCTGTTGGTAAGTTTTTTTTATTTCGTTTATAATTTCGACCTGATTCACTAGTCTAGCCTTAGTCTGACCTGTTTAGGACGAATACTATCCGACCAACATGCATCTCATTTTCATTCCCACTCATTAACCCAAGTAAAATAATCTTTATCATTTCTACCATTTGGATTCCTTATTCTGTGATTTTGCATGTATTGCTCTACAGCTTTGGAAGTTGCAGCTCATGAATTGGCCAAACTTCCCAAACAGCCAAGAATAAAGCACATAAAGCAACTTGCAAGGTCTCTAGCTCGTAGTCACCATGGGAATGATAATAACAGAATTGCAATCGACCTACTAATCAAGGCCAATCCAGCACTCACTTGTAAGAACTTAACTCCAAAAATCATGCACTGATCTTACCACTACATGAAATCGTCTGTGATCCTTCTGCAATGATGATTGATATCATTCATCCTTTTCAAGGTCTGTTGCAGCAAAATGGTCTCAGATTCACTCGTCTCAAGAGGATCGCGAGGTCCTTACATTCTGATCCAAAGAAGAAAGCTGGAGATCAGCTGCAGAACGAAACAGTAGAACACAATCAGCCTGAAGTTCCTCATCCAGACAATGTCAGACAAGAAGAACCTTGAGTATCAAGTAAAGGGCAACTCCTTTTACTCAGCCATGTCTTAAGGGAACATTTTAAACCAAGAAGTTCTGATTAGAAACATATGCCAAGGTTATTTTTTCTTTTTTTACCTAGTTTCTTCAATCCTTTTAAAATTTGGACATATTCTGAGTTTATACCTTTTGTTCTGCAGAATTTTACAGGAAACTGAAGAGAAAGCATGGAGAAGTTTTTTTGTTAGGAAATTGAAATGTAGGGATTGGGTAGTCAATAACTTTTTTTACGAGCATGTGACTGTAATTGATTTTTTTATAAATATATACAGACTGAGCCCAACGTTATCTTGGGCCTGAGTCCAGTCCATTTAAAACAATGCCACAGAGAATAAAAAGAAAACTGTTTTCGAAAAGAAAAGCCTCTCATAGTTGCCGCCCTTTCTTCTCCTAGACAGCTATGGAAAGCAGAGTTCCTTCCAAGATTCGGCTTCTTCCAACTCCCATCGCTTTAAATTTGGCCTTCTATCAATCACCCGCAAACTAAGACACTTCGAACTGCCTGAATTCAGTTCGTCAGTTTCTTCTTCTTCTTCTTCATTGTATTGTTAGTTCTTGCAGTTCGAGTAGCCCAATGAACAGCCCAGCTGCAAATTTCTTCGAAGCTCCGCAACAGCCAAGTACGTCCTTCTCCATCGATTCCCTCTCCCGCTCGATTGGGTTGCTTAGCATCAATAGATATGGCAATGGAAATCCTTCGCAGCCTTTTCTCGGTACTTATCCAAGAACCCACCAAGTGAATGATGTAATTCCTCAACAAACGCCTGTTCCCACAGCTTGGTTCCGGGATTCCATGGAAGCGGCTCAGAATCCATTCCTTGAGCAGAGAATCTTCGCTGAACCTCACAATCCGCTGATGTGGCCGCAGCAGGATGGTGGCGCAGGGTTGAAGGATCATGGCATTCATCAGTTTCCAAGCCTTGGATTGCCTAAAGATCACAGCTTTTTGGCCAATGCCAAGACCCAACACGGCTCGATTGAGATTCAGAAGAGTCTCAAGTCGAACGATAACATGCAGTTAATGATGACATACATTAAAGCTGTTCCCTTTACTGTGCCTCTCATGATGGACCAACATGGATGCCATGTCTTCATGAAGCTGCTCGACTTCTGTTCTGATACCCAGTTGAGATTCATCATGGCTGAGATTGTTCAGAACATCGCTTCGTTTCTCGAATTATCGTGCAGCAGATCCGGGTAGAATAAGCTCTTCCATTGGTACAAATGTTCTTGGAGAGCTAGACAGACCCTAATGGCTTTGCTTAATGTGTGTGTGTGTTGTTCTCCCAAAACAGCTCAAAATCACTCAAGCGGCTGATCAAACGGCTTCAGAAATCTCCAATGCTGGCAGTCCTAATCAACATCCTGGCGAATGAGTTCTATCCTCTAATGGTTCATCCAATTGGAAACCATGTGATATTGGAGTGCATAGACACCCTTCAACCACAGCAGAATGAGGTTTGTAAAAATGACCTTAGCTTTCCTCATTTATTCTCCAACTTTGGCTTTATTGAGCAATTGGCCTTGATTGCAGTTGCTGTATATAAAAGCCATTGAACACTGTCTCGAGCTTGCCACGAACGAATTCGGGTGCATAGCATTGAACATCTTCATCAACCACAGCAAAGGTCCCTACAGATTCAAACTACTCAACTCTATCTGCAACCATGTTGTGTATCTTTCCCAGGATCCTTTAGGGTAAGGAGCAATCCTATTGAAGCTAGTAAAAGGTCAGGATAAAGAGCATGAAAGTTGGCAGCCATCTTATTCTCTTAGGGTTCATGTTTTCTCCAGGAACTATGTGGTGCAGAATGTATTGGCACTTGAGAACCCATGCTGCAATAGGGAGATTTGCAGCCAGCTGAAAGGGCATTACGCGAGGCTATCGATGCAGAAAGGCGGTAGCCATGTGGTGGAGAAGTGTTTAAGTTCCAGAGAGATGATGAAGCATGTGGTTGAAGATCTATTGCACACCAATCAGTTGATCCAAGTTGCTAAGGATAAGTTCGGGAACTATGTGGTTCAGAAAGCACTCCAAGTTACTAAGGTAATATCACAATCATCTGATGATCTTTGATCAAACACTCTGGTTGATGATTTTATTCAAACACTCTTGTGTTGATTTTTGGCAGAGAGCTGAGAGTGGTCAGCTGCATCAGCAGCTGGTGAGCGTTCTGAAGCAGCACAAGTATGCATTGCAGCATGGATATGGGAAGAATGTGTGGAATGCGATTGAGAATGAGAAGAATGCTGCTGCTGATCATTCAGAGTTGTAGATGTTAGTAATGTTCCCATGATTTGTAGTCTCGTATTGTCTTTGGACAGCATGTTCTTAATTGTCACCATTTTTGTTTTTTTGTTGTGGTTAGTGTTTTCATCTTTGTTTGATGTATTTTGTAAATTTGACATTGCTTTGTAATGCCCTTCCTTTAAAAGAAGCGATTCATTGTTATTACTTCAAACTTAATTTTGCCCTAATTAGATTATGAAGTCTGACTTCCTACATAATACCTTTTAACTTAAAATCCTTCATTCAGTTTTTATCAATCAAATGCCTTTTTAACTTCTTGCATCTCATTTATTAACTAGCTACAAGGTTTGATCCCTCAATTCTAAACTACTATGTATCTATGATACTTTTTCCCGACATTTCACAAATGATGCCAAGCTATATGGTTGCGACACGTTAGTAGAACCTTCAATGATAAGGCCACATCGACAGACTTTTTCTATATCATGGTTGTCTCCTAGTTGATCACTCGTGCATCTTAAGACAAAACGAGCGTACCAACTCACTTATATACATATCTAATGATACATGTACCTAAAGACCTACACGAGGGAGATCTTCTAATGACGAGGCGACATTGAATAGACTTCATTGTATCATGGATATCTCTTAATTGACCACACACCCAACATCTTCATACGAGCGCCTCAAATCACATTTATGCATACGATAAATCGTAAATTTAAATTTACAAAAACACGTTATGTAAAGTCTTAGGAGGAAAATTAATCAATAAAGCTTTCATAGCTCAGTTGGTTAGAGCACCCGTTTAGTAAGCGGGAGGTCTTGAGTTCAACTCTCAATGAAAGCAAATTTTTTATTTACGGACTTCTTTCTTTTGGGCCCCTTAGTGTACCGACAATCACCACGCTCGGCCCAAACTAACAATTAAGTCTAGCTCCCGGCCCATCTTGCAAGAAAACCCTAACAGCTGCCGCGAAAAACAACCCTTTTCCCGCAAGTCGGCGGCAATATCCTTTCCCTCTGCCAATTCTCTCACGAGTCACGACTCACGCTGTATATAAAAGCCACCGTCTCCTCTGTATTCCTCTCCATCACCGTCGCCCATATCAGATCTCTCCTTCATCTTCTTTTTGTTCTTCCTCTTGATTTCCTGTCCTGCTTCGAATCGATTTGAGTTTTCCGTTTTTGGGTTTTGTTTTCCTGTAACTGATATCTCTGTTTCTGCAAATTCCGACGTGCTTTGCTCTTAAATTCGGAGCAAGCCGACGAAAGTCGAATGCTTGTAAAATTCGGAGTAAACGTCGAATATCGATGGCCCCCTCTCCGCTTAGCGTTGAGGTGCTCCTTCACCGGAGTATCTCCGCCGGGCGGGGAACTTTTGAGGGTCTGGTCTCATTCTCATGGACCTTTTGGAGCGGCGTCGCCGCCTTTACCTACTGGGACTAGGCATGAGACAAACATTCTTACAACCCTTCTCTAGTTTTTCACTAAAAATCTCTCCTTTCTTTGTGTGAATGAATGAATGCCTGTGAGGAAATCTCTTATAAAAGAACACCATCTTTCGGGACTGAATGGCCCTTCGAATGGGCCTTGCTGTCAATTCTGCAATTCTGAGGCATTGTTATCAAGTTTGAAACTTTCACTTGTTGTTTATTGATTTGCGACTTGCGAGTCTCTTTAGTTAAAGCAGTTGGAAACTCAAGAGTTCAATGATATGTCTCCTTTCGCTTATTCATCTCTTATTGTCTTGATGAGAAGACAGATGTCATTGTGTTTCTTGGCATTAAATGGCGAGTAAGAGTAGGAGACTCGGTCATGTTCTTCTTGCTCAGACCTAGAGCACTTTGTTATTCCATTGTCAATATGTTTTTGTTTTACAGGTTATTCGGTTGATGAAGCGTTGCCTGCTTCCATTATTGTTCGAGAAGTTTGCAAGCTGTTGAATGCTCTGTATGTATAATGTATGTCCCGAGATTGAAGATATTTTATTGATGAGTTTAGATTGTATCAGTGGTAGGAACTGAGTGTGGATTCCGGTATAGTCGATATTGCTGAACTGTGTAATGTGTGTGATTTTATCATGTTCGATTCAGCCAGTGTATCAACTTTGATTACAGATGATTTATTTTGTTATGTGCCTTCTGGAATACCTCATTCAGTAATTTCCGCCATTGTTCAGTCTGCTAAATTACAACAAATGTAGTCTGCATTCCTTAAAAAAAAATTATAGAGACAAAATTGTACAACGAATTCAATCATAAACTGTAGTAATATAGAAGATTAAAAGTGGATCTACTTAAGAAACTCCAAATGAACGACGCGTCACAATGACGGTAACTCATTTCGATATTTGATGGATGCCTCCTGGTTATTACATTGCCAGCCGTATGAAGTACTTTCTCTGCGGGTAGACAATCTCCGTAGTGCTGATACATTCTGCGCAGCGTACTTCCTGAACATTTCGAAGAACAAGTATCAGTTTTTTTTTTTATCAGGATGGAAAACCAATATTAGGCAAAGAAAAAGAAAAACAAGAAAGGCTCGAGTGAATCATCAATAATTACCACAAGGATCCTGGGAGAGTCTCACAACATATGGTCAAAGAACAGGTTGAGTCTGTATCTATTGCTTGCTGCAGTAGTTCAAGTGATGAAGCTACACAAGGATATCCATCCGGACTCCGTCCCGATCTAACCGAATTTCACTCAGCAGTCCAACCATATATAATTAATTTGGCAATCTTGGAGAGTAAATACAATGTCAAGTTTGGGGTGGAGTAAAGAAAAGGTTACAGCAAATCTGATGCTGATGCGGTTGAAGGGTGTTCAATGGGCACTGCAATATGACCTGTCAATTCAAACGGCAAGCATTGGAGACTTATGAAGCCACTTGATCAGCCACCTAAGCAATTTTGACCTGTTAAGCTGTTAACCCATTAGATCGAGCTCTATCTCCATAATCATAATGAAAAAATAACACCAGAAACCTTTTGGAAGGAAGATTCTACCCTAGTCTGTTGGATAATATTTCATGAAACAATGTGATGTTCTGAACAAAAAAAAAAAAAAAACAGGCAAATCTCCATTTGGGTATCAGAGTAGAATTCAAGAAGCTCGAATAAAGCATTACCTTCCGGCAGGGCCAAGCTAACCTGATTGCCATTTCAGGGAAGCTAAAACTAAGCATATGCCTCAATGTACCAGATTATCTCTTCCACCATCCAGAACAATATTGTGGACCAAGATATTCCATGTCTCATCGCATGATTTGGTACAAACAAAATACCAGACTCTCTCTTCCACCATCCTTAACAATATTATGGACTAAGATGTTCCATGTCACTTGATTTGGTATAAATTTAATCTCGACACCTCTATCCAGAAGTGAATAAGCATCGTCGACCATTCCCTTTCGGCAGTGCCAGCAAATCAAAGTGTTATAAGTCACAGCATCGGGTTGTATGCCTTCAACCACCAGTTTGCGGAAAATATTCAATGCCTCGTCGACACGTCCCATCTTGCAGAAACCGTTAATCAGGCTGTTATAGGTAACGATGTCAGGTTCAATACCTCGATGAATCATGTCTCGCAAAAGCTCCATCGCATTGTTCATCTGACCAGCTTTGCACAGGCCATTGATCACTATGTTAACTGAAATATTACTGGGAACCAAACCCTTCCTGATCATTTCATCAAACAAGCCTAACCCTTTCTCCACAGCCCCAGCTTTACATAGTGCACGTATTAAACTATTGTAAGTTGTCTCATTCAAAGAGCACCCTCGAAAAACCATGTCGTTCATAAGCTTGATCGCTTCCTGGGTATCATCCCGCCTCAGGAAAGCGTGAATTAGAGTATTGTAAGTAACACTATCTGCAATCACTTCATAGATCCGGCTAGCTTCCTCAAGCTTACCTTTCTTACAGAAACCATCAATCAAAGCCGTGAACGTGTTCAGATTTGGTTCAACACCTTTCCGACCCATTTCATCAACAATCTCGAGAGCGGAACCAAACAACCCCTTCCTGCAAAGCCCGTGTATAAGTATGTTGAATGTGAAGTGGTCAGGGATAAATCCACTGTTTATCATCTTTCTACAGAGAATTTCCTTAGCTTCATCGAGTCTACCACTCTTCACATACCCATTGATAACGATATTGAAGTGGACAACACTAGGGCTCGGTACTTCGTTCAGTAAGGCAACTGCCTCATTTACTTTTCCCAATCTACACAAACCATCCATTAGGTATCCATACGTCACTCCATTCGGGATAAACCCACGCAGAACCATCCGATCAATCAACTTAGCACCCTCGTGGATCCTCTCGGCCCTACATAACCCATAAACAACATCATTAAATGTATCTACATCAGGTCTGCAGCCCATGAGGAACATCTCTTCCAAGAGCTTCAGAGCCTCATCAACTTGATCCCTCTTCGATAGAGCATGTATCAACGTCTGGTAAACAATAGAGTTTGGCACACATCCATGCTTGGTCATGTCTCTAAGCAGAGAACAAGCATTGTCCACTTCATTGACCATACAGAGAGCCTTCATCACCACTCCAAATGTGTAAACATTCGGCGAGATGCCTCGACTCAACATATCATAAAAAACATTCGACGCGACAACAGGACAATTACCAGCGACGAGTATCTCGAGGACTACGTTGTAAGACTTGAATGTGACGTGACAGCAATAGACATTCTTCATATCTAACAATAATCTAGTGGCTTGCCCAGGGAAACCAGCTCTGCCATAATGCTTCATGATCATGATGAACAAAGACTGCCTGAAGACAATCCCTTCCTCCTTCATTTGCACCAATAACTTTTCTATAGATTTGAAGTCCTTCGAACCACCAAGCTTATCGATTAAAGCATAGTATACATCAAATGTGTGCATGTAGCCCTTCTGAGCGCCCACCCGGTTGAAAAGCTCCATGGAAATGGAGACATCGAGAGGCAAATGAAGCAGCTTGCAGAGCTGAAATGGGGTGATTCTATTACTGAGAGTCCTTCGAAGCTCTTTGAGGTCAAATGCTTTAAGCAATCTTTCCCATTCATTTTCATCGTTTGAACCCTTGAGCTCCAACTGTGAATCGGAGAAAAAACGATGGGAGGCGGGCGGGGGAAGGATTATAGATGGGGTTCTGGGAAAGACTTTCAGGTGAATGATTGCACGGGAAACAAGCTTTCGGTTTGACCCTCTGGACATTAGTCTGCAATTGAAAGAAGAAGGTCTCAATTGACAAGGAGACCCATAAAAAAGCAGTGAACTTTACAAAATAAAAATCAAAGATACAGCGACCCAATGGAAGCGGCGACATCACCAACCATTTATCAGCAAATTCAGCTGCAGAAGCGGCGGCCGGTGATAGCTCACGGCTCCTCCGACGATCCTCGAAGCTTCTCTCTTCCTCTCCGAGCAGCAGCAAATTCAACTGCTCTTCTCTCTGTGGAACAGTTTTGCTAGTAAAAAAGTAAGGCCCGGTTAAAACCACTGGAACCGGAGACCGCGCGCATCGAAAATGACTGTTAACCGGCGGTAGTCTTTGCTTTGAAACGGCGTCGTTTAGTCGTTTGAGGAGCGGGATACGGCCACGCGGGACACTAACACTTTGCTCGGTTTGGTCCCTCAACTTTTCTGGTTTTCACATGCTGGTCCCCAACAACTACAAGTTGTTATATGGTCCTGAACTAGAACTTCAAAGCAAACTTCAGTGAAGATTCATCTTGTAAACAAATGGGATGCAGCAAAGTTCTTTACTTTTTAATCAACTGATTCCCTGGAATTAACTAGAACTCATTGTTTTTACTCGTGGCTCTTGAGATTGGCCAAGGAAAGAAGGAAACTATCACAACTACAACTCCTCCCGCTTCTAAGTTGGTGCAAGTTCTGGGGAGAAAGAACCAACCAATATGTACAGACTGCCTTGCCATTTGTACTTGACAAGGTTTCAATTTTCCTAAAACCGATATATTTCCCCATCACAAGGGATATTGTAAGTTTACAGCCCTGCTAACTTAGCCTATATCTGCACCTTTTGGGAAGACTCTTCTACAACAGCTCTTGTAGCTTCAACAACTGCTTGTCCACTGACATAATGCTGCCGGCAAACCGGCATGTAAACGTCAGCCCCAGCAATCAGCTCCACCTTTGTTTCATCCGTCTTTCGCAACGTGAAGAAAGCACGCTTGCCACAGAGCTCGCAGCGAGCTCTCAGCTTGGTCACGGAATCAGCAAGTGGGATTATGTCGAGAACTGCACCGAAACTCCTCCTGTGTTAACAATGGGGGATCATTTATGAAACCAGAGGCACATTTTATCGAATCGCAAGTTTGAAAGAGTGAAGTGTCTAAAGTGTTACCTCATGTAATCGCCATCTAGGCCAGCTACTATTACAGTTTTACCATCCTGATCAGCAGCTTCGCGGCAGAAATCATACAAGTCTCCGAAGAATTGAGCTTCATCAATCCCAATTACATCCAGCTGTCACAAATACGTTGCGTTTAGAATGGTAAAACTGAGATCTATATACAAGCATACTGCTGAGAATGGTATCCAACGTCCAAATTCTCTAACCTGGTTGTAAGCATCAACACCAAGACTTTGTCTGAACATCGACAATTTGGGCAATGACCAGCAGGGCAATTTCAGACCGTCATGTGTTACAATTGAGTCCAAACCATATCTTGTATCCTTGTCCGATTTTACAACAGCCACACTTCTGCAAAACATAGACACAAGAACAATCAATTCATTTAACAAAGTAAATCAAGCATCTCGATTCCGATTACTAGGATATTTTAGGGATAACTCAACTCAGATAATTTCGGGATAACTCAACTTCCAACGTCATCATGATCTAATGCTCATCAATCTCCAAATCACAGACATCAGCCTTTAAAATGCTCGTCATCTCAACAATGAGACTCCGTATCTCCTCTGACTTTCTATGAGATTTATCACGTGTTGAGAACACATGAACCTCCCCCTGAATCTCAATCCAGCTATAAGCAGGCTCTTTCATAATATCAAGCTCTCTCATCACCCCCCTGATATCTTTAACACAGTCCCAGAACCCACCAGTCGCATATGCATTCGATAATACCACGTACTTACCCGCGTTTCCCGGTTCTAACTCTAAGAACTTTCTAGCTGCAATCGATGCCAGATCCATATCTCCATGAATCCTACAAGCACCAAGCAAAGCACCCCATATGTCCGAATGGTCCTTAAGTGGAGAGCTCAGAACAAAATCATAAGCTTCTTGGAGTTTTCCCGCTCGACCCAAGAGATCAACCATGGCAGCATAGTGCTTCCATCTTGGCTCAATCCCATAAATCTTCATCGATGAGAAGTAATCCCAACCTTGACCGATCATTCCTCCATGACCACAAGCAGATAACACAGCAAGGAAAGTGACATGATCTGGCTGAAACCCTTCTTCCTTCATCCTACTAAACAATTCCAAAACTTCTTCAACTCTTCCATGCTGACCATACCCCGAGATCAGAGACGTCCAGGTCACCACATTCCTATTTGGCATTTCATTGAACACCTTCTGCCCATCAACTAGGTCACTGCACTTCAAGTACATATCGATAAGGGCACTATTGACAACCACATTATCTTCAACATTGCACTTGATCATGACGCCGTGAGCTTGCTTCCCAAGTTCCAACAAGACTAGAGTACCACAGGCTCTATACAAGGAAGAAAACGTGTAAGGGTCAGGCGTCAAGCCGATTTGTCTCATTTTGGCGTAAAGACTGAGCCCCACTAGTTCAAGGCCATTCTGCACATAGCCTGAGATAATGGCATTCCAGGAGATTAGAGTTTTGTCAATTAGCTTGTTGAAAATCACAAGTGCAGTTCTTAGGTCTCCACATTTTCCATAGAAGATCAATAGCTTGGTCTTGAGATATTCAGTGGGAAGATGGCCAACAACGAGCATCTGTGAATGGATTCTTCTCCCGGTTTTATACCGACTTGTGAGAATGCATTCTTTCAACATGAGCGAATAGGTTCTATCGTCCACTGGTGATTCAGTACGCCACAAGAGACTCACAGCTTCATTCAATCTCCCCGAGAAACAAAGATCCTGAAAAGTTCTATCCAACTGGAGCCAATTTCTAACCTGAAAGCTGGTAACTTCCACTATTTATAATTGGGTTCCAAAACAGTCGGATATAACACAAATTGCTCAGAATCTAATTCATTTCAATCGAACCGCGTAGCCTCTTCAAAATGCACCAAATCCCATAACCAAATATAACAATAAAAAAAACAGAATAATGGAAAACGAACAGGAAAACAAAAGTAGTCGAAGGTGAGTTGGAGTAGGAGATCGGACCTGCCATTCTCGCTTTCGGACTGAACACGTCGGAGGAGACTGGTGGTCTTGCCGGCGAACATCGGACCCACAATGACGTGGATTTCGCCGGAGGGGTAGGACGTCGTCAAATCACCCGCAGCCTCCGCTGGCCGAAAGTTCCGGTTTTGAACACGAGAAAACGTCGGCCCAGATGAACCCATGATGGGTCTGAGAGATGGAGAAGCGGGGAACTGAGTAACTGCGGGATAAATAGAAAAAAGCGTCGACTTGGGAGCTGCGGAGAACAAGGCGACAGCGTGAGGCAAGGACGGCGCAATGGGATGGGAAATTTGAAGGGGAAACAGAGCCTTCATTCTCGAAACAGCAAACATCTAGCAAACCACAAAAGAGGGGGAATAATGGAATTTGCTTGGCCAAAGGGTTAATTGACTTAATTCAGAGAAAGAGATGGACTTGGCATTGTATTCGTTTCTCTAAAAATTAGGGTTTTACTGTTCAGCTTCGACGGAAGAGAGAGCTGGGAAATTTTCCCGCAAAAAATGAAAACGTCCCCCGCCGCTATTGTTTTGATCACCTGTTAGCGAGTCTATAGCAAAGTAGATGCACTCGCAAAGCTTGATTTAATCACGGCCGCTCGTTTTGTTGACAGCTAACCTTATGCTGTACTTTGTTGTCTTCTTTGAGAAATCAGAAATCACGGCCTAAAGAGGCAAAAAATTTGACTTTTTTGCACAATTTATTCTCTCCACTTTGTCTTCTGTTGTTCTTGTTTCCTTAGGATTATAATAATCGAGTCGAGTTTAATCGAAAATTTAATTTGTTTCGGTTTGATTTGCTATGAGATTTAACTTTGAAATTATTTGTTTATATTTTTAGCTCGTTGGATAAGGTCTGCTCATGAACATCATTAGAATAATTCAATGATAAATTTTGTTTTCAAATCGAACAAGTTGAAATTATTTTATTTTTCAAGAGCTCAACTCGTTTATTACATAGTGAATCAATATTCCAATTAACATTTAACTCACTAAGAAAATCGTTGATATTTTATTTGCAAGCAAAGAAAAACCCAACCAGATCAATTTTGCATGTGTTCATCATTAGTTGATACCGGTAAAAGAAACTCAAATTCAAAATAAAAGAGGGAGGAATAATTATAAAATTGTTAGGGAAAAAAAAAAGAGGGGATAGTGGGAGTCCAGGCAGCAAAACAAAAGGCAAAATTATGGATAATAATCTACAAATTACTATAAGGCAATGTCAAAATAAACATATTGCCACATCAGCTATTCCTCGCCAAACCGCACAAAACGGAGGGTTAAAGCAGTAAATTCAACGCCTCTCTCTCTCTCTCGCTATTTTTCTGTTTGGTAAAGTTACCTCTCTCTCTCTCGCTCTGAGTTGACAGACAAAGCACCCCATCCCCTGTAAACCACCCACTCTTTAATCCAAACTGAATCTCGATTCCACCTTCTCCCCTCCACCGTGCCCAGCCCACTATCGCTCACAAATTCATCTTCACACCCATTCTCAAAATCTCCTCTACCGAGCCGCTGTCGCCTGATCTAGCAAAACTCCCACTCCCTTTGAACGGGTCGGCGACCTAGACCACCTGGGTATTTCCTCTCTCCGTCCGATTGAGCATCTTGGTGTTCTCTCAATTGACTAATTAGTCCATCTGCAGATGGTGAAACAAAGCTTTTCTTCTATAGTTGTAATAGTGTAATGGTGGTGTTTACTGATTAGAATAAACCGTCAGTTTCCATCGACGAAGAAGATGATGATGATGAATGGTTCTACTAATTGGGCCAAATATTAATTACCACTTTGGGCCTAGCTACTTAACGGAGAGATAGCCCATTTTACTTTTTTAAGCTACCTCAAGAGCTATGCAATAGCACGCCACGCTTCAGTTATTGCTGTTATTTATTTATTTATTTTGTTTACCGGTTATCTATAAAAACATATTCTACAAAAACATATAAGCCAATGTAAAAAAAAGAGTTTGCCACGTCAATCTCTGCTGATCAAACCGCATGTATCGGAAGGGCTAATTTGTCACTTCCTTCTGTCCTGTTCGCACAAAATTGTTAGCAGTTTTTTTATTTTTTGGTAAAAGTTAACGGTTTCTTTTCTTGAACAGGTGAGAGTGAGACTAACTTCCTTCTTTTACAACCTCACTTCCCACGTCCCCCACACTTTTCTTTTTAATCACTATCTTTTCTGTAAGACATTTGGACAATGAATTAGTTATTTTTTATTTATTTATTCCGTCCTCTTTTTTCATTTACTTTTGATCCATAGTTGGGGTTTATGTATTATAGTATTTTTCTTTTATGATGGTCAGAAATCCAAACTAATCTAAAATCAGTAATATAAGTGATATGGGTTCGGTTCGTTGGTCGAAAAGTTTGATGTTTATATATAAATGTACCAATATTTAAAGTAAATATGTGAAATGATCACTTTATTTTAGTTCATTTTTTCTATGCTTAATTTGGTATTTTGTTTCATAAAGTGGTCATAATAATATGAAAGAGTAATCCACGTTTTTTGCCCTCACCTATGAGAAATAAATTAGAATTCCAATCTATTTCATTACTTCCACTCATCGGAAAAAAATACACTACCACAAAAGAAAAACAAGAAATATTTCAGGAGCAACCCGGCCAATAGGCCGGGCTCCGTGCTAGTTATCATGATTCATGTGACCCCAATCATGCATGTGTTTCCTTTGCATCATTAATTTACTAAACTTATACCTAGGCAAAGAATAAAGTGTTTTTATAGTAAGTAGAGGATTAGGAAGGAGCCATTTAACCCGATCCTTAATACCTGCTAGCTGGTTCGTTATGCAATTTATTGATTTGAGCAATAATTGAAGAACGATATTTAAATCGAGCATAGATTATAGAATGACATAAAATTCTCAAAAATTCGTGAAATTAGATCATATAAATATGAACGTGAATAACAATACGTTGAAATTACCTTGAGACGAGATGGTTCCCCTCTTTGTATGTGGAGTTGTTTAAGCCAACCAAATGGCATCAAACATTGGCTTTTCTAATGGAGGGTCTACAATTTATCATTCTATTTAATAATAAATAGTCTATATATATAAAAATAAAAGTAAGTTAGTTTATGTATGTGTGTATATATATATGTGTTGATGATGATTCCCCACTACCACCACCACCTTTATACAGCTATAACAATTATAGATTGGAGCCTTTCCATTCTTAGCTGGCTTGTGGGAAAGCTAATCCATATGTTTAAAATCTTGATACCAAATAATAGTATAATAATTTGTTTATTGTTTTTCTCACATGAGAATTGTCTAATTGAATTGGAACTTGTGATAGGCATGAAGAAGGGATTAAAATCATGTTGTGCTCTCATATGTCGTAATCAATCAAAATATATATACAAGTCTTTTGCATATTTTTCAAATTAGAAAATTAGCAAAAAGGTCAATTGCTTATGCAATGTAGAGTTTACATTTGATCATATTGACTACCTAATGTAAAGCAAAAGAAGATTGGTGGGTTGTGGTTTCCGTCGGTATTTAATTTTAGATTACAAAATGTGAATCATATGGTAAACAGACACTCGTAACACGAGTAGCAAGATGATAGGTTATTAATTGCCTCCTCTCTATCATATACTAGAGTGTAATTCCTAAAGGCTATTGAGTATGATTATTATATGAAAAAGGTGATTGAATAAGTTGCAATTGTCTCAATAAATCATTTTCATAGTTACATCATCCTGATTTGGATTTATAGTATTGTACGTGTTTAGACCACATCAACGTTAAGTATCTATGCCAATGTTCTTCATCGTAGCCCAGGGGACACAAGGCTAACATACGATGTGAGAGCTACATTCTCATTGTAATCTTGCTCAAATCATGGGCACTCTTGCAGTTTGTTCATTCCGAATATGTTTCCATTGCTAGCTAGCTAGCTAAGAAGGCTCTCCTACTTGATGACACATAAAACATTACACCTCAATCTCCTATATGGAGTACTTGATCATTTGTTTATCATTATCATTTTTGTCATATCGAAGCAAATGTCCATATTTGTCTCACTATTCGGTGATAATGATATCTATATGATTAGATAAGTGACGGTTAAGATGTATAATTCAATCGAGCCATCTTCAAATACATTATTACTTATACCATGGAAGGGTAACTAACTTGGCTTGTATAGTGTAAGAATTTCATTTGTTTTTTACGTCTAGGTTGTTGAAGTTTCACCATTTACTAAACGTAGAAAAGGTGAAAGCTTGATGTTCACGTACAAACCCTTTTCACCCATACCGTATTACAAGACAAAGACACATAAAAGAAGGGGCAAATAATGAAAGGCAACCAAAATATAATATGCGGCAAAAAGTGTGGTCCGAATAAGGTCACATAGGCATAGTATTATCTATCCAATTCCAATCTATCTTCTATCCACATTTGCTCTAAACATCGTTCTCACCATTTGCCACCCATTTTTTTTCATCCCATCAATCAAAATCTTTCATACCAACCCAAAAGAATTCACCTCATTTGATGGAATAGTTTTACTTGTGTTGGTTCACTCAAACCGAAGGATTAAAAGTAAATGAAGATTGGAGAGAGAGTGGATGGGTGTGGATGAAAAAACATGATGTGATATGATGGTGATAAATTTTGTGTTTCGATATCAAGATATTTTTCTCATTTGTAATTGGTTAGAGAGGAAAATTCGTAAGAAGAAAGTCGGATGTTGTCTATAACCAAGTGAACTTTGTTGTTAAAGAATTAGATTAGAAGTATGGTTGATTTTGAAATTTGAGAAAACTTACAAACATTTAGATGCGATCAAATCGAGATTGGTGTTTTAATCTCATTTATGTTTCATGCGGATTTAGATTCTCTAGTTTCCGCATCAACCGACTTTGAGTTGACTCAATCGTTCTTGAAATAGTACGAAGAAATATCGGGATCGAGTGGAAACAAATATGGATTGGCGATGATAAATCAAATGATGATCGTTCTCTTTTTTTTTCTCCCTCCACTTTCAATTTAGTCCTATAAAGATTTGATTCGATTTGAACCCATTTTAAACTAGTTTACACAAATGTTGCATAAATTTATTACAGAAAAAATTGTTGTTGCATACATTTTAAATGCAAATTGGACCAATGGGTCATACACATAATAACACAATAATATTTTCATTATTGATTCCAAAGATTATTTCATTTGTAATTTTTTGTGTGTGAATAATTTACAGAGAGGTTGTTGGGGTTATGGGTTTGATTAGTGGGGGAGAACAAGTGATCCCTTCTGTCTCTCACACATCTCTTCATCTTTAATTTATCCCCTTCAATATTATTTATTTGTTTATCACTTTCAGGACAAAAAGGTTTTATGTACTTGTCAAGTGTGTTACAAAATTCAATCAAATGAAAACTCGGGATGATTAAAGATGTTTCAATTTTTAGCTTATGAAATTATATTACATGGAGTTAGGGGAGCTATGGTCCAGAGTCAAATGGAGGGACAAATAACTTGGCTTTTATAGGGTCAAATGTCACTGCAATATGAGCCTGATGCTATGTTCTTTCGAGACAATATTAAGAATTAGACACAATACTATCTTTCATAAATAATTTCACCAATCCTACCACATTTGTATTACTTTGTGGGACGTTGTGGAAGTACTAAAATGAAACCTTGATAACAAATTTGTGATCATTGTATTGATTGACCATCTTATTAGCATATGGAGTCAACATGTTTGCACGACTCGACTACTGAGCAAGAGCACAAGGTGGACGGGTTGATATGCAAATTTGCATTCACCGAAAGATTCCATACACAAGGTTTGTTGGTGTTAACATTGATGGCTCTGTCTACCATTCTCCATATTCGATGTGTAGGCAACATGATCAAAGGAGAAAATCTGGAGAGAATTATCCCGCTCTGTCGGGCAGGGGGTGTGTAAAGCCCGACATCGTCCTATCTTTCATTGGCTTTCTCGGACGTACGACCATCTCATTAAGGGTTTCAAAAGAATTCAGATGATGAGAGCTCTTCGTGCTATCGAGGTAGTATGAATATTTAGATTCAATAAAGTAGCTTTGTAGGTAGACTCTGTTGTGGCTCTCACCATAATCAACATTCCGATTGATCACGCCTGAGCTAAATGCATGGGTACATAATTCATCAATGGCTATATTTTCACTAATATATGTTATCTTATTCATATTATTCGATAGAAAATTTATGTTGCAGATTTCCTTACCAATCAAAATCACTTACATTTTTATGTGTGCATATTATTCATTTTCTAGAACTCTAGCTTAACTTATGGAATTATGTATAACATTATTGGTAGTCCAAATCTAGATTGATTTTTTAATGCACATTAGACCTTACAACCTATTTCTACCAAAAAACCAAACCTTCTCCCCTTCCCTCTCTCCCTCACATCTCCTCTCCTCTCTCTCCCACCCTTTCTGGTAAATACCAAATCGCAAATCCATTTTAACACATATAAATACAAATCCCAATTGAAATCCAGAACAGTGTCAGTAAATTTATATCAAAGAAGAGAGAAAGGGAAGAAGGAAGGAAGGAAAAAAAGGGGAAGAAAGAAAAGAGAAAGAGAACCAAAAAGGGGAGAGAGCCTTAGCTGCTCACTCACACCCTCTTCTTATTCTTTTGTTGTTGTTGTCGTGAGGCCTTCAGATCTTGAGATTCTCCCTCAACTCTCCCCCTCATCTGGGTTCTCTTTCTCTTTGATCAATCAACCAGTTCTTTTCTGTGTTCTTCTTCCCCACACAGAAAGAAAGGGGAAACATTAAGGAAAAAAGGAGGAAAAAACTGAAAAGCCTGCTCCTTTTGGGTAATTGCTATCTTAAATTTTGGATCTTATTAGTTATCACACATTTCTTAGTCGAAGCTTTTGTCTTCCGTTCATTTGGATTACTGGGTGGCGATCGGTTTCCTTTTGGCCTCATCCTAGTTATCGATCAATCGGTTAGTAGTTCGTAAAGCCTTTCTGGATTGAATCCAAGAGTACCCACTTGATACAGAGACACATCCCTGCATATAAAATCTGGGTGAGCTTTTTTCTGCTTGATTTCTGCGTCAAGGTATTCTTCATTTCTATCAGCATTTTGGTGTTTCTTCGTATGCGGATTGCTGGGTTTTTTGGATTGTTCCTGGTTATAGAGAATTGTGTGTTTTGGTTAACAGATCCCGTTATTTGATTATCATCAGAATTGTTGAACTTTTAGAGACAACTGGTTTTTTTCAGGATTTGGAAATGGATCTCGGAAAGCTGTTCATTGGTGGGATTTCATGGGACACCAATGAAGACCGTCTGAGAGAGTATTTCCAGGTATTTGGGGACGTTCTGGAAGCTGTGATTATGAAGGATCGGTCCACAGGTCGAGCCCGCGGCTTCGGCTTTGTTGTCTTTGCTGATCCTGCTGTTGCTGAGCGAGTTGTGATGCAGAAGCACCTCATAGATGGTCGAAATGTAAGTTCAAGATGCTCAATTTGTGGTCCAAATTCATGATTCTATTTTTGTGTCATTACAAATTGAAGGTAGTGTTGAAAGTTAGTGTGGTTGGCATCAATATGACTTGAATTATGGATTTGAAGCTTGTGAATTATGATAATTGGATCCTTGTTTGGTTGCATTGAAGAGCATGAATTGAGAATGACCATCACAATTCGGGATCTTAGAATATCCAGATCATGAAGAACAGGAGAGTGATAGATATGAATCGAGAAAGTGATGTCAGTGATGACTTCCATAATTCAATGGTGTTTGTTATATCTAAAGATGTCTTCCTAGCTTCCTTATAGTTTGAATTTTAGCTAGATGCATCATGATTCTATTGAGCACACTTGATCTTTGCTAGACTGATGAACAATCTGAGATAGATAAGCAAGTCACGAGCATACATACGAAAATTATCCAATGAGAATGCTGTACTAGAGATTGATGCCTGATGTCTGCTGATAAGTATGGTCATTTAGTAGTGGTCATCTTTTGTTTGATGAAATTTTGATCATCAGGTTGAGGCGAAGAAAGCCGTGCCTAGGGACGATCAGAACATTCTGAACCGAACCAGCAACAACAGCAGCCTTCACGGATCACCTGGTCCAACTCGGACCAAGAAAATATTCGTAGGAGGTTTAGCATCGACAGTAACAGAGACCGACTTCAAGAATTACTTCGATCAGTTTGGAACAATCACTGATGTTGTTGTCATGTACGACCACAACACTCAAAGGCCAAGAGGTTTCGGGTTCATCACCTTTGACTCAGAAGAAGCTGTGGATAAAGTGCTGTACAAGACATTCCATGAGCTCAATGGCAAAATGGTTGAGGTGAAACGGGCCGTTCCAAAGGAACTATCCTCCTCTGGTCCGGCCAGGTCGAACCAGTTTGCTGGATATAACTATGGAATTACCAGAGTCAATAGCTTCCTCAATGGCTACTCCCCTCAGGCACACAATCCAAATTCTGTTGGACTTAGAATGGATGGTAGATTCATGCCAGTCACTGCAAGTCGTAGCAGCTTTTCTCCATTCAATAGCGGGTATGGATCAGGTCTAAATTTCGAGCAAGGTCTGAGTCCAAGTTATGGTGGCAACTCAAGCCTTGGGTCAAACATTGGGTTCGGCCGGTTGAGTCCTTCATACAGTGGCAATTCGAACAGGTACTGGAGCCCCATTGGTTATGGAGGAGGAAACAATTCGGGCTTGAATTCTGTTTCTCGTACTTTGTGGAGCAATGATAACATTTCTCAAAATGCAAACTCGAACGGCGGAGGTTGGAACTCGGGGCTCAGTTCCTTTTCTGGAGCTCTTTGGGATTCCTCGGTTAATGCAGGGCCAGGTGGTGGTTTGGGACCCGCGTATAACAATGTCGGTGGTGGAGAGTTTAGTGTTGGACTAGGAGGGGGAGGATATGGAAGAAACAGTGGGGCGGGTTTTGCGCCTGTGGCATCGCGTGCTGCTGCTGCAAATGGAGGTTATGACAGGGCGGCTTATGCTGACATTTATGAGAATAGTTCACTCTATGGAGATTCTTCCTGGAGATCCCCAACATCAGAGTTGTTTGATTCTGGAATTGGAAATGCAGCTTCGGATGTTATTACTAAGAATACTGCAGCTTATGCTGGTGGTTATGGCATTGCTGATAGACAGTCAGATAGAGGCAAGCTCACGTCTTCCGCTTAATACAAACTCGCATGTTCGCTGAATTTTTGCTTATAATTTTTGGCTATGAACCAATGTATGATCAATACTTGTTTTCTCTTTGGTTTTATTGATCTGTTTCAGGAATTGCTGCTTAGGATGAAAACAAAGATTGCTACTGTAGGTGAAAGAGTACATCATCAACATTTGAAGTAAATGTGGTACATTACATGTTTCTTGGACCTGAAGTTTACTTTCTTACCTATTTTTCTTACCCCCCTTTGATGTTTATGTGAGGAGGATCTTGAGATTAGAGCTAATCAATTTATCGGGTTATCGAACGAAATTATGGTTAGAGAGCAGAGCAGGAGAGAACAATTCAGTCAGGAGGAATTTCTTGTGTAAGGTTTGAGCTTTGAGGAGGAGTTTTTTAATTTCTTTTGTTATCAATTTTATTTTACTATATATAGTGGTTTTAATTTTGTTTTTCCTTCCCAACTTGGGAATATCTGGAACTTTTAAGATGTAAAATCAGGAGTTTGTGGGTATACATCAGAGATACTGTATCAATGTTGACAGATACAGAAGGCCACAAAAAAAGAAAAAGAAGGATATGAACATGCAGAACAGTATTTTGTTTGGGTGTTTTTCCTTTTTTTTTTCTCTCTCTCTTTTAATTGTTTTCTTTGGGTATTGGGTTCTTCAGGTTCTTCATGTGGCAGCAGAAAACTGTTTAGTCCTTGTCAAGTGCGGATTTGGAATCTTAATTAGGGTTTGTACAAGTTGATTGGCTTTCACTAGTTGAGAGGGACATTTATTGCTTACCTTTCCCCTCTTTGGAAATAATAATTTTTACAGAATACTGATTTATGTTAATTTCTCCATTTTTTTGGTTGTGGATGGTGTTACTAATCCAGCATTTTCTTCCTCTGTTTTCCTATTGGTATACCCAATATTTGGATTCCAAGTGACTTAAAGTTCGAATGAATTTAGGGTGAGATGGATGTGTTTTGATTTCATCTATTAGATATAAGCCCTACCTAATAAATGTTTATAGCTATTTTTGGTAAAGAACTCTTATTGTACTTCTTTAACCTCAACATAGGTGTGGTTTGTAATTTTTGACTCTAGATATGTGTGTGTTTGAAGAGTAGAAATACCACTAGCCCACGCCGTTGTTCGCCACTCTAGTTATTTTTATCCCTATTCAATAACTAATATGATAACGAACTTTTTCGTTGCTAATTGTTAATGACCATGAGCCTTGAACCTGGAGGTCCCAGGTTCGAATCCCTTCAGTAGTATCTAATTACAAAATATAACCTATATCACCCTTATCTAAGAAAAAAAAAATGACCATGAGTTTTCAATGATAATGTCGTAAGAGCAAGGGGTCTTTACATGTTGATCTGGTAGATAAAGATGCCAACTCCCTTTTCAAATGTTGGTTGAAATTTTGTGTGATGGATATCAATTTCGTGGTGCAATTGAAACGTGCTTCATTGTTCATATCATCACACCCGTACCGTATCTATCTCGATTCTACTTTTCTTGAATAAGATCATCAAAGTGTGTGGCCAACCCCACCTACCTAATATCCTTCACGTACTCATAAATAATAGATAGGTAAATTGATCACTTGAAATAACTAACCATAATCACAATCATCTCTTTGTCCTGAGATTTTTCATCCAAATTAGTTAGATTAAGGCATCAATACACCTAAATTATAACTAATAAAACCTTCACCACCCAAATATGGCAAAATTTAAATCCCCACCACCATTTATTTAATTTTGTGCTCTCCATTTTGCCCCCACATTTTCATATGCTCAACAATATGATAATAAACGAAAGCCAAAATGAACACCCACGTTTGCTGAATTTGGACCCACCCATTTCAGCCCCACTTGAGAAACAAAATGTAACACTATGGTCCAACATATTGACAACATTCCACATAGAGCCACCCCAAAGTAACTCATAATTGTGAAAAACGACACTTTCTGAGAAGCAATTGGTGGTATCCGTGGGCTGTGGCTCCAACTTTGTCTATTACATCGAGAATATAGAAAGGAAAGGACCAAAATGAATCAGAATTCAGTTTCAACAGTAATGGCCCTCTCCCTGACTGTGCTAAAGGAACTCCCTATAGCTCTTACATTTGCTTCCCCCTACTACTAGTTTGACAATACTCTCTACTTACATGGCAAAAATCGAGTATCAAAAGTAATCGTAGCTCCAATTAGTTACATTTAGACTTAGGTGATGTAGTGACTGACACTTCCTACTTACTTCCTTCCAAAGTTTGCAGTTCGTCGAAGTGATCGTGTGCTGGAGTTGGTTTGAGCATCATCCGCCCTTTTTCTCCATCCGCTCCTTTTCCAGGATGAACATTCCTTCTTTGTACTTCTGGCTCTCCTCCTCAGCTCTCTCCTGGAAACAAATCCACATCATGGTTGGAAAGAGGAGTGAGATCGGTTAGTAAATCGAGCAGATGCAATGGAACGATTAGCATCATAATTTCCAGTTACTACCGGAGAGACAAGATGCAAGAGCAATGCTGTTTCAACTGGAATGGATTCGATTAACTGGTGAAGTTTCGTCCTTAATGTTTGATTAGCAGAATTGAATTACTACTCTGGATGGCCAACTTGGTGTCCCATAATCACAGACAGCATGAATGGTGGTGTACATGATGAAGGTTACAACTTCCAAGTCAATCAATATTCAATACCAACAATCTGTTAGAAACGAACTCTTAGCTAGGAGAACCTTATTGCCAATTCACTCATGATTAGGTACACATGTGACATTAAACTATGCCAACAAAGTCAGGACAGTGTTCTTCTATGCCCTGTCTTTATATTCCATCCAGCGCACATAGTAATTCGCAACTATGTGTTAGTGTGAATGATAAGCTCTGCCAGTAATGCAGTGGAAGAATCCACAACATCTGTGTCAGTGAAAATGGAAAAGAAAAGGAGGGTTTGTCATCTTACATATCTCCATCCAACTAGCTGCATGCAAGAGCTGCAGTAGATGTCATTAACAACATGGAATCCACTTGAAAGAATTCGCTCTTCGCTGGATCCAATTACTATGTTGACCCTGAAAGCAGAAGATATATGAAAACAATAACGTTAGATGGTGGCACACACTCCAACTCCACTGCATTTTGCCACTGTTTCATGTGTGTATGTGTCAGATGCATTCACTAGGGACATGATTGAGTTCAGCTGCTAGATCCAATCCAAAACCAACTGCAAGATTCTGATGTCTAGCAAAAGAAAAGTATTGTTAACCAAGTTGTGATATTATCTATCGCAAAAGCCGCCAACAAAACCAATCTGAATTCTCCCCACCATCAATCACCTAAAAAAGCTCACTTGGAACATGCATAGACATCAGACACCAGCAGCTTTTCTCATACTGCCAAAAAGAGAATCAAAGCAGAATCAAGAAGCAGTTCCACCACAATCTCCATGTGAGCTCCAAAGGATCTCTCTTTTTAACTAATTACTAGAATATCTCTTTCAGCAACTGAATCCTTCGGATGTCCCTCTATAACATCTATTAAGCGCTTCCTTCACAAATGGCTGCCTACCATAGTGGTCTTAAGTGTGATTTATTCATCGCTAAATATGGTCACAGACCTATGTCAATTCCACTGATCTTTACTCCGCGGGCTCATTCTCTAACAATCCTAACTTGGCAACCATGCCAGAACTCACAGTTTCTTTACTCTCACGGGCAATGCATCAAACACCTTAGAGACACAAACCCAATCGAAACCCCCTGACCAAGAAAGGCAAAGAAGAGAAAGGAGAAGTTGCAGGGGTGGGAACTCACACTTTCCTGAAGAGATAAGCGCGGCCATAGCGACCCTGAAACTCCTTGGACTCGATGTCATCGTAGGAAGCGGAATCGACCCTGCAGCCCCTGCAAATGAGCACCTTCTCTCCCTTCGCATCCTCTATGAACAATCTCCCCATTGCTGCGAGTTTTTTTCCCCCCCTAAACCGAAGAACACCAAGAAAATTAGAAAAGGTCGTCCCTTTCCGCCGCCCTTCCACCCCCCAAATCCCCCCTTTTCCCCAAACTCAAAACCACTAATTTCTTACGATCTTAAGGACTTGGGACTGAGAAATCGGTGGTTCTCTTTAGGAATCGAAAATGGCGAGCTAGCTTGCTTTCTTGCTTTCTCAACCTTCGCCGTCGTCTCCGGCAGCCAATTTGGGGGCGGAAGGGCTGTGACCAGTGAGATGAAACTGGACCAGCAAAGCAAGCCTCCGTTTAGCGAGAAAGATAAAAGAAGGAAGAAAGACTTTTCTCTGACTCCCGCTCTTAGCGGTGACGGTTTAACCGAAATGACGGCTCGGAAGGTAGTTAACTATCAGCATAACGACATCGTTCATTCGCGCCTTCACTTAACGGTTTTGTAAAAGGGAGCGCAACCGTCAGTGGGAACCCGAAATGGCGCCGTTTAGACTTAATAATGAGCATTATGACTTCTTTTCTTTTCTTTTCTTGTATTATTTTATTTTAGATTTTGACTTTTTTAAATTAGGATTTCCAAATCTGTCTTAACATTTCAATAATTATTAATTATTACACTTTTGGTCATAGCTATGCAAGGAAGACTAGTTAGACACAACACAAGATCCCACTAAAAGAAAATAAACAACATCATAATACATTACACAATTATAAATCGATCAACCAAAAAGATCTCAATTGAAAGGAATTAATGAATACATATACTCACTAGTTCGTACAACATTTGGTATTAAAAAACCACAATTGTGCATTTTTAAGTCAATAGTAGTTATTTCTTTGAAAATTAATGAAAATCATTCGATAGATAACACACCACATGAACTCACACACCACATGAACTCACAGACATCTCATCCCTACTTAGCACCATATGCACGAAGACCTAAATGCAACAACTTGTAGAGGGTTGAGAATTCAGATACGAAGAATCGAACACAAGACCTTACTACGATTAGAAAATCAAGCGAGATAAACTAATTTATGCATAATTTAAGTAGAGAAGGGCAACAGAGCACTACAGAACATTAAAGGAGTCTCATAATCATTTGTGAACCCGTTCTTCAGATAATAATCTCATTTACATTTTGCCCACTCCTATGAACAACACTGATATCTCCAAATCAACTGCGATGGAGAACAAGAAGAAGAACCCTACTTTCTTCATAAGTGGCTTCTAGGGTTTTGGGCGGGGGGCAACACAGATAACTCATTTGAATGTTAAACATCTAATCACAAACAAAAGAGACTTCCTTAATCCTTCCCTAAACCTGAATTGATCAACAACACCCGCCGGCACCTTGTTTAGGTGCCTCACCGTCAGCATTTTCACCGCCTTGTTCACCATCTCTCTGTAGAACCACTGTCTTCCCATCCCCCATCTCGGGGGCATCCTGTTTCTTGAGCTCCTGAGATATGACTTTCCGGCTCAATATATTGTAGATCTCCTTCACGACCGTCTCGAAAGCAGCTGTCACATTGGAGGAGTCGAGAGCAGAAGTTTCCATGAAGAACAGACCTTGTGCCTCTGCTAAAGCCTTCCCCTCTGCTGTGGTCACTTCTCTAGCTTCCTTGAGGTCCGATTTGTTGCCCACAAGTATTGTTACTACATTCATGTCGGAGTGAGCTGAAACGAATACAATATTCAGTCTTAACCTCTTAAACAAAGCTATTGAAATGGACCCAACATATCTTAACCTCTCGAACACATCTTTTGTTTTGATGTAATGGACATGTGATTAATCTGTAGATTCTGTCCCCTAATGACAGGTTATTAGCATATGCAAAGAAAACAGAAAGCATTTTCTCTGACAAAGTACAGAAAATAACTTTTGTGTGTAAAAAGAAATCATATTCAGAAGATGCCATCATTTAACATGGAAGATGTGAGATCTAAGACCAAAGGATCCAGATTTCATCAATTCAAAATCAAATATGGAGAAAGGACTTGAGGAGATCTTCTTACTGTGAAGTTCATTGAGCCATCTGCCAATGCTCTCGAAAGTTTGGCGTCGACTGATATCATACACCACAAGTGCTCCAACTGCACCTCTGTAATAAGCAGATGTAACAGCTCTAAACCGCTCCTGACCAGCAGTGTCCCAGATCTGTGCTTTAACTTCTTTACCATCGAAATCCATCTTCTGAGTTTGGAATTCGACCCCTATGGTAGATTTCGAATTAGGATAGAACTCGTCTCTTGCAAACCTGGCCAGCAAATTCGACTTCCCAACAGCGGAATCACCAATCAATACTATCTTGAACAGGTAATCATCTGCGTTATCCTCCTCTGAGTAAAATGCCATCTTCTACCAAGCTTCACAGAATCCTACACCCTATGGAAGCATATTATAACCCAGATCTTCCCTAGTGATGGTCCAGTATTTTGCTTGAGTGCCAATTCTCCCCTGGCTAAGATAAAGGAGGTAGAGTTAGACCAACCCAAGAAAACTTGAAAGGTGGGGTAAGTATAAAGATAGCAGGGGTCCAGAGGGCAGTTGGGTAGACATAAGGAAAAGCAAGATACTCTATGCCCTTTTAATCATTCCATCATAAACTTTCCCTCGCCTATAAGCATTGCAGTGATGATCTTATATGTAAGTCATGATTGAACCTTGGCAATTAGTTCCTATTTCCTAATGCGTTTAAGACGACCCCTTTTCATGAAAAACTACAAAAACCATTAAGCATTCTTAAACTGGAATCTCTAGCAGTAATACTCTCAAACTTGGCCAACCTCAAATCCGCAGAACATTGCACTCACAATAATTTAGCTAAGAGATAGCGCAGAACAAAGGACAATAATTTGTCCAAATCCGAAGCAAAAAGAACAGGCAACTTCAGGCGGTACATACACTTTAAATGAGCAAAATGCAGTCTTAAACAGAATCTGGGGGGAAAAGTAACGAAAACCAGCCCCAAATGAACTTCGAAAGGAGCCTGGCCTAGCTCAAGACTCAGTAGCACCACTCAAGCGAGAGAAACAGACGGAAACCATCCCAAGCCCCAATAACAGAATTTTTTTTAAAACCGGTGGAGGAATTGAAGGTTAAGGCAAATCAAAAGAACACAAAAAGAACAGGCTGCCATTGCCGGATCAAAACTGGAGAAAACAGCCAAACGGGTCTATCAATAATTATCACCCGTATAAACCCCCGCGAAAAAGGGGAAACCTTTTCATTTTTGTTTTCTCCTCCCGCGAAGAACCCTAAAAGCAACCAAAAAAAAAAATGGCGCGGAGCTAGTAAGATTTATTTACCCGGGAACGACCACGTCGCGTATTCCTCCTTTCTCCTTTCAATTGGGTTTCCGGCTGAGAGAACAACAAATAGAGGAAGTAAAGGAACCACCCAACAACGGTAACCACAGCAAGACTAGTGGGGTGGATCTGATCGAGCAAAGATTTCAACAATGCAGTGAGACAGAGAGAGATACAGCGAGCAATGAATCAGAAATGTGGGTTTGATTCGAATTGAATTTCGATTAGGGTTAGGTGACCGAAAGAGAGAACGATGGAAGAAGAAGAAGGGCTCGTTTTAGGCGTGGATGGGAATGGAACGGAAGGAAAGGGGAGAGAGATGACTGGACAATTGAAGAAGGAGCGAGAGCGAAGAAGGTGAAAAGGAAGAGAGGACGGGGACGGACGTGGGAAAGTGGGACCCACCTCAGTTGAAAGCCACGAAGCCAGGTGGCGATTTTCAGGCCGTGGCAGTGGGCCCGTGGGTCGGGGGGAATTTAAGTTTGGGCCCGCCTGGTCCGTTTATTTATTTCTTTCTTGTTCTTTACCCACTCCACTGTGGGCCAGTTATCCACGTACTGTTTTCTTTTGTCGTTTTGGGTTTTCAGTCCACTAGATAGATTTACTATATAGTTCGCCTAGTTACCATCCTTGGTCGGTCCAAGGAAGGAAGCTCACCACTACATAAGTGGTTGATCTACATTAAATGACTTTTTTTTTAAGTTTTTCTAACTAAATTATGTAAGTTTCCCAATAATTGAGCCAAACTCGAATCATGAGAATTCAATTGAGTAGGGTGTGCAACGGTCCCGTCTACATCGAATTAATATTTGGATCGAATAGAATCAGATCAAATATAGTTTGATTTGGCCGGTCCAAGGATCGATCCAACAAATTATATTAATAAACAAGGAAGATTGAAACGAAAGTGAATAGAGATCGAACACTTTCGTAACAAATGAACCGAACATGCTTTTGATTCATTTTTTGTCCACGACGGTTTGTCTCATTTTTTATCCACAACGGTTTGGCTCATACCATGACAATAAAATTAAAAAAAAAAACCATTTATTTCAGGATTTGAGTTGGATTTCCAACAATTCTCATCTCCTATCTCATTGATGCTGCTGCCTTATCCATCTCAATTCTCATGTAGCCATACGCTGAACAGATGGCTCTGTCACGAAGCAGAGCCCCAAAAAATGGCAGATGTGCAATAATGCATGCAGGAGCTTGAATTTATAGCAAGAGAGAGTGCATTGTCAATTCAATGGCAGAGGTGATTCATGAATGAAATGAAGGCATTGTTACCAGTAAACATGGCTTGATTGATTCACATGCAGCTCCAGTTGGTGGAGATTGGGATAGGTTTCCTATGCATTGGCAGTCGGGAGAAGTTATTCACCCTGCGGGTATTCGAAAACCGCGGAAATGAGGATAAGAATCTGCAAGCAACATCTCGTAGGTACCATAGGTAGAAAGATCAATGCAACATCTCGTAATATTGGTGATCATAAATGTTGATATCGTCATTAGCAACTCAAATCAAATCGTAATAATGCAACTCATATCTTACCATTGTAAAGTCAAATAACTAGTAGTAATCACTAAGAACCAAAAATGTTCATTTTCTAATGCTAACACAAACTCTCTACTAAATCAAAATCCTACTTGCCACCTTCAGAATCCCCTGCCTTCCTGAAAAACCCAGGCTTGTACCCATCTCTCAGCATCTTCTCCACCTCCTCAAACTGCAGCCCTTTAGTCTCCGGCACCAGAAAGAAGATCGCAATCAGACCCAACAGCGAGATCCCGGCGAACGTGAGGAACGCTCCGGCCACCGTCAGGGTCTCCGTCATCGTCAGGAAAGTCAGGCTCACAATCAAATTCGACGTCCAGTTGGCCACGGCGGCAATTCCACCTCCGATTCCTCTGTATCTCAACGGGTAAATCTCCGAATTGACAATCCACGGCGCCGTCCCCATCCCTGGGGAGTAGGAGATGATGTAGAGAGCCAAGAGGATCACGGCGAGGAACCCGATCTTGCTCGGGCAACCTTCCTCGTACCACGTTCGGCCGCTCTCGACCTTGCAGGCCGATCTCGCGACCTTGTCTCCGATCAGGCAGGCTCCAGGCTGATACTGCCGGAAAGAAAAAAATCAAGTAAATTCCACCGCTAAATTTGTAATCAGCTATGTTAATACTCGATCGGTACCTTAAATTTACGTACCTGACTACCGGCATTGGAGCAGAATCCACATCCTGCTTTCAGGCATTTCATACATCCCCAATTCTTGTTCCCGCCAATATTCAAACTCGCCGGACAGGTCATGTTCCCGCCAAACCCTGCGCTCTCCATCGCGCTGACAGCCGGCGCGTGGACGGATGCCTCCTTGAAAACGACGGCGAGGATCACCAGAAACGTGATTATCCCGACCATCGACACCATCATCAGCCGGCGGCGACCGTACCGGTCGACGAACATCATGCTGATGATCGAACCCAACGCATTGAGCCCCGAGGTGACGAGCGAGAGGGCTAGAGCGACTGAATTGGAGGCGAATCCGGCGAACTGGACGATCGTCGGAGCGTAGTACATTACAGTGTTGATTCCGACGAATTGTTGTGCGACCTGGACCGTCACGCCGGCGTAGAGACCCCGACGGACCGCCGTGTCGGAGAGGGCTCCTTTCAGTTTGGAGATCGTGCCTTTGCCGATTGATTGCTCGATGGCTTTCTCTGCTTCGACGGATTCTCTGAGGGCTTCGATTTCTCTTTCCACTTCCTCTGCCGGGTAGATCTTCTCTAGAATCGACCTCGCCTCTTCTTTATGGTCCTAAAATTATATTTTAAAAAAATACCCAATTGATTTCTAATTGCAATACCAACTACGAGATTGAAATTGAACGATCTCTTTACCTCTCTGTAAAGCCATCTTGGAGACTCAGGAAGCGACCACATTAACACAAACTGAACCAGAGCAGGAACTCCGGCAATTCCAAGCATCCATCGCCAAGTTCCTGGAGCCTGACCGAGCAAAAACAGGAAAATTAAATTTCCAAACCTAAAAGAAGAAAGTAAAAGGAAGCCAAATGTGGTATTTAATTTACCTGAGTGAAGGCGAGATTGATGAGGTAAGAAACAAACTGGCCGCCGGTGATCAGCAGCCCATTAGTACTAACCATCGCCCCTCTGATCCTCGCCGGAGAAGCTTCAGATATATAAAGCGGCGCCGTCATGGAAGCCATCCCGACGCCCAAGCCGACCAAAACCCTCCCCAGAATAATTACTCCGGGAACAGGGGCCGCCGCCATAACCACCGCACCCAAGAAAAACAGAGCATCGGCGGCCATAATCGTTTTCCTCCGACCAAATCTATCATTGGCATAGCCGCCTACGGCGGCTCCGACGATCGCACCGGCTACGCACGTGCTGACGATGATCTCCTGGAGGAAAGTGCTGTTCTTGACGGACTCGAAATCGTCCTTGATGTAGAGAAGGGCACCGGAGATGACTCCGGTGTCGTACCCGAACAGCAGGCCGCCGATCCCAGCGGAGAAGGCGAGCCGGGCGATGTAAGGGTTCTTGGAAGTGATTTTCCAGCATTCGCTGAACTGGGTTTTGTCGGCGAGTGTCGTTGCGCCTCCTTCCACCATTGTTGAAAGCTCTACTCTCTTGCTCTGTTTCCTGGGCTGCTCTGACTCTTTGTTTTGGGAATACAACAGATTTGGGAAGTTGTTGATCTGAAACAGAATGCTTAACAACTTACGGGTTTTATCTCGAGATTATATGAACGGATTCATTTTGGATAAGTGTCTTTATGGATTTATCTCGAGATTATTGGTGATAGAAGATATACATTAGTTGTTTTATCCTCTCATGTTTAACTAATTGTGTTTAGTTTATTCAATAAAGAAACTTATGTATAGTTTTGTATTCCTTTTGTTGGTTAGATTAACGCATGTTGGGATTAGTTAAGAATTTAATTTGGAGTTGTTTCTCAAGGAAATTATTGAATTGTTTGTTAGTTTAGCTATAGAGTTACAGATTAACGGCAGAGTAATTTAGATATTGAAATTATTGAAGTTATGATGATCCGTATTAAGTAATTTAGATAGAAGTATCCGAAGAGAGATCAAGAATTAAATATAGAGTTACAGATTAAACGAGAAATTCAACATGTAATATATTTCCACTCAATTCTTATTAGACAAATAAGAGGTCGTGTTACCAAATGCTTGCGACTAGAAAAAAATAATCTAGTCATGATAAGATAAAAAATAAAAAAATCAGAACTAGAGTAAAAGTATGTTTTGTTTGATTCGTCCTATACCAATTCAATTTCAGACCATTTTTAATTCATATTTGTGATCGTTCATAAAATTGAAATTGAATCGAAATATATTCATCCAATCTTATCAAAATATCGATTCGATATGGTTTGTTGAATCATTTGCTACCTCAAGTTATTGTTATCATTAGTAGTAATAGTATTATTATCATAACATGGAAAATGAAACATCAAGTCAAGATGGCCGAGTTGGTCTAAGGCGCCAGTTTCAGGTACTGGTCCGAAAGGGCATGGGTTCAAATCCCATTCTTGACAAATAATATTTTCATTTTGTTCCCAACAGAAAGTTTTGCTTGTTTTCGGGATGAGATAGCATGCCTACCCATAAAAGGGTTGGCAAAATGACAACCCCTATTAATTATAGGTTATTAAGGTAATTAATTTGTGTTGCATTTAATAATCTGTATGAATTAAAAACACATATTAATTACTTTCCTTTTTTCAGTGCACTGATAGTTGTATCAGTGCACTGGTAGTTGTGTACAGGTGCAATGGTAGATGTATCACTGCAATGGTAGTTCCAAAAAAGGAACGTAATTAATATGAGTTCAGTATACCAGTGCACTGATACAACTACCAGTGCACTGAAAAAAGGAAAGTAATTAATGTGTTTTTAATTCATACAGATTATTAAATGCAACACAAATTAATTACCTTAAAAACCTATAATTAATAGGGGTTGTCATTTTGCCAACCCATACAAGGGTTAGCATGCTAACCGATCCCCTTGTTTTCGTTAACCCCCTGAGGTCAAGAGAACTACAATCAGGCGTTTGCTATGTACAAAGGATAATTTGGAGTTTGGATAACTAGTGATTAAACATATTGTACAAGATATCCTTATAGTACTTTTTCTCCTTGGCTCATACCCTTTATACAATGGATAGTGCATCCGTGATCCATCAATACTTGGGACAAAAATCACCAAGAAACAACAAATCTTTCATTAATAAAGAGTTCATGTTTCAAATTCTAGTATTAAGTGTTATTGTGTTAGTTCACATTAATAAGGACATTATCCAAAAAGATAATGTACATGGTTGGTACGTACAACAAACACACGCAAAAGATAAAGTCGAAAAGAATGATGAAACCAGTATGGTAAAAATGTAATCATCGAAAGTATATAAAGGGGACAAGAGAACCACAACCAAACGTTTGCTATGTACAAAGGATAATTTGGAGTTTGGATAACTAGTGAGTAAATATATTGTACGAGTATCCTTATAGTAATTTTTCTCCATGGCTCATAACCTTTACCATGGATAGTGCATCCAATGATCCATCAATACTTGGGTGAAAGATCACTAAGAAAAAACACGTCTTTCACAAAAGAAAAATCTTTCATTAATAAAGAGTTCATGTTTCAAATTCTAGCATGTAGTGGTAGTTCACATTAATATGGACATTATCCAGAAAGATAATGTACTTGATTGGTACGTACAACAAACACACGCAAAAGATATAGTCGAAAAGAACGATGAAACCAGTATGGTAAAAATGTAATCATAGTTTTATGTGATTAATGAAAACCCCATTTTAAAATGATAAGAAGATAAGGTTGTAGCCTTATTTAGAAAATATTTAACTTCTATATTAACATTTTAAGTAGATGCCATTTTCCAAATAAATGTAAATGTAGTTATATGGTAAAATGTTTCAATTCTAAATGAAACCCAATATCCAGTTGTTTCTGTTGGGGAAACAATTAGACCCAAAATGGATTTCCAAGTAAGCATTTCCCTAAATGAAAAGACCAAACTATGTGGAGAGAAATTTTTGTTCAGCCTTATAAACAAAAACAAATTTTGAACAAGCAAACAACAACAAAAAAATAAATAAATAAAAAATCAAAGGGCCCCTATAATTAGCCAAAGTCTTTTATATATTTATCTTCTTCTCCTATTTGCTCTCTCACTTATTTCTCTATTCCTAGCCCCCTACACACTCCACAACTCCCACCAAAAGAATAAAGGGGAATAAGAAGATCCCAAACATACAAAGGAAAACCCACCAAAAACCACCAAGCCAAAGCCCTCTTCACAGCTACAAAATTCATCAAAAAAGAAAGACATGTGTTTCACCTAGTAGTGAAATCTATTGTAAACAAATAAGGGAATTCAGTCATTAAGTTATACGTAAAAAATGGTGGAAGGGGGACCGGTGAAAGCGGATAAAACAGAGTTCACAGAATGTTGGAAAATCTCGTCGAAAAATCCTTACATCATGAAGCTGGCTTTCGCTGCCGGTATTGGAGGGCTTTTGTTCGGCTATGACACTGGTAACACTACTCGTCTTGATTTAATGATTCTATATTATTCATGAAATTCCTTGTATTTGTGAAAGAACTCAATCCAATCACACTCTAGATCTAACGACGAAGATTTATTTAATGAGAGAAAATGATTCTGGATGTTAGGGTTTGGGTAACCAACAATTCGCAACGGGCAAGAGTTTCGTTGCTATTAACAAGACCTTTACCGACACTTTTCTTTTCTTGTCGTCTTAATTATATTACTTACATTGTCTTCTTGCAGGAGTTATCTCGGGAGCGTTGCTATACATCAAGGAAGATTTCGAGGAGGTGGACAAGAGCACGTTCCTCCAGGAGCTCATCGTCAGCACATGTGTCGCCGGAGCTATCATCGGCGCGGCGCTCGGAGGCTACGCCAACGATCGGATCGGACGGAGGAAGACGATCATGGTAGCCGACGTCCTGTTCTTCTTGGGATCCATCATCATGGCCATCGCCCCTGTTCCGGCCGTCATCATCATCGGTCGGGTCCTCGTTGGCCTCGGCGTCGGAATGGCCTCTATGACCGCTCCCCTCTACATATCGGAGGCCTCTCCAGCAAAGATCCGCGGCGCCATGGTCAGCACCAACGGTTTGCTCATCACCGGCGGGCAGTTCTTGTCGTACCTCATCAATCTTGCATTCACCAAAGTATGTGTCATCTAATTATTGGGGGTTACTCGTTGCACTTTGTTTCTTTAGGTACTCTGTTTCACTTCTTGCTCTGTTTTGCTTGTGTTCTTATTTGAATCAATTCTAATCATTTGAGCAATTTTTTTTTCCCGGTCATCAGGCTCCTGGAACATGGAGGTGGATGCTAGGAGTGGCAGGGCTCCCTGCCCTGATCCAGTTCATGTTAATGTGGTCGCTTCCCGAATCGCCCCGATGGCTTTATAGAGAGAACCACGTCCACGAAGCGAAGGAGATCCTGGAAAAACTCTACCCTGAAGAAGAAGTGGAGAGAGAGATTCAAGCGCTCAGAGAATCCGTCGAATCAGAGAGGGCAATGGAGGAATCGATCGGGAAAGACATGTACTCCAAGCTAAAAGGAGCATTCACCGACAAGGTGGTCCGGCGAGGGCTCTACGCCGGAATTACAGTCCAAGTGGCGCAACAATTTGTCGGGATCAACACAGTCATGTACTACTCCCCAACCATCGTCCAATTCGCAGGGTTCGCCTCGAAATCGGTTGCTCTGGCGCTCTCCCTGATCACTTCAGGGCTCAACGCCGTCGGCTCGATCATCAGCATGATGGTGGTGGACAAGTACGGGCGCCGCCGGCTGATGATCATCTCCATGTTCGGGATCATCTCTTGCCTGATAGTTCTGGCCATCGTTTTCCGGCAGGCTTCGTTGGGTGCTCCGGGGATCGATTTCATGGATACCAAGCATTTTGGGAGCAATGTGACTTGCCCTAGTTACTTGGAGAATTTCCATAAGCCTAAGTGGGGATGCACGCAGTGCTTGAAGGCTGAGTGTGCCTTTTGTGCCAATGCTGCTGACAAGGTAACACAGGATTTGATTCAATTGGAGTATTGAAATGGGTTATAAGTGGAATAACATTACAACCGATATCGAACTGATTTCTACCGTCATTTACAGATCAAACCGGGAGCCTGCTTGATTGACGACAAGGCAATGCGAGACGAATGCAAGGCCGAGCATCGGGTGCTCTACGAGGAAGGTTGTCCGAGTAAGATCGGGTTATTGGCCGTCCTCCTCTTGGGCCTCTACATCATCTCATATTCCCCTGGGATGGGCACAGCGCCATGGATCGTCAACTCCGAGATCTACCCGCTTCGGTACAGAGGCGTCGGAGGTGGAATTGCCGCCGTGGCCAATTGGACGTCCAACTTGCTTGTCAGCCTGACGTTCTTGACGATGACGCAGACCCTGACGGTGGCCGGAGCTTTCCTGATGTTCGCCGCCATCTCGTTTATCATGCTGGTGGCGATCTTCTTCTTGGTACCGGAGACGAAAGGGCTGCAGTTCGAGGAAGTGGAGAAGCTCTTGAGAGATGGGTTCAAGCCAGGGTTCATCAAGGCAAAAGCAGGGGATCAGGGGAAGGGGAAAGCTCCAGCTTAGTTTGATGAAAATTTGGCTTTCTTTTTTTCTTTTTTAAGAATTTTCTTCATTTGTTTCAGAATAAGTTTGAGGAGTTGTATGAGACACTTGTTTAGAAAAACAGGAAAATAGGGTAAATTTTCATTTCTTAAGAATAAAAACTTTGATTTAGTCATAAATTGTGTTGTTTTTTTAGTGCATATTGGAATTATGTAGTTTTATAGAAGGGTAAGTTACGGATTTGAAGATGGTTGTTTAGTGATCAAAATGTTTGGATTTGCTTAGCTACATAGAAAATGAAATTGAAAGGTATCTATGTTTGCTCTGAATTGTTTGATGACATAAACAAAATAAGTTTAGAAATAGGGGAGGAGGAATCAAACTAACATTGCCATTCTTAATCAAGGGTCTATCTCTTCATACCTTAGGGTCTTCTTCATTCACTCAAGAAGAATGTATAGTAAACAACCAACATGGATAGCTTAGACAACGTTTTTCGTCTGTTTTAGATTCTTTCTATACATAATGATACCTCTTATTATTGAGAGTATATCGAAGGTTTTTCTTACTCTATCTATCTCGGTGATCTCATTCGTATCGAAGAAATTCTTAAGCCCCTTGGTCAAAATGTGTGTATGTCTGATAAGAATCTTGCTAGTTAGGGTCCTTATAATAGTCATTAACATCAAAACATATTTGTCAAAAAAAAAAATCAAAACATTCTACTGTGTTGGATCACTCAAATCTTAAAACAAACAGAGGTTAACATACATATGTTCTACTGTAGTTTTGTATGAACAATCAAGACCATAAGGCTGAAGGATATCTGATTGTTAGCTGTAAGTTAAGAAGAATCTTATCCTAATCCTCGTCGAAATGATCCCATAAGTTTGGTTTAATTGGTTTCCCACCGCTCCACCAAAGGAAGCAAAATTCTATATGAAGTAAAAAAAAAAAAGCGCAGTCTCAGTTTGTTCTGCTTAGAGTTATCTGTCTCTATCAACTTGATTGATCGTATTAATTGGTCTTAACAAGGAAATAACAAGTCAAGTCTTACTTATTTGATCTCAATGTTGGTTTGGGTTTGGATAACTTCTTTTTAGAGATTTTTTTGAATAGGTTTTTAATGATTTTGTATGATATTTATATAAGATAAAAATTGATTTTGTTACATCTATATTGATTTCTTATTTCTCTGTTGCGAAACATGTATAAATAATAAATCTTATAATTGGGGCAATTCTTTGTTTTTATAATTGCTCGATTGATGAGGATATATTTTCCTTATATAATTACAAGGGTGTAGGATTTGCCAAAAGAAGGAAAGAAAGAGGGATCAATCATCAAAGACAATCCTCTCTTACGAATTGAGTTTCCCCTAATTCAACTTCTAATCCTGATTTGGAAAGAAATTATTTATAGTTTCCTTTGGTAAAAGTGGCTAAATTCATTACAATTAATTATTTTTTTATCCGTATCAAACTTAATATGGCGTGTGGATTTGTGGTAAAGATCTAGCGAAACATAATCAAATGCATGCTTGAACCATAATTCTAGTTTTTTCATTAAACCTTAGATTAATTGCTTGATTAGGGAACATGATCCTATATTTGGTTTCAAAATTTTGTAGATAATAATAATTACGTGTATAACATAATCCTAAAAAATTATTCCAGTCCTTAAATGGGTAAAAGAAGATGAGTTAGCTACTCTAAAACTTTTGCATGTTTTGGTTGATTATCCGCTCATTCACTTCTAGACCGAACTTAGATTTTAAGTTTTTTTATCCATCCTTCAACTTGTAAAATAGGACCGATCGATCAATTATTTCAGTTTGAATATTGAGTTCTACTTCTACATAATACATAGTAATTTCAAAATACTATTCAAGTACTAAAATATACAATTAAGCTAACCTATTGAAAATCTGTCCCTTGTAAATCAAAATTAATCAATCGGTTCTAGTTATGCAACATGATTTTAGAGACTTAACCGACAAAAAATCTTGTATTTCACTCATCAAACTATTGAAACATTAAATCCATCCCATAAAAATAGTAAAAAGCAATTTCGATTATCAGTTACCATTACCCAGTACTTCTTCCTTTTTTCCCACTTCCTTTTCTACAATTTCAATCTTTATTAATACATGTACTTCCTATATTCCTTGATAAGCTCACCCAAATTTCTTCATTCTTTCTAAATTTCACCCCGAATTTTAATCTCCAAAAATTATTAGGCAAGATAAGTGGGCACATATCTCTACAGAACAGTATGATAAATTTATTACCAACCCTTTTCATGGAAACTCGTTGAAATTTATTTCTATTTTCTTTCTCAACCAAGCCAAAAAGTCCATTGTCTAACCAAGAAAATTGAGATTTCCCTTCATTTCACTTACCCATTTTACTCGTAATTAAATCACAATTACCCTTTCTAAATCTTCTTATCTAAGTGGGATCGTTTTACTGCGACATTAATATTGTCCTCCCCTCCTCTATATTCACACATTCACAACTCAATTTCATTGGCAAACAGAATAACGTTCTTTTTGGTATTGGGAGGTTTCAATTAGATAATAGTAATAAGAGTTCTATAGCAAACAGAGGTTTTCCAGCAGCAGCAACAGCAGAAGAAGAATAAGCTCAGAATCAAGTTCAGCTCATCGCGGTGAAAGGTAAAAGATCATCAGTATACGTAGATGTATGTTTTTCATTGCTTCTGTCTCGTCTCGTCTCGCCATCACTAGAGCTTGTCAAAGGAGATTCTGATGGATAGTTTATATTAAAAAAGATTTTTGGGTTTTTGTGTGATGTTTCTTAGGAGGATTGGGTTCTTATTCTTTTTTGAAATTGTGTATGAAAGATTGGAACTTTCAAGCTCAGTAGTGCTATTATGAAGAAACCGGTCTAAAACTGGTTATTTTGGTCCGAATTTTCTAGTTGGAATCATATTTTTTTTTAACAGGGCTGTCTTGCATATATCTAGGACTTCCACTTCTTGAACTTGGCTAGTTGAGCTTGAAAACCATGGTGGAAGGAGGTGTTATGAAGCCAGACAAGACAGAGTTTACAGAATGTTGGAGGACGAGTTGGAAGACTCCATACATCATGAGGCTTGCTCTCTCTGCTGGAATCGGCGGCTTGCTCTTTGGTTATGACACAGGTGAATTGATCTTTCATGAGAACATAGGGGGGAGAAGAGAAATGTTCCGAAATTCGATTAATGATATGATGATCTTGTAGGTTGATCTTCTTTTGATGTGTGTTCATAGGGGTTATCTCTGGTGCTCTACTCTACATGCGAGAGGATTTTGAATCCATCGACAAGAAGACATGGCTACAAGTCAGTTCCATATTTTCGATATCGATATGAAATGTAGTAAACACCATCCCTAACTTACTTTCTTAATCGCGATTTCTATGTGATTCTGGAAACAGGAGACCATTGTGAGCATGGCCGTGGCTGGAGCCATAGTGGGAGCAGCACTAGGAGGCTTCCTAAGCGATAGCTTGGGGAGGAGGAAATCGATCCTCGGAGCCGACATTGTCTTCTTCGTTGGAGCCATAGTCATGGCGGCGGCTCCAAACCCGTGGATCATAATAATTGGAAGACTCCTCGTAGGTCTAGGAGTAGGGATGGCCTCCATGACTGCTCCTCTCTACATCTCCGAAGCTTCCCCTGCTCGAATTCGAGGAGCACTCGTCAGCACAAATGGTCTGCTTATCACTGGAGGGCAGTTCATGGCCTACTTGATCAATCTAGCCTTCACCAAGGTATAAGTATAAACCACAACCCAGTTGAGCTTTTGTGTTTCTAAATGGTAAAGTTTGGGACTTCATTGGTAATTTTGAGTTTTTTGGGGGGTTTCTTGTGGTGCAAGGCTCCTGGGACTTGGAGGTGGATGCTTGGAGTTGCTGGGCTGCCTGCTTTGATTCAGTTTGTGCTGATGATGTCCCTCCCTGAGTCTCCTAGATGGCTCTACAGCAGGGTAAATGTTTTGATTAGCATATTCGTCGTGTTCAAAATGTCGATTTAGATCTTCTAGTTCTAGAGTGTGACAAGTTTTAGAATTGTTCAACGTATTTGATTAACTTCAGAACAAAGTTGACGAGGCCAAATCGATCCTAGAGAAGATCTACTCACCAGAGGAAGTGGAAGCCGAGATGGCCCTTCTCAAGGCCTCCATTGAATCCGAAAAAGCCGACGAGGCAGCCATTGGCGAGACAATGCTGTCCAAGCTCAAGAACGCCTTCAAGAACCCGGTGGTCCGACGTGGCCTCTACGCCGGTATCACGGTCCAAGTGGCCCAACAATTCGTCGGGATCAACACGGTCATGTACTACTCTCCGACCATCGTCCAATTTGCCGGATTCGCTTCCAAATCCGTCGCCCTGTCTCTGTCCCTCATCACGGCCGGGCTCAATGCATTCGGATCCATAGTGAGCATGCTGTTTGTGGACCGTTATGGAAGGAAGAGGCTCATGATTTTTTCCATGGCAGGGATCATATTTTTCCTGATTTTCTTATCCGTGGTTTTCATTGAAGCTTCTTCTCATGCTCCGAAAGTTGGTTCGATTGAATCGGTCCACTTCGGGGCGAATTCGACGTGTTCGGCTTATGCCGGGGCGACGAAGAGTGCTGCCGACGGGAAATGGAGCTGCATGACTTGCTTGAAGGCCAAATGTGGCTTCTGCTCCAACAAGGCTAGTGAGGTAATTCGAAACTTTAATTCTCGTACTAATTCGATCATCTTTCTCGCAACGTGTTTAATATTTCGTTACCGATGTATTTTATGTGTTTAAAACTTTCTTACAATGTCGATTCTGCCTTGTAAATGTAATTTTCTCGCTGAATTTCCTTCATTTCTTCTCTGCCATGAGCAGTACCAGCCCGGTGCGTGCCTGGTGGTCTCAAAGCCGAATCGAGACCTCTGCCACGGCGAGGATCGGGTGTTCTTCGAGCAAGGTTGTCCCAGCAAGTTCGGGATCCTCGCGGTGGTCTTCCTCGGCCTCTACATTGTCTCGTACTCCCCCGGTATGGGGACAGTGCCGTGGATCGTCAACTCTGAGATTTACCCGCTCAAGTACAGAGGAGTCGGCGGAGGGATCGCCGCGGTGGCCAACTGGGTCTCCAACTTGATCGTCAGCGAGTCCTACTTGACTCTCACAGAGCATCTTGGCCCCGGCGGGACGTTCTTCTTGTTCGCCGGAGTTTCCACCCTTTCCCTCTGTTTGATCATCTGGTTTGTGCCGGAGACCAAAGGGCTGCCGTTTGAGGAGGTGGAGAAGATGCTCGCGGAGGGTTACCGGCCTTGCGGCCGACGGAAGGGGAAGGGAGAGAAGGTCGGGAAGGTGAATGGTGATGATAATGCGGCGTGAAGAGAGTGAGAGAGCGTATGAGAGTTTGAGAGAAAGAGAACAGAGTATTTTTATCGACTTCTGGGTAACAGGGGGAAAAACAGAGTGATTTTCCTCTGCCTTCGCTTCTCATATTTTTTTCAGGTGGTGAAATGAAGGTTGGAGGGTAAAAACGGGTAAGGGTTGTTTTTACTTTGAGTTTTTATCTGTGTTAGGAAAAGTTAATCTTCTGCATCAGAAACATTGATGTTGTCTTATATGTATGTTATTAGATTGAATCAGTACTTGATTCAGACCGAATGAAATTGATGTACTGAGGTATGTTTGATGAATAGCTTCAACCCGATTACTAGTCTTGTCTTCGATACTGGTCTTCCGCCATTATCGACCGAGCTAACTTGACAAGGAAAAGAACTTAAACCAGGTGGGAACCAAATTGATTAGTTCTTCATCCGGGTCAGGTGATCATCTTCCTTCCCTTATCAATATGATCATATACTCATCGGGTGTGAATTCAGACCATCATCAACTCTTACTTGGAATGGTAGGGGGAAAAAATGGATGCAACATAGCTCAGGGATGTCATGCAAGAAAGGAGCAACAGTGAACTTAACAGAACATCAGCAATTCAGTATATCTTCAAATAATCGAATACAGAAGTTGGAGAAGCCAGGAACAAAAGAGTTGCTAAATTTTACAGCATCTCTTTCAACGTTGTGATGAACTGCACTGCCAAAAAGTTATGGCCTTTCTACCAATAATTACTTGCAGTGCTTTAAATAAGGCGGTAAAAACTAAGGACAAGCAAAACCTGCTCAATATTTGGCATATGCTTAATGTTCATCTGTGGTTCATCAAGAAAGGAGCTGATCAACAGCCAAATAATACGTTCCTATGATAACAAACGACGCGACCCCACTGCGAGCCATCCTCAGCCAGATTCCTCGGAATAGAACGTTTCTATCTGCAGGGTGGATTCCCGTGGCTCTCTCGAATCTTGTCCCTGGCCGACGCCATTTCAACAGCGCCCTTTCGTATCTAAGATACTGGGACAAGACAATACCAGGTATGAACAATGCAACATCAAGGAACCCTAAGAATTGAGCAGAGGTGGGAAAAAAAACCACTCAAACCAAGCGTAGTTACCTTGGGCAGCACGGTACATTGGAACCGACATTTTGCTGTGTCGAAACAATGAGAGGCAGCAGCAGCAATTGATCCTGAAATCCCAGCAGCAGCACTGACGGCTAATGGTGACAGCGGCCCAATCTCATCGTCAAACCTGATAAAAAGTTAGAAATTAATCACAGGGAAGAACAGATGCATTAATAAGACAACTGAACTTGATATGATTGCTAAGCGGAAGAAGAAAAGGAGCTTTCCTAACCTGGGTTCAGGAACCATCCCGACTGCTTTCCAGTCGAGCATTGCCCGGTGAAGGAACTGCCACGTGCAAAAGAACGTCCCACCAAATACAGAATCTCGAACAATTCCAGATCGAATGCCTCTCCAGAAAGCACTCCATCCTTCTAATGAGATTACATGCGATGGTTTACTAACATCGCTAACTGACGGTGGCCTCCCAGAGCCAGTCATCATCCATGGATGCTCTCTCAGTGCACCGACGAGGTCTGGGTGCTTGGTGGATAGCGTAGATAGAAGGGCAGTCGAATGGCTCAGCGCTTTTACGTCAGGAGTGTATCCACGTAATAGTTTGGAAATCACGGGTCCCACGGATCTAGATTCTGTAGAGGGTGTAGAAGTTCGAGCACAAGAAGCGGAGGTCACTTGAGCACGAAGTTTGACAAATTCGAATGGAGAGCTTGTGAGTGACTCCAAGGCACCAGCTGCCATGCCTGCCATGAGGGCCTCGTGAACATATACATAGTTGTCCTCTCGACCATCTGCAGAAACAAGTTTTTACATGGAATCATCATTAGGCACTTCTCACTTACTTATATCATTGATGAGACTAGTGAAAGGAGTATCTAGGTCTTCTTCAGCTTTCCATCTGATTTGTTACCAAGAGTTTGCAGACTACACTGCAGAAGATGGACTTAGCTCACATCTAAAAAAGGTCAAGTTTTCACTTCAGAGAACTACACTCTTTCATAGGAATCTGCTATTTGTTTGATAGATGCTGATTTAGCGTCCTGGAGCAATTCTCCCAATAAGGACAATTCAAGGAAGTGAACAAAACTAACCGAAACAAAACAGAAGTTTTAGTGAAGCGGTTACCTTTATAGAATGCTGTCAAAATTTCATAGACGCCAAAGCGAGTACCGAGACCAACAATTCTGCCTGAAGTCAACCAACCCAATCCACTGTATACACCTGAAAAATCAGAAAGTACAGTTGAGTAAGGAGTTGCGTAACGACAAAACCAAGAAAATAGGAACATTCAGCACATTCCAAGGAGTAGACCTGAGTTTCCAGACAGAGCTTGAACTCTTCTTAAAACTGAAAGTGGAGTCAACTGCTTATTAGAACTTGAACCAACCTGTTCGTCACCTCAAAACCAACCATCCATAGTCAGAAAATACAGAATTAAGGAGCCTTGTTAGAACTGGGATTCGGTGACAGATTCTACAGTACACAAACCTGGGTAAGGACCTTGATTGTATCAAGAGGGTAAGTTAGTGCAGTGCCTAATGCCACCGAGCCTGCACCAGCAATGGCATGAGTTGCGAAAAGGTGGTTCTTTAGCAATTCGTCCATTGAGTATCCCAAACCCAACATCTGAATCCTAGGATTTCACCACATGCAAACCATCAATGTCTTCAGCTCTGCATCAGGATTAGGATTGGTTCAATGAGCTCATAGTATAGTACTGCAGTTAATTACTTCTACAATTCATTAACCATCTTCAGAATTCTCGAAAGGAGTCCCAATACGATCAAACATCCATCTCCTAAAAGTAGATTAGGGTTTACAGAAGAATGCAAAATGACGAACTAAAAAATATGCTCTCAGGCAGACGATCAAGTTCACATAGAGCTATGAAATGAGACGAACCCAGAAATGATACAGCATCAGCTTCGAACAGCAATAGACAAAGACGGAAACTTTAAGCTGGGGATCGACTATTGCTTCTGGACTTACGGAATCTACTGCCGGAAATTACATTTTTTGCCCAGAACGGGCATTTTGGATATGTTTCGAGGGATCAAATTCAATGCTAAGATGTGGAACTGAGAGAGTCGAGAGGGCATTTACCTTCTGCAAGAATGAATTATGGCGGGGAGAACTCAGAGCTGGAATTTTCTCAGTCGGATTGAAGGCGCTTCGTGGATGAATTCATCGGCGGTGAACACTTTTGGAGTTGCGGATTTCGTCTTCTGGGGTTTTATTCAGGGTTTTTGGTCATTCAGTTATTATTTCATTTTTCCCGGTTAATAGTTTTGTTAGTTTAACCGTATTCATTTGTCAAGTATGGCCACTGATCTTTTATATTTTTCTCAAAAGAACCCCTAGAAGATTATTTTTCAAGAAATATGTCATCCTCATGAATCCGTATTTCAGTTAGTCTAATAAGCAATCTTCCGGCAATAATTTGCATGAATTACTACTTTCGATTCGATTGAAGGGATGAATACAGTTCCCTATTTCACTAAGGGAATAAAAACAACACCTTGACTTGTTGTACTTGAATGATCTTACCTTCTAAGCCCTTAGCTTCTTCTTCTGTTGTTGACATTGAAATAAATTAAATTCCTTAACAATAATCAAGCCTACAAGAGCAACTCATGCTACCACCATTGGGAACTGGCAAGGGAAATTCACCAGGTCAGTTTTCAATTCTTCAGTAGTTGCATATGTGGAGAGAGCAACATGCAGCAGTGCAGCAGTCCATCTCTGCAACTAATCTACCATTCAGTTCAAAATTGATGATTTTACATAGATTACACCAACTGTTAAACCACTGCGCCGAAGAACCACATCTGCCATCAGTTGGGAGTTTCTGATGAAGGTAAGTAAACTTCCAAGTCGCTCAAGGAGTTTCTTCATTGTGAATGTGTGTGTCTCTCTGCCCTTTGTCTAGTTGCACATAGCCATTGCCTTGGGGTAGCAAGATCATCGTCCGTGGTCATTGGAACGTGCCAACTACCCTTTTCGGACTCCTGCATTTGAATCAAGAAACGCATAAACCCACATTCTCTCTGCAAAATGGTGTTGTGAAAAAGAGAGCTGGTTTTTTTTTGGGCTAGCACCTGAATAACAATTGAATAAGGAGGCGGCATGTGTAATTTGAGCCCAGATGTTGATACCGACAATCGAACCTGCAAATTGTTCCATCCAAGTGTTCAATTTTTCAATAGCAAGTAACTTCAAGTTAAATAGAATTTTAATACTATACAATCATTAAGCAACCAGAGGACTATAGCACTTGCATAGGACTTACAGCAGTAACAAAAAAAAAGTGAAAGGCAAGTAGTAAGTAGTAAATACTGAAATGGCAACTGAAGTTCCAACCAGGACATATAGCTTATGCAGCATAGGACAAACTTAGACATACGATATAATGCAAGCGGATAACCATACCTGATGCTTCTCCTTCCATCTCGGAAAGAAAGATGTTCCGAGTAATTGGAACAAGTGATCTCTCATTTCATCATTGGTGACTAACAAACCCTTAAAACTGACAGCAGCATATAACCAGTACCTGCATATCAGTGTATAAGATAGAATCAGATAGTGAAAAGAGAATGTAAGCAAGTTATACTGCTAATAATGTAAGCTAACTTGAGAGTGTAACAACACCATAGAATTCTCAGAAATCAGAAAACTTACCAATCATCGTTTGAACCAGGAGGTGTAGCATAAAGTGCACCAGACTTCACCCATCTCTCTAACAGTGCCTGGTTCTTCGGATGTTGAGCAGGACCTCCAGTCACACGGCTTTTATGCAAAATAATAAGTGGAAATCTCTTTGATGGGCTCATTTCACGCAATTGGTTCACAACATTATTAAGCTGCATCACAGAAAAAAATGAGACCATTGAGAATCAATGAATTACACATTTGCACAAATCTTTTCATGAAAGAGTGTGTATCTCTAAACACCTTGATTTCTGACCTGGTGGAAGTTGAAATGCTGCTGGTTGATCAAACTTATATTAGCTCCATCTACAACCGCATCAAATGGACCATGCCTGCGGAGCCACTCCTGAAGACAGTTCACTGATGCATCATTAGTTTCAAGTCAAAATGTAGAACAAATAGAACTTAAGAGGGTTATTGGCTGGAATTGCAAATGATACATAGAGAGAGAAGTAGCAACTCTTGTACACCTGGAAGCGGATGAAATCTGATTTGACCTCTTTCTTGCAGGCCAAGCTACTCAATGCGCTAGCAAAATGTTCTGTCTCTCTTGGATCGATATCAATGCAAACAAGCTTCTCCCCACAACCTCGACAAACACCTTCATCATCCACTTGAGTTCTCGTCACTCTCCACGGGCCATTCCCTAACCACCCTTGTCCATGCCACCCTCCACCTCCCTTCACAATTCCTTCCCTTACCTTCCTCTCATCCCATTTCCCTAAACCAATCTTCCCCCCGCCCTCAGATTTAAACCAATCTTCAATAATCTCCATAGATGAATCTGCAACTTGTCTGACTGTGGCTCTCAACCTATGAATCATCTCATACACCCTATCTCCCTTCCCTGCATGAGAACTCACTTTCAAAAGTGCAGAAAGCTCCGCCTCTTCAGCCACTACACCAGTTTCATTCATGTGTAGATAAACTTCATAAGCTCTTTCCGCCATCTCCTTCTCACAGTAGCCAAATAAGGCTGGGCCATATGACCTCAATTTTGGAGGGATATCGAAATCCTTCATTTGCTTAACCAAATCAAATGCCATGTCAGGGTCTTCTAGACCCGCAGCAAGCCTAGCTGCATTTGTAAAAGTAGCCTCATTAGGATCAATTTTATCAATCACCATCTGCTGAAATATCTCAAATCCCCTCTTCAAACCCAAATCAGAGAAGGAACCCGCATTAGAAGAAGAGCACAAATACAGCAATACATTGTAAAGGTGCTGGGTAACCGGGATGCCATCCCTCCTTGCCTCGTCATACAGGCGTAGTGCCTCAGTTAGGTCTCCAGATTTCGAGCACATGTCGATCTTCACACGAAGCTGCCCCTCAGGCGAATTCCGGGCAGCTTTCCTCTGTGCTTTCGTTTCTCTACCAGAAACCCTGGTAGTCACTGTTGGTGACGACTCATGGATGCGTGCTGCTGCCGAAGATATCAAGCTACAAAATTCCGCTCTTCTACTAGTGAATTTCACAGGTAGAGCAAATGGATGATGATGGTATGAGAAAATCGAAGGACGGCGTAAAGTATGATAGCTACACTGGAGAAATGAAATCAGCGGGATTCTTCTTGTAGTGACCATTAACAAGAGAGGCGATGATGCCCTGCTGAAAATTTGGGAAACTGAAGTTCTTTGCAGCATTGCTCACTAATATTTTATAACCAATACCCAGATTCAGGAGACTCCAAATTTGGAGAAATCATGGAATTCCTTCTCTCCCTCTGCACGCATTTTAAACACACAAATCCAATCATTCCAAAAAGCACTGAAATTCTCTTCTACTCGTGTAAATGAGAAGATCCCCAAATCAAGCTTATTGAAGTTCATATAATTCCAAATCAACTCATAAAAACCCAAGCTTTTGCTCGAACATGGATTCCGCGCCATTTTTCTCCACAAACTTCCTGGACTATATAAGTAAGCAAAAGGACTTGAAGTACCTGGAAACAAGTTCGAAGGGAAAGCAGCTGTTCTAAGATGGTAATAAAGGTAACGGAGGAGGCTTAATTAATAAATGTCTTGCGAATGGAAGGCAGAGGCTTTCTTGTAACTCTGGTTCGGGCGGGACAGCCAGCGAGTGAGAGATGAAGAAGAACTGAATAAGGTTTATCCTTCCTGGGTTTTCCTTTTGCCTTGGCAAATGGCAAAGGAGAAGAGAAACCAAGATTGGCTAGTTGGGCCTGTAGGGCCCAAATTTCAGTAAGGGCTTCTCAACATGATCCAGAGTCAGTTGCCAAGCCCACATGAGCGGCCTGCTTATGTCCGATACAAAATGTTGATACTACATTATCAAAACTTGAACTTTCTGTTTAAAATTTTGATTAACCAAAATTGGACCGATATTATTATTTATTTCGGCTTTGACTAAACTAAAATTTCTTTTATATTTTCTATTTGCATTGGATATATAATTACAAAATCACATAGCAAACCATCTGGCCTATTAGCTCAGCTGGTTAGAGCGTCGTGCTAATAACGCGAAGGTCGCAGGTTCGAGACCTGCATGGGCCACCTTTTTTTCCCCCTTGCCGAACAAATAATATCGGTTCTTTTTCGAATACATAAATATATCTGTAATGTTCTTTTATATTCAAAAGATCAAACAACATCTTAAATGTCAACATAACCTCCCAAACAACATAAGTAATCAAGGAAGATAACCGAAGGAAACCTGCATCATAATGATAATCAAGAGAGTTGGGCATGATTCGAGACCTACATAAGTCATTTTTTCGAGTTCTCTTATCGATAGCATATTGTATGTTTCTTTACAATAATATTTGAAATCAACATTTGAATGCATAAAAGTATCTCTAATGTTCTCCATATACCTTAGACGAACCATTTGGCCACGATAAAGTGTGAAGGACTCCCATGAAACCATTTGGCCACGATAACCACAAAAAGGACTCCATGAACAGAGAAAGCCTTTGGAAAAGCAGAGAACCATCAAGTATGGTGGCCATTTGGCACTCAAAAGAAAACAGGGGAGCAAGACAGACAGAAGAACAGAGCACCACACCTGTTCTTTGCCAGCTAAACGAAGCTGCAGACAAAAGGAAAGGTAAAGTTAGGAGAGCACCCAATCCATCATAAATGCATAGAAACCTGCTGTTCCTACAGATTTTAAAAGTCCCTCTTCCTTCCTAACCTTCCTGTGGGTGGGGTTGGATGTTTTTGGCTTCTGGTGAAGGGGACGTTTGTTGGCTAATAGAGACATGCATTGCCAACCATTCCTAGTCAAATCTAAGATCATATTGAGATTTGAGAGCCTCAAATTGGGTAGCAATACCCATACATGTTTGGTTATATAACCCCATAGGTCAATCACATATAGGGCTCAACGGTTCGAACGAGGGTAAATCGAACCAAGTTACTTCTGATTTCAGAGTAAAATGCACACGTTGTCCACCCTAAAACCAAGAAACACAACCGAAACGGTACCTATATAGGTTCAAGGCTCGATCCACACGAATTCTTACTTGTGATCTGAGGTGAGTTGCACTTCGAACCGAACGGAATGCATGCCCACCAGCTCATTATTGCTCTACTGATCTAATACCACTCAAACATGATTACACTACACTAGTGGTTAAACCCAGTGCTATCATCAACATTGCACATGGAGTGCAATATTTTAGTGCTTCTTATCATAATCATTTACTCCCTAATGCACCTCGAGAAGCATAACCCTAGTCTCTAAAGCCCATCATTTGCACAAAGGAGAGTAGAGAAATGCAGTCATTGTTATGGAGAGAACACCTGTCCCCCAAACCATATTGCATCCTTCCTCGTTTCAAAAGATGAAGTAGACTTTGTCTTCGGTCTCTCTCCTTTGAAGAAAGCAACAATTCAATACTCCAATCAAGCTCATGCACAAAAGTAGACAAGTTGTTGTGATGGAGATAAGGTTTTGGTTGGCCATTGTGTTGTTGTGGCCTTGTGGTTATGGTTTCTAGACTTTACACCTTTCAAGCAAGGAAGAATGAGGAAGAAGCCAAACACCATTCAAAGGAAGGCAATTATTTATAAATATTAGTCACCATATAATAACAAACAAATGAAAGTAAAAGGTACTACAGTCCACAAGCCAACCTTCAGGTCAGGCTCAAACACCAAACCCAGAAGAAGAAGAACCCTTTCTGCATTACTTTTCTTTTCTTTAATAAACTATTATATCTTTTCCTCCCAGCCATTAAAGTAATCGATAATCCTTGGCCTTCCAGTTGGCGGCAGGTCAAGAAATTGAGCAAAGAACCTTTTGTTTGTTTGCTCCTCAAGCCTTTACTTCTGTTTCAAGTTTTGGCCGGAGAAGAGTTCATCATCAGAAAACAACACACAAAAGAACAGAAAGAAGACCATGGCCGCAGTGCAGAAGGTCCCTGCACTGCATTACATCAACACAACAAGAAACCATGTCAGGAAGAACCGATGCCTGGATCGAAACGAACCCGATCGAAATGACAGAATCTTCTGAACATACTGCGCGATCATCGTCTGTTCTTTCCGATCCAGTCTGTATAACGATTCTGTACTAGGATCATAGGATCATGCCTGCTCCTGGTTATTATAATCCACAATGTGGAAACAGTCCCAAGCAGAAGAACCCAGATATGTCATTACTCATTAGTGAAATACATTTCCACCACAGTACAGCTCCAAGCCAAACTGCCTAATACAGGCGCAATACATATAATCTCTAAAACCTGATTATACTTTTACACAAAGGGAACATACCCTTCAAAGAACAGAAATTTGGGTCACCATCCAAATCAAAACATAAGGAAGACTAACCCAAATCCGTAGATTTACATGAACACACACCAACAGACATACACACAGTATTCATCCTGCAGAATACCATGTGAAATTAGTAACCTTTTTTTTTCCCAATCCCCCCCTTCTCAAAAACCCTCCTAGTCTTCGAAAGTCAATACATTTCACAAAAGTCGGCTTCTTTGCTCAACTCCTACCCTCCCTTCCCTCTCTAACTTCTTCTTACTTCATGGAGAGAATTCAAACTTACAACAAGAGCACACTGTACATATCAAGAAAGAAAGGAAACAAAAAGCACTACTCCTATGTACATATCCAACAAAACCAACCCTCGATCACAAGTCTAGCTAGTGAGCAGTGATATGATATAATCTACCCTCTCTGAAAATAGTTGGGGGAGGAGAAAAAAGCTACCACCATCTCTATTTTTTCTAAGGACTTGAAGTTGAAGCCTCATTTCTTGATTCTCTCAGGAATACAAGCAGTGTCTCCGCCTGCAAACACCATTAACAAAGCATAAATCCCATGGGGAAATGAGAACCAGTTTCTATGAAATGCGAAATGAAAGAGCAGGAATTTCACTCTCACACTGACCTTATGCTTGGCTCTTACAGTCCCAGTCTGAGACAATGCAACAAGAGGAGGAATCCCACCTTCCCTCACAAGCAACCCGCGGTTGGTCGAGCACGCAGTGCACAATTGGAGCAGTGTCAGCACAGCAAACTCCTTCCCTTTAGGAGAAGAACAATCTTCAATGGCTTCCACAAGGGCAGCAATCCCTCCTTCCTCAACTATAGCTTCCCTGCCTTCTTCAATCCCCGCCAGGCTATTCAGTATCACCATCGCCTTTTCAGCCATTCCACAACTTTGCTCGACCACCATCATTATCAGTGGCTTCACAGCTCCAGCACTCACCGCTCTCTCCTTGTTCTGCTTGATGGAGCAGAGCTTGTACAGAGTCGTCAAAGCATCCTTCTTTCCCCTTGTGGATCCGTTGATTAGGAGAGCAACCAGGGGAGGAATTGCGCCGCAAGCTCCAATTGACGATTTGTTGTCTTCCACCAATGCGAGGCTCAGCAATGCACAAGCTGCGTTCTGCTTGGAGGTTTCCGTCCCTGTCTTCAACACGTAGACCAGAGATTTGACGGCTCCGGCGTTGGTAATTAGGTCCTTGTTGCCTTCGTGGAGGGAGAGATTCAACAGCGCCGTGACGGCGTTCTCCTGGGTCCACGGATCGCTGCACCGGAGGAGAGGAATTAGCGCCGGAATCGCGCCGGATTCGCCGATTAATGCTCGATTGTCCGACCGATTCTTCGCCAGGAGACGCAGCTTCGCCGCCGCGGATCGCTTCACCGCCACTGACGGAGATTCAAGGCCGTCCACGCAGATCTTGACCGTCGGTTGGAGATCCTCCGGCGAAATACTCTCGATTATCTCCGTCGAGAAGCTCTCCCTCTGCAGAAACCCGAAGCACGGCTCCGGCTCCGGCTGCAATTCCTCCTCCCCTCCTCGTCTGGGAGAAGGCAAGCACGCCAATCGCTGCAATTCCCCGGATATATCGCTGCTACACCCGGAGAAATCACTGAATGCCTGCGAGATATCCAAAAACTCCTCCGCCGCCGCCGCGGAGGAGGTCAAATTCGCCGCCGACGATTTCTCTGACTTGCCAGAGCAGTTGAGGAAGTTCCTGGCGGCGAGCTCCCCGAGGCGCATGTCCACAACAGAGTCGGTCAAGTTCTCGGACACAAACCCGTGGTCAGGCGAGGCGGCGGCGGAAGCGAAGGAGGAACAGCTGTCCTCTCCGGTGTAAAGAGTGGAGCGGATCGTGCGCATGGAGCGGCCGATTTGGCGGTTGATCTTGGTGGTGGAGGCGGAAGGAGAGAGCAGGGGAGAGTAGAAATCCGTGCGAGGGAGAGGGAATCGGCCGGAGCTGGAGAGGTGATGGTGGTGGTGGGAGAGGGAATCATCGAAAGACACCATTTTTATTGCTTGGAGTGGTGAAGGAAGGATGAATCGGAAATGGGTAGTGTTTGGTTTCCGGAAAAATCTACTCTCTCATGGTTGCAGAGACAGAGAGTGGCTGGAGAGGAAGAAGGAGGGAAAGGGAAAGTGAAGATGAGAGATTTATAAATAAATAAAAAAGGGCTGTGGCTGTGCTGTGCTGGCAAAAAATTGATATCCACGAAGAGAAACTTTTAATTTAAAAACTACTTTTTATAATAACAAGAGAGAAAGTATAAAGTTACGCGTCTAAGGGCAATTGTGTCCGTCACAGCTCCTCTGTTCGAATCTTTTCCCTGTGGCTTAAAAGAAAGAAACGGCTTGTCGTTTCCGTACTCGGTTGGAGGGAAAATTAATTATTTGGTTAATCTGGGTTTGGGTAAAACGGTACAAAGTGAAAAAAACAACCTCACGTGCCGACACGACACGGTTCTCACACGTGTACCCGTACAGAGCAAGCTGGGGAAGTGGGCCTCTCTTCGATTCATTCTTTTCACTTTTCACTTTCAGGCTTCTTCTGACCCAGATTTTGTGAAGGATCCTGTCGTTTCCTTCATATTCATCAATTCAATGGTGACAATACGCTTCAACTTTGGGCCATTTGCATAATTTTGGGCCACAACCCTTGACCAAAAACCATTGTTCATGGGATAATGTAGGTGATTAGGAACAAAATGATTGTTACTTGTTCTAATGCGGTACATATATGATCGGTTATTCGGGTCGGGAGTTGGGTAATTACTTGATTCGAGAGAATTATCGATCACGAAATGTAGAGAGTGAAGTGAATTGATGTTTGGAGCACATGAAGCGACTCTGAATTTTTGATTTCGAAGTAGATAATTTTGTTGTGGACGTCTCTTTTCGTTGTTCTCATGCAAGTTTGGGAATACGTTTTGATGTGAAAATACAGAAGTAGCTCTACCTATAAGAACTTTTCCGTTGTTGAAACTCGAGGGGGCGGGGGATGCAAATTAAGATTGTGTATGCTTGTCCCCCTGCTTATACTAAATGCGAGGATGGCAATTGTTCAGTCCTCGCATGTTATCTTCAATCAAAATGAATGAAGAATGGATGGATTTTAGTTTTGTGATGATGAAACTTAGCTTATTTTGGAGTTGGATCTCAGACTAATTTGTGCTCTTGTATGTGGTATTTGTCGGCTTCTCAACGTTCGTTCCAATACCACCAAAACAAAAACAATTTGCTTTCTCTATCATGTCACTAATTAACTTTTGCATCTGTTTATTAGTGTCTTATTATGATCCACAATTGGACAATTTAATAACTAATACAATGAAAAGCATACTAATGAATAATAATAATAATTAAGATCTCCAATCTCCTCCATCATCATTTGATGATTGCATCACTACTCATTAAACCATTCAAAGATTTTAATTTTTTTAAGATATATTCGGAAAAATAATTGAATTTTATCAAGACATAAATGATAAAACCCACATTCAACGTACCAAATGGAAAGGAAAAGAATATGTTATATATACAACTATATTATTGACTACAAGTGCACGGCCAATCTATTGAATTATAAAAACACTAGTAGTACTGATTTATTATTGTTCATTATTATTCCAAATATATATGTATGACAATCTCTGACAATGTACATATAAAATCAAGATTGTCACTAAATAACATGGTTTTTATTTTATGTTATTTCTCGGAAATCGATGATAATGTTGATTCTTATTGGGACATTGTGAGCTGTTTAGCACCCTGGCTGGCCATTGGCATTACCTGCAAACACCCCCAATTAATTAATTCAATAATTTTGTAAGGAAGATTTGGTTTCGTCGCCTGGATCACTAGAGTACATAGTACCATTCTCCTGTTCCATAATGTACATCATAATATATATATATATATATATTAAGCAATATTAGGTATTATCTAATGCATTTAATTTGTTTCTATGTAAATTCAGTAAAAATAAAAATAACTTGTGTCCTCACGAAACATCAAACACGGTATTGAACAATAAATGAGAAATGGGGTTTTGATTCTTCAACTGTCCACGTCAAATTGTCAATGAGCTTTGTTTATAACTTTATGCAAATTGCGTCGTAATAATATTCATTCATAACGATTCGTTGAATATCTTAATTTTTTGGTTTTGGCTATCACCCCACACAACATAAGTTTAGTTTGGATACTTTCTTCCATTCTAATGACACAGATGTTCGGAGTAACAATGTCAAAACTAAGAATGTGATGGAGAAAACGATAATACGCTTTAAAATTTATGGAAAATTGTCTTTCGAAAAATCATTCAAAATTAGCGAAAATGTCATCCGCAGAGAATCCATCCAAATCGACGATTGATAGAATTTATCATTGACGGAGATTAGCCTTAGACCAAAATCCGTGATTTGTAGCCTTCAAAATATAAGGAAAATAGACTTACGAAAAACTTACCTGAAATCTGTGATGATACCTCTTTGAATTTTCAAAAAATGGCCTCATAAAAATTCCATCCAAATCGGTGCTTAATAGACTTAATCATCGGTGAATAATAGCCTCAGTTCGAATCCACGATATATAGCCTTCAAAATCCAAAAAAACTTGCCTTTTTTAAAAAAACAATTTAAAAATTTACGAAAATGTCATCCGAAAAAAATCTGTCGAAATTGATTACTAATAGACTTAGATCATTAGTGTAGATTAGGGTTAGACCGAATTCCTTCAAAATTGCGGTGATGAACCCTATTAATCGAGTAGATGCCACTAATCACTTCTTTGGACACAAGAAATGCCACTTGGCTCAGTGACATTGCTCGAAACAGTATATATAGTTAGATCGTCGAACTATAGTGCTCGTAATTAAACGACGTGGTTGAACATACACATCAAGTTTTTCAATCACACACGATTATTTGCCAAGCCTGTCGGCTGCCATGCACAATTAATATAACGTCGTGGTCATTAACAAGAGATCAGTTTAAGACCAGAAGCTAATTATAGTCCTCCCAACAACTAAACAGTCTTAGATAATGATGCCTAGCTAACCATAATCCCATCTCCTCAAATTTGAGAGGTCATAAAATGGCGACTGTTATGTTACCGTAACAATTTCATCGAGTGGAGGATTTCATTATTGTATCTCAATGTCGGTAGATATAGGTCAAAGCTGATCCTTCATCTCCAAATTTTTTAAATTTTTGCTAGTTACTATGGTCGGCTGATGGATCTAGTCAATTGTCGGCTCTCGGCTGTCCTCTAGGTAAACAGTAAAAGTCTTATGTGATCATATGGGTTTTGTTTCACCCTCCCTAACAATCCACCATATCATAGCTAGCTCTGTGTTTTTATATTATAGCAACTAGATCGTCAAAACACAAACTAGATAAACAAGGAGTCGTCGGTGCCCTGCACAGATCTCCTCTACCGCCCAAAAGAGATCAATGTAACACGAGCGAGTTTAAACAACTTGTAATTCTTACTCCCAATTTTAACCACATGTGGCATTGTCATGAAATTGATGGTTGTGTGGCCTTGCCATGCATGCAATAAGTGCATTGTGTGCCCCTAAGCTAGCTAACTACCCACCTCCCTCATCATATCAGTAGAAATGCTGCTATCTAAAAAATGTCACACCTTTGAAAGTATAATCTTCACACGATTATAAGTTCCCCACATCCATCATATTATTTGTTGTCATTGTGGAAACATGGAATTTGTGCATATAAATTGACAGGAACTGTTTCTTTTTGTTTTTCTTCTTCTTATTTCTAGCTCTTATAAAAATACTTAAGGACCTATGGATTGTGAGATAGACATGACATGAGAGAGTTGAAGTCCAAACATGGACCCTGATGCAGCCTTGGAAAATCCATACAGAAATTGGGCCCATATAGAAACGGGCCTGGGGGTTTCTATTGCAGTTATGCTGCTAGCCCATCCACAAAAGAGAGGCTCGAAGTTGGGCTTGGGTTGGGTCCATTCAAGTTCCAGAATCAGGAATTTGGTTCGTTTTCTTATTCCTTATCTTGTGCGGACTGCCTCAGTCACTCTAAACCCCACCTTCCATTCCATTATTCCAACATACAAAGAAATCTTCCATCATTATGACAAAATGTGATTAATTAAGCATAAATTACGAATGCCCAAATCCCAATTGTACTCCATAGGGTTGTTAGTCTAGTGGTTGAGCCTTAATTTAATAGATATTTATTTACATGGATGATTGTTTGCCCAAGTTAGATAAACAACAATTAACCAAAAACTAATTGCAATTAACAGTTCCCAACATCCCACGGCAACCCATTAAAACACATTGATGGTGTGAATGACAATTATACACACGCAAATTGCAAACATGTTGTTGGCGCCTGCATAACTGATCAGTCCCAAGTAGCACGAATTAGAAGTTAATTATGGATCTTATAATTACTAAAATTCTCACCATATCAATTAAATTGTAAATAGATACCAAAATATTTAAATAGTGAATTGTTAATATATTAAAGATTATGAGAACTAACTAATACATCTCAATACTAACTCATTTAAATGTAAGAAATTCTCTGTCTTTTTTTTTATTCTATTGTTTCACAAACTTGTCGCATTTCCAAGAAATTAGGAAGGCGTTTCTGCAAGCAGACGAATATCAGCCATCTTCTTTCATTGTCCAGTTGGTCCCAAAACGGCACGACGGCGGCAGCCGATGCTTCTTGTTGCCGCTGCCAGTCTCTGTCGAAGAAGACGATGGGTAGTGGGGAAAGAATCAAAGGGGAACATGCCGTCTTAAAAAGTATCAACTTACAGCTTTTGTTTTGATAATGGCACCTACAAGTTCGAGGTTTCTTTTAAATGTCATTAAGCGAATAATAATTACAAAGATTGCTTCAAACGTAATTACATAAACATAATGATCCAATATCACAGGCAATAAAAGTATACATGGGCACTAAACTACAAAACCTTAACAAAGCTAAGTGGCCTATAACAACAAAGAATAAAATAATAATAATTTATCATAAAACTTACCGACTCAAAATGCCAAATAAATTCACTACCTTATCAAATTTGTCGTCAGATATGCAATCTACCTAATCTCATAATATGTATTCATCCCTTTCCAGCTCTTCATTTTTCATTTTTGTAATAGTTAAACCGTAACACATTCGACCAAAACTGCTTCACGAATACTTTATAAATCCATAAAAGCATACTTTTCAGATTTACAACCATGCATAAAGTCAAAAAATGTATCTTAAAATGATGTATCGTAAATATGAAACGTCGAGAACACATCATACAAACCCTTACACATTATCACACAATCCACCCATATAATGGTTCCAACTTCCAACCAAAATACATTGGATCTCATGTCATTTTTTGAATGACATGATCGAGGTAAATAGTTTTGCCGTCTAAGATTCACATAGTCACATCAAAACAAGGTAAATATTTCCAAAACACCAACAACAATGAACTAAGCTCATTTTCCAAACTAAAAACCAACCCCAAAACCACCTTCTTCTTCTCCACCTCCATCTCTATATTAACTCCCAAATTTTCTCCCCATTCCCACCTCCCTCTCTTGTCCTTTTCCACAACCCATCTCCCCAAAACACAAGCTCAGACAACATTCTCCACTTTCTCCATTCTGCCAATGGTGAGCAACACTCGAAGAAGCAAAATTTGTTCCTACTAAGAGTCTTTTCCTATTGCTTAAGAAGAAGATTTTGTGGCCTTGAACAACCAACTAAACATAAGCACACAATGGCTACCCTGAATCCCAAAATCCCTCTGTTTTTCACCTTTCTTCTAATCCAAGCAACCTCCCCTGTTTTTTCTTCTTCTTCTTCCCCTGCGTCATCCAAATGCTCAACCCACACCTTCTCCCAAAACAGAGTCTTCCCTTCATGCGTCGACCTCCCGTACCTCGACTCCTTCCTCCACTGGGACTACGACCAATCCACCGGCGTCCTCCAAATCGCCTACCGACACGCAGGAATCAGCTCCCCTGCCTCCACGTGGGTCGCCTGGGCAATCAACCCTTCCGCCCCTGCCATGATCGGTTCGCAAGCTCTCGTCGCCTACCATCGAGACGGCCAGCTCACCGCCTACACCTCCCCAGTCAACGACTACTCCACGTCTCTAATCGAGGCGAAGCTCAGCGTCGATGTGAGGGACGTTACAGCGGAGTATTCGGCAGGGGAGCAAGAGATCGTCATCTTTGCTTACATTCGGCTGAAGGAGAACACCACGAGCCTGAACCATGTCTGGCAGGACGGGCCGGTGGACGCGGGTAAGCCGATTCAGCACTCGACGAGTGGGGGTAATGTGAGAGCGGCGGCGACTCTGAATCTGCTGTCCGGACAATCTGCGGGCGGTGGCGGTGGTGATGATCGGATGAGGAAGAGAAATGTGGGTAGTAGAAATGCTGCGGAGCTCTGTTTTCTCGGTTATGGGTTCTTGTTGGTTTTTTCAGTTTTTTGTTGGAGTTTTTGATGGTGCTTGATCGGAAAGTTTTGTGTATTGCTTAAGGAAGGGGTAAGGTAGTCTAATAATAAGGGGGATTGAGAAAGAAAACATCTTTAAGCAAAAAGAAACGAAATTTATAAGTGGTAATGGAAGAAAGCAAGAAATTTGTAATTACTTACACATTGAAAGAAATTTAAGTATGTATTGATTGTGTTCTTAGAAATAACTTTTTTTCTTCCTTGTCTACATTTCAGATCCATGGGGTGATAAATGTAGTGAGTTGGGGAATTATGATGCCAATTGGAGCTTTGACAGCAAGGTACCTCAAAGTTTTCAGCTCAACTGGCCCTGCTTGGTTTTACCTTCATCTTAGTTGCCAATCCATGGCCTATATCATCGGAATCGCTGGCTGGATCACCGGGTTGCAACTTGGTAGCCAGTCTCCAAGCATCGTCTACAGTACACATCGAACGATTGGGATCGGTCTCTTCTGCCTTGGAACCCTTCAGGTAACTGGCGCAAAAAGCTGAAACCTTTCTTCTATTGCTTTCAGGCAACATTGTTTATTCTGTCCTATCCTTTTCCAGGTGTTTGCTTTGTTTCTAAGGCCAAAACCAGATCACAAGTACAGATTCTACTGGAACATATACCACCACACAATTGGGTATGCTGTCATCACTCTGACTGTCATCAACATATTCAAAGGGTTTGAAATCCTGCAGCCTGGCAAGAAATGGAAGAATGCTTATATTGGTGTGATCGTCGCGCTGGGATTCAGCGCCGTGTGGCTGGAAGCTTCAACCTGGTACATCACCGTGAAGAGGAGGAGGTCAGAGAGAGATAATGGTGACAAGCAGGAACCACAGAGGAGTAGCAATGGAGCTTAGGAACAACAGATGTGGTTTTGTTCAGATAATTGACCTTCCATCCCTTATTCTTCTTCTTACAGTCTCATTCAAATTGTAACGTTTGTTTGTTAACTTATTGCAAATGTTTATTTATAGGGAAGGGCACTTTGATTTTTCATGTAGAGGAAGTTTCCATGTTGTACCTGGTGCAGGATATAGCCATATAGGTTTGCTTCCACATGTATCTGTTTCTTTCTATGCAGCTAATAATACCCACTGCTTCTTCCTCACCATTTCCATGTCATAATCATGAACTATAGCTCATATTTAAGCTGAATCTCCATTGGATTACATACCAATTTGGTTATCGAACACGTCCATACGTGTTTACATCGGGTACTGAAATTGAGTTCGAATAACACTAGAGTTGAGCGAGACATATAATTCCATAGTCTAATGGCAAAGATCGAATATCAAATGTCAATTGTCGACCTAGACGTAATTTTCAATAGCCTAACGATGACATCAACGAGTTCACCATGACTAGGTCTTTAGAAATAAGATTAGGAAAAGTAGATGGTCTTCAGTAACCAACCATCCAACCAACCAACCAACTACCCTTGATCATATTTTTCACCGTCTGCTCACCCTGATTGGGCCAAAGCTTCCACGAATACATCCTTTAGGAGTGAGTTTGATGCTGCAACTCTCTGCGATGTGATGTCGAATGCTTTACCAGATCTGCAGGATAAAGATCAAGACAGTGAATAATTAATCCACATTTTGAGTTGATTTCTTAAGGCTTAATCAACAATATGCTAGAAAAATAATGGCTTTCTTGCCAGTAGCAACTTACGGGTCAAATACAAGTCCACCAGCTTCTTCAACTAGGAGAACACCAGCTGCCACATCCCTGGCAAAAGATATAGTAGTGTAAGAATCAAAGTATTGAACTGAGGACCTGAGGTTTTGTGGCAGAATATGCAAGTGTGAACGTTACCATGGGCCGCCATATCCAGTTTCGTAGAACAAATCGAGCCGTCCACATGCAACTCCACAGAGATTCAATGCACAAGAGCCACTCATCCTCAGAGATCGAACCTTATAAAGCAAGCTGTTGATTCTGTTTGTGGTAAAATCCACTGTTCCCTTATCACGTTTTGTTCCAACCTGCTCAAAGCAGATTCAAAATATGATCAAACACTCAGCAAGATTCAATGTGAATCACTCAAACAGTGATACTTCTACAGCCTAATATAAGCAACTTAAATTTCCGGAAACATGAAATGCAACGATCGAATAAGACAATCATATTTGTTGGGGAAATGGCGCCAATACCTCTGTCGCTAGAAGAGCCGTCACAAGCTCAGGTTGGGAAGATACTGCAAATGAAAGGGGGATAAGAAGAGGGAAATACCCCCAAGTAGTTGTTTCAGTCTCGGGTAAAAAAAATTGTCCATATCAACTGTGAAAAAAGTTGAAACATCTTATGAACCAGTTCTTTAGCGAACCTTTAATTGGATTCCCATTCAGAAAAGCACCATGCCCATGGATGGCTGTGAATAGCTGCATTACAGAAAACCCACAATCTTAACTCTTATATGAAGAAAGAACAAATTAAAGACTTGAAACCAAGAAAGTCGTCAAGTATAACTGAGATGCTATGTTAAATGTACTACATAGTCACATGATCGACAATGACAATAGGAATGTACTATAAAGCCTCACCTCCTCCATTATTGGGTTGTAGACAACACCAACTTTGGGGACCTTCCCAATCGTAAGGCCAATGGAAATGCAAACAAAGGGAAAGCTACAACAAATGTGAACAACTCAATGAGACGCACACATAGAAAATCGAAATAACCATCACAGAACAATCTTTTACCCATGGACGAAGTTGGTTGTTCCATCAAGAGGATCCACAATCCATGTTGGTTCGTCAGTCAGCTCTGTAACACCATAGGCAGCAGTTGTTTCTTCACCAATGAACTACAGAAAGACCATTACAAGATAAACACTTGAGACGGTAAAGCTAGTCTTCTGAAGTGAAAAAGATGCCTATTTGAGCAGAACAGAAATTTAGGTAAAGAAAGGGTTGTACAAAGGAGGAATATCCATTTAATCCATTAAGTCGAACATGAAACTAACTTTATGAGTGGGGTAGCGCTCCTTGAGAAGATTGAAAACAAGATCTTCACACGCCTTATCAGTTTCTGTGACTAAGTCAACCTGCACGAATGCAATTAGAGAGCCATAAGGTCACCAGTAAGCCAGCCAAAATGTACAACTACAAATGCACAAGTTTAATCCCATCCATAATCACACAAACACGTCAATCCAAATAGCGCTATGCATACTCGTGATTACTCGGATAATGTTTAGAGTTCATTTCTCCAGCTAACAAGCACCTAAGGTTTCACACAATTGACAATACCCTGCTGATGTGAACAACCCTGCCTAGACATTATCTATAAGCCCTGAAATTCATAACTCTACTGCACTGCCAAATCGGCTGCTACTCATTAAGTTACATATCAGCATTATATCAAACCAATCTCAACACTTCAGTTCTCACTGAAACAGTTGTCAGAGATCTTTCATTCACGAACAAACATGAGGAAGGAAATTCAAAAAGAGAGGGCGTTTTACCGAGCCTTTATGCTCCACTTGTTTGGTCTGGTAGAACCCTTTACGTATCACCTGGCAGATTCCAGAAACAACAGAAAAACGACATTCACGAATAGCGAAACAAAAAGCTTCCGCAGAAAAGGAAAGGTAAAAATACCAAATACAAACCTCCCCGGCTTTCTTAGCTGCATCAACTGCGGTCTCCAGGAACTCCTTGAGCGAATCTGAGAAGCGCCCAACAACGTTACAAGGAAATCGGGAGAGCCCACGTCGGAAAAGAAGACGAAGAAGACAACAAAAGTACATCCAGGTTCGAGAATGTGAAGGGAAAAGAGCGAAAGATGAGTTATTTTTACCATTTGACGCCATGTTTCGCGCGCAGGGAAAGAGTCGGACTGATCGAAAGATACAGGCTTTGCGGCGAGCGAGTGAATTTGGATTGATGCGGGCCAGAGGAGAAATAGGAGCAAGCAGGCGAATGGGAGTGTGAGAGTGAGGAACAAACTGGACCATTTATTTTCCTAGCGCTAAGTATGGAGAAGACGAGAAGTGTTTGGTAATTGGCATATGCTTCGTACTTCTTAGCTTACCTCTAGCCTAATATTCTTCTTTTGCACTCTCTTTGTTTAAGTGGAGCCAAACGTACCTCTATGAGTTACATTCCCTACTCACGTGAAACATACGAACTCTCTTTAGGAAGATGCCATGGAATATGCTAAGAATTGAACTGAGGAACCGTCAGGTTTGGAGCGATGCGGTTGGTGTAGGAGAACACAACACTGATCCACCATGTTTGTTGGAGTGCTTGAAAGTACAAACGATAAAGAAATCATGGCTCCAGAGAAACTAGCAACAATGGCATCAATTCTTCAACTGTCTCTCATTTATTCCTCTCTTCAGTAGAGCACCAAGTCAACAAATTTTACGAAAAATCAGAGTGTAAAGGGATGGGGGAAAGAAAGAAGAATGCCTTATTGAGGCGTCTATCTTTTTAACTTAAAAAAGGCAAAGTGTGTGTTTAGAAGGATTGGGTTACCTACATGAATTACAATTAAAAGTAGTATTGTGATACAACAAATGGGAATTACACCACAGCACCCCTTGCTCGCTCATGCAAGGTCTTTAGGCTCGAGTGCCGCTATCTCTCTCACCACCTGCGCTTTATCTGCTTCGAATTGTTCATCCTCTGCAAAAAGTACAAACCAGAAAACACACATTGAGATTACTGAGCACGTAGGGAGAGAACTGTTCGAGTTAATCGTTGGATCTTACACTTGAGACTAAACGTAGCTTCTTGTACATACCTTTGTCTGGCTTGAAGTCGGCAAACAAACGAAGAAGCTTGCTTCTGTTCGCTACAAGTATGCTCACAATATCTGCAGGTTTGTTTTGATTAGCCGCAAAGAGCTGCATAGAAAACAAACAATCAGCAGAAATTTTTGGTGTTTCTTGACAAGAGCATGAGTGCATGATTGATGTTATGATTGTTCAGGGATATTGCACCTTGAAAACATGAAATGCTTCTATCTGGATGCTTTTACTTGATTCCTGCAGAGAAAGATTTGACACGTCTAAGTAGAGCGTCGCAATGAAACAGACCATCGAGAAATCGGGAATAGCAGGAAGAAAGATAAATGAATTTTGATTTTGATACGTACTCGAAGCAGGTTCATGAGTATCCGCAAGTTGTCCCTCGAGCTCACGTAGGTTGTCATCACACGTGAGTTTGACCGGTCCAGTAATATGTCTCCCAATAGCTGCAAGGTGAAGAAATGCTTAGCAAACGGAAATACATTACCAGACAATAGAAGAATTGCTCCAAATTCAATTAAAGCAGGGAAAACAAAGTAAATAGATTGCTCAACAAAGTAACACTATAGATCTTCATCACCTTGACAGCCTGTCTCCTTGTCATGTAGTTCTCAGATTCGAGCAACTTCGAGTTGTATTCTGCAAAAAACTATAATATGTACGGTGGTTAAGAAATAAGTTTAATGCTAGTTCAATCAGAAGTTATTATACAATCAAACAAAACCGAAAAAACAGAATGGTCACCCTATAAGACTTACAGTTAGATTTTGCCAATAACAATGTTGGATCGATGCTGTTATATATAACAGAAGTAGAAAGCTAAATAAGATGGAAGAATCATGTTAAAAAGCTGAACTTACCCAGTCATAGTTGTTTGATAAGAATTCAGCCACAGTAGATTTATGTCTTGTTAGGAGTTCCTGCAACGAGCATCGCGCGATTAGATACAGCTCAACCAAAACGTTCTCTATGGATAATCTGATCCCGTTCCTTTATGAGCTAAAAAATAGTTATATGCTAGGAATCATGATTGGTAGATTCTAAATAGTGGGCTAACACTGCCAATCTGACATTTTCCAGATGCAGCCACAGCAGCAACACGACAACAGGAAACTCCTAGTTTCAGAAAATAACAAGAATAACTCTTGCCAAGCAACAATTCTACAGACTGCATTCCACTTCAAGAAGGGACTTCAAAACTTCATCATAATAGAGGTTTCAAGTGGATGCACAAAAATTAAAATACATACATGGAGAAAAGGTGGGAAAAAATAATCATTTTGGTAATCCTTGGTCAATTATGTACCAACCTTGAAAGTTGCAGCAGCATCAGCAGCGATATCAAAATTAGGGAGCTGTATATACTCAAAGAATCTCTTCATTTCTGGAGACTGCAAGACATATCTGTAAAATAGAACAGAGAATCTAGTCACGATGCACATCAAGGAATGCTATTAAAAATCAACACCTTTTTATTGAGAGTACACAAAGCTAATGATGTTCTAGGCTGAAAATTTCTGCTCCTAATATTACAGGATGTAAACATGGAGCCATCAGTTTACAGAAAAATGTGAAGTGAAGGCCTTTTTTCCTTTTCTTTTCTTGGAAAGTCAGGCCAGGACTGTACAGTGTGGATGAATCAATGAAGCTGGAAGTTCATATATGCAACCATACTGAAGGATAAATGGATTGGTTTGTTGATAATATCATACATGCTTCCATCTAACAAGATATGTTCACTTGTTCCCGTACAAGACTTACAATAAGGAAGAAAAATCTATAATATAGATTGGGCGTGATAAAATAGTTCGAGCCAAGTGTTCTTAGCTTACTTTGCAACACACTGGTGACGTATACACTCCCTCAACATTGCACCATAGTGTAAAGCCATTTCTGGATTATCATAACTGCAAGAACAGCATCTATATAATTAGGAGTGAACAGTTTATTCGAGATATTTTATTCAATGTTTTCAGGTTAGAACTAATCTGTATTATAAATTTTCATCCAGGAGTTAACAGAGTACAATCTGTCATTTCCTGAAGTTCTGGCAACTTACCCAACTATTAGAATATCCAGGAGATCTGTATTATTTTCCAGATAATCAGAAGCAATTAGACGAGACTGAACTTGTTGTCTCTGTAAATTAGCAACAACTTGAGTGGCATCTTTTCGGGTCTGCAAATGACAAGTTTGACAAGCTAAGCATGAAATTCCATAAATAATTCCAGTCTTTGATTACAATACTCCTGTTCAGTTTATCTCCAGTTGGACCCCAAAGGACGAAAATCTCTTACATAAACTGATCCATTTATCACATATAAATCTAAGAATCTTCGAACGAGTTTACCTCCAAATTTAGCTTTGGAAGACAGATAATGAAAAGGCGGAGTGTATTCTCTTTGAAGAACTCTTGCGTCAACTGTGCACAAGCTTCTGCTACTGGTTCCGCCTCGCTGTTGCCATAAAGAATCGTCTTCAACTCCCTCATATTTTTAGCTAACTCCACCATCTGCCAGAGTATTAAAACACATGGAATGACATGTGAGACTGAAATAAACAAAGAGAGTGCCAAAAATCCAAAAACGAATTCCAAAAAACTGGAGATAAGTCTACACATTCCATTCCAAACAACAATAGAACACAAAGTTTAGTAATCAAATCATGCTTGCTGACTACTTGCACGCTACAAATGCAGGTTCAACACAGAAGCCAAATTTACCATATGTCCATTTTGCATAAGAGTTCATTAAAAGATCAAACTACTTCTTATCTCAGCTTGTCTAGCTCTCAAGAACTATATGCCTCCCCGCTCAATCAGAAAGTTATCACCTTGACACCAACTCACAGAGTTTCTATCCTACATCAACTATTCGTCCCTGTAATGACGAAAAATGAAAAGCCATCTAAGAAATTTCTGTTGCTATGAATATGAAACACAATAATTCAGTTTGAAACATTTCATCCCAAGAATATGGTGCAAATTCCCACAAACTGGGAAGAAAACCAGAATGACACTCAACAATTTTGGAACACAGGCAAGGCACTTGGATTAACACGAAGAGGTAGCCATTAAACACTCCCAGAAGGTCACTTTTACACTCCAAGCATAGATATATTGATACCATGAAGAACAAGAAAATCAAATTTCACACCAGTTCACTAGAGATGAGTGGAGTCCATCAAAGGTCAATTCGTCCTCCACCGCCATCCTTCAAGACACCACATTTGTGAGCCTAAAACCTTAAAGCTAAGCAGTAAGCATGACTCGCATCCAAATGGCCCTATGATCAAGGTCAATTAGCCCACCACTTCAGGCAACAGCTCTCCATTTGCACAGAAACTTCCTGAATTTCAAAACCCTAGTCAACTAGTTCCTCCCTTAAGAACTCAAAATTCATCGATCGATCTAGAATTGTAGCAAATTCCCATAAATAAATAAATAAAATCGGCAAGCAGCGTAATTGACCAGATTGCTAAGCAGCCGACGGAATGCCAATCAACCTAGAAAGCAAAACACTTTCAATTGCCCCCCTCTTTTGTTTACCTTCTCTTCGCGCCGGACGTCGCCGCGCAAATCGGTGGAGTAGGAGGAAGAGCGGTCGACATAGGCGAGGAGATCGCGGGTCTGGCGTACGATATCAGCAGGAGTGCGAGGCTTGTGCTTGAACAGCCCCTTCATCTTCTGCGATCTCGACGGAGATAGACCCCCCGGAGATGCTCCAAACGTCGTCGACGCCGAAATCGAAGCTGGATTAGCAGCAGCAGCAGTAGCAACCACAGCTGCTGGCCGCGATTGTGCTGCTGCCGGCTGCTGGGAGAGTCTCTTCACCACATCACCCGAAGAGACTCTCTCCGCCGCCGGAGCAGCACGCTTTGACGCGCACAGTCCTATACTTCCGCGCCTTTAATTCCCCCCCACCGCCCAAAACAACAACTGATTCTTCTCCTTCGTTGCTCGCTCAAAGTGCGCCCAGCGACGGTGCCCAATTGCCTTGCCTGGCAGCTGAATCGGGGAACTCTTTCTTCTAGCTCCGGCGAGGCTCCTAAGAGAAGGGAAATCTCGTTTTGTGGTGGTTAGTCGGTTTCTTTTATATGATCGGGTATATCGGGGGATCCGATGATTCCACTTTTATTTTGGGCTCCGTTTCGATGAGAGTATCTTTTTTTTTATTGTCAAAATTTAACCTAAATAACTAACAATAACAAAAAGAAAGGGGGAAAATTATAATCTATTGAGTTTTATGATTCGGTTAATTTGTGGACATCGATAGCAAATAAAACTGAAGTTACAATTAATTAATTAATTAATTAAGACTCTTCGTTAGATTGAATTGAATCGAAAAGAAAGCCACTAGTAAACGATCGCAAAACTTTATAATGAGCGGTACAATATTGGTTTTTTTGAACGGAGTATGTTCTAGACATCTTACTTATTAACTCTTCGTTCTGGACCTAATTAGTCAAAGTTACACCCTTGAATAATACTGCTTAATCGATTATGTAATAATATTTTTTAATATTTTGATTTAAAAATAAATTAGTATGATGATCTTTTTGCAATTCGACCTTTCATGTCATACAAAATTAAGGGAGGGAAAAGCAAAATCAAGCAAGGAAAAGATTTCTTGGATATGCCTTCACATGCCACCACTTATTTTAAAAACTTTTTTTCCCAAACCACCACTTTTTTCTTGCTCTCGTACTTTTTTCCTAATGCACAAAATTTGTTGGCCTAATTTGTCATAAGTGTATAAATAATTTGACATTCACATGCATCATGGAATCCATATGCACCACCACCCAATCCTTGCACAAATATCTAACATGCACTTTGCCAATTATTTGTGGTTCATTTCCCAGATGTTGGAAAGAAACGCCAGCAACTTAACCATGTGTGGCATGAGTTGTTTTTCATCCCAATCGGGCTAGCTAGAGTTTGTGGTGTTCTTTAGGAATTGATTATCTAAGAAAGGTTTTTCAGTTGTCGACCTTGAATTTGATCACCAAGAACATCACCTCTGGCTGCTTCTAAACTTGAATTTCAACAGTTGCTCAATGCAAAATGAACCAGAGATGAGATACCATCATGAAAACCAAGTCTACTACCAACCTATCGTTGTTCATCTTCGAACTATCCCTCCTGTATTGTTCCATCCATCAAAACAACTTCCCCGAGTCTTTGTATGCACCAAAATTGAGTTGCAGATAACATGATCAAACAAAGCAGGCAAAGAAAAAAGAAAAAAAAAGGGTGTTGACCGAGTTCTCTTCTACGATCCAGTTTCCACCCTAGCTTTCCCCCCAGAGTTTAACCAAAAGAAAAACCCTCTTAAACTAAGGCAAGAGTCAATCTCATTTGCTGTCGGTGAAATCGGCATCGATGACATCGCCATCGGGACCCTTTGTCGAGGACGAATCGGATGGACCAGACTCACCTCCAGGAGCTGGACCTTCACCGCCGGCAGATGGAGAGCCCTGCTGGCTGTAGAGAGACTGCCCGAGTTGCATCACTTCTTGGTTGAGTGTGGTCATCGCGTCTTTTATCGTCTGAGTGGATCCTCCAGCAATCGCGTCCCTGAGTTCTTGGAGCGTGGCCTCGACCTTCTCTTTGACTGGAGCTGGGACCTTGTCTCCAAGCTCCTTCAGCTGCTTCTCGGTCTGGTACACCACTGAATCTGCCTGGTTTTTGGTGTCGATCGCATCTCTCTTCTCCTTGTCCTCCTTGGAAAACCTCTCGGCTTCTTGTACCATTCTCTGGACCTGCGCGCACATGAATACATTTTTATTTGTATAGGACATCAAAATCTTGAATGCGAGTTCAGGACTCCAATTTCACACTGCACTCTTAGTCTTCTAACCTAAAATACATCGATTGGGAATGATGTGGACTTTATAATGTTAACCAAGAGAATAGTAGTTTGTGGTGGTAATATTACCTCATCACTAGGCAGAGTGCTGGCACCAGTGATTGTAATATCCTGCTTCTTCCCGGTGCCCTTATCAACAGCAGTGACTGAGAGGATCCCATTGGCATCAATGTCGAACTTGACCTCGATCTGAGGAACACCACGTGGTGCTGGTGGGATACCGTCCAAACGGAAGCTTCCCAAAGACTTGTTGTCCCTCACAAACTCTCGCTCGCCTTGAAGGACGTTGATCTCAACGCTGGTCTGCCCATCTGCTGCGGTTGAGAACACCTCTGATTTGGATGTTGGCAGCGTTGTGTTCCTTGGGATGATCTTTGTCATCACTCCTCCGAGGGTCTCCAGCCCGATAGATAATGGTGTGACATCCAACAACACGATGTCACTAACATCGCCGGACAGAACTCCAGCCTGTGATGATCACATAATAATGAAGTTAGGTTCAGCATAATTTCGAAAATCAGAAACAAGATCAACAGAAGTTTAATCACCTGAACTGCAGCACCAAGAGCAACGACTTCATCAGGGTTTACAGTGACATTAGGATCCTTCCCCGTTAGCTTCTTCACAAGCTCTTGTACTGCGGGAATACGTGTCGACCCACCAACTAGAATGACTTCATCTAAGTCTTTGAAGGTGAGTTTGGCGTCCCTCAAAGAATTCTCAACTGGAGTTTTAAGCCTAAGGATAAGAAGGATAGATCAATATAAACCGACATTGGCAAAGTATATATGAAGTAGCTGTGTGCAAATCTATATCATGTATTGGACAGGAAAATAAAGATATTAAACACAATGAATGTGGTGAAGCTGTGTCAGTAGATGTACCTATCTAGGAGATCAGAGCACAGCTCCTCAAACTTCACCCGTGTAAGAGTGGTCTCGATGTGCTTCGGGCCCTCAGCGGTAGCGGTAATGAATGGCAAACTGAAACCAAGCAAGTCTCATCAGTCTAAGCTACAAAAAGAACTTACAAGTTAAGCAGGAGAGATCAACATTTCAAAACTCATCTACCTAATGTTAGCTTGAGTCAGAGATGATAGCTCCATTTTAGCTTTCTCAGCTGTCTCAGTCAGCCTTTGGAGAGCTTGCTTGTCCTTCAACAGCTTAATACCTTCATTCCTTTCAAAGTCGGCAGCAAGCCAATCAACAATTCTCTGTACAAAAGAGTAAAATTGCATTTAAAGGACTCATTTCCCAAAGAAAACAGAAGGAAAAAAAACATCAAACAATGTGAAACGATCAAAACCTTGTCGAAATCGTCACCACCCAAATGAGTATCTCCTGAGGTAGAGAGCACTTCAAAGACTCCATCACCAACCTCAAGAACTGCAGCACACAAAACACACAAAATGACCATCCATCCCAACATTTCCACCAAGCACTAGGACATAAATAATCTTCGAAAATGACCACAGAATTTCAAAAGATGAAGTGCATTTAGATACCTGAAACATCAAAGGTACCACCACCGAGATCAAACACCAAGATGGTCTCATTATTCTTCCTCTCGAACCCATAAGCTAACGAAGCAGCTGTAGGCTCGTTAATGATCCTAAGGACTTCTAGCCCAGCAATACGGCCAGCATCCTTTGTTGCTGTCCTTTGAGAGTCGTTGAAGTAAGCCGGCACAGTGACAACAGCTTTAGTCACTTTGTCATTCAGAAATTTGGAGGCATCATCAACCAGCTTTCTCAACACCTGAATCCAATCAAACAGACATTTAAGAACACAAACCAATAAGGATGCCACTAACTTCTTGCAATCTTATTCAATTCGAGGTCAAACCAAGTAAAAGTTCATGACTTCTATGTCAAACATTCAACACAAAGAACTACACCAATTCACAATCCAATCTCAATCAAGCTACTAGGAAAGCATTCAGATATATACCTGAGCTGAAATCTCCTCAGCAGCAAACTGCTTTCCCAAAATAGGGCAATCCAGCTTGACATTCCCATTATCATCCCTCACAACCCTGTAAGAAACCTGCTTCGATTCCTCATCCACTTCCAACATCTTCCTCCCGATAAACCTCTTCACGGAGAAGAAAGTGTTCTCAGGGTTCACCACGGCCTGGCGCTTGGCAATTTGACCCACCAACCTATCCCCGTTCTTGGTATACGCCACCACGGACGGCGTGGTCCTCTGCCCTTCCGCGTTGGTCACAATCGTCGGCTTCCCTCCTTCCATGGCCGCCACAGCGGAATTCGTGGTACCCAAATCGATTCCCACAACTTTCTCGCTCACAACCCTCAACGGCCCGTAGCTCCTCCGCCTGGTGCTCCCGCTGCCGTTGTACCTCAGGAACGCCGCCGTCCTCGAACCCCCCAGGGTTTGACCGAGGAAGACGGTCTTCGGGGCGAAGGAGAAACTGGGTTTCTTCGATGACCCAGATGAGGCGAACCCCATAGCTCCGAGAGCGTGAATCTGGGCAGTGGAAGAAGCCATCGCTTTGAGGTCAAAGGTTGAAGCTTTACAATCGAGCAGTGAACAAGGCGATGAACACAACAAGGGAAAAGGAAGGTTGGGCAGATGATGAAATGAATCCTAACGACTCCTCCCAACTCCAACAGCAGCCCCCGTTTCTGTAGAGAGCTTTGACAGGGAATGGGGGTTGGAGGAGACGAGAGGAGAGGGGTTTTCGTGGTATCGTTTGAGTAGCTTATCCCCTTCCCTTTTATCGTTTTTTCTTTTTCTTTTTGGTGGCGCCGTGGAGGGTTGGACTCAATTTGCAATTTGGTCGTGTATTTTAAGAGAAGGGTGTGATTCACACATGTGGTAGATGGGTGGGGGTCTCGAACGTGAGGGATTGTAATTGTAGGTCTCATTGGCCTTGAACACTTGATTGTAAAACTCGAATATAATATCATACTAATGATGACTGATCAATTAAAATAAATTTCATCATGGAGAGGGAAACAAATCCAATCATAATTAATGTAGAGGGTTATAGAATGTAAAATTGATCGAGAAAGAATCTATTTGAAAACTACACGAGAGATAATGTATATCAGCTCGTTCATAAGAGTCAGCCCCAACACAGAAGATAGACAAGTCTAAATGACCAGTCATCAAGTCATTGGATCTAAAAGGGGATCTTCTCGTTCCACAACAGTGGGAGTTGGTTCTGCTCGTGGAAGGTGGTTGACAAAATGAAAGCTAAATTATCGGTTTTGAGTACCATAAACATAAGGGTAATTCGATAACTAAAAGCAGCATGAATTGCTTTCACAAAATCCATGTGTAGAGACCAGTGAGTGAAATGATAATGAGAGTCGCGAGACGTACTTGATCGAATCATATAATGTTGAGGATGAATGAGGCTAGACTAGTTAGGAGTTAGGACTGGGAGCTATCTATCGATCTAAGCTATCTACAATGTCTTTATTTTTTGTCAATCAAACACTCTAAATAAGACGATTGAGCAAAGTTACAGAGATATAAATAGCAACCTATCTACTACGACCTATAAAAGGAAGTCGGACCGTTTTAACGAGCGGTGTGACAACAACAAAACATGTCAGACCACTAAATGAGCCTCTCTGTTTTTTATCGCTACCAACAAACTGAATCTTGAAACCATCTATCTTATATATAGGATTGAACAAAATTCGCGCAATATGAATCCAATCTTAACATTCTAGAGTTTCACCAGGCATTACACTTGTCTATGATAACTTTTGCATTTACACCAATGATACTTGCAATGTCTTTACATTTGCAAAGAAGGGTATAGAAATAGGAGAAATGCTTATGTGGACAAAGGTAAAAGGCCCAAGCCATCCATTTGAAGGCCCGGTTAATGGAGCGAACTGACATGCGTTGGTTGGGCCGAATCTAAAATCGGTTGTTAAGAACTAGGGATGGCAATTTAGACCTGACCCGTTTTACCCGACCTGTTTGACCTGTTTTGGAGCAGGGTGGGCATGGGTACTCTCATAGACCCGACCTGCCCTGACCCGCCCCATTCTCGACCCGTTCTTGCCTAAATTATACTTAATTTTAGTCAAATTACTTAGGATTTTCCTTTTACTAAATCAAATTTTAGCTGCAATAAAGATGTAAATTAGTGAAAACCTCAATTTCTCCAATAATTTAACTATATTTATCATAATATTGTTTGTTTCCATGGTCTTATAATAAAAATAACATAAAACTAACGAACATTTCTAATATTTTTCATATAAATTGCTTACCCATTAGGTCGACCTGCCCCGACCCGTGACCCGTGATAAATTACCCGACCTGGACCCGACCTGCTACGGGGCGGATCTGGGTACCAAGAAACCCGCCCCGGACCTGCCCATTGCCATTCCTATTAAGAACTTTAAACCAACGATTAACGAAATAATAAAACGTTACTAAAATGGGAGTCAAAACAAAGCTATCTTTCGTCGTCTGGTGTAGTTAGTTTCCTTTCCTAATTTGCTCTTTCATTTTCCTACACCATCACGTTAAGCACCTTGAATTCCGCTTATCCTTTGCGTAAAAAATTAACCCTCCAAGCCACATGCCCGGTTTCTCGAGAAAGTTCCAAAAACCAGTTTTCCCGGAAAACAAACAGTCCGATCAGAAAACCACCACCAAGAAACAGATCTCAAATCGTACTAACAGCAACAGAGCCTTTTTTTTTCTCCTTATTTCCGATTACACGCACACAGATACATCTCACATAATCACCGCATCAACGATTCCTTCCCCGTTACATTTAAATATACAATCGCATCATCCGAACACAAAAAGCCAGAGAAATCGATAGAGCAATGCTCACTCACGGCACCTTTTTGAACGAGGTCAGCTTCTTGGGGCTCCCGGCGCCGGGCTGCACCCAGACGATCGCCTCGTACTTGGACAGCCCGTTGGTGTCGGCGGCGCCGGAGACCGTCAGCTCCAGCTTGTAGTTCTTCCCGCGGACGACCTGGTACGAGCCGGATTCCACCCTCACCAGCTTCAGCTTCTCACCTTCCTTCTGGTTGTGCTGCTTGACGGCGAACTTCGCGGCGTCAATCACGTCCGGATCCTTGAGGTCCTCGGCGTCGATCGGGCGCCACCCGCCGAGCAGCGCGGCGTCGGCGACGGCGAGCGCGAGGAGGAGGAGGATCGCGAGGATCTGAGGCTTCTTCATGGTTTTCGCGATCTAGGGATTCTGGGTTTCGACGAATTTGGGGATTTTTTTTGGTGGGGGAATTGATTCGAGTTTTGGGAAAGGTGAAGAAGGCAGTTGGGCTGGTGGGAATTTATAGGGAGAGAGGTCGGGTTCGAGAATTTAACTACGGCGGTTTTTTTTTTTTTTTTCCAAGTAAGAGCGAGAAACAATAGTTCAACCTCTACCCGAACCCCAAAACAAACTATAAAAGCAACCACCCTACAAAATCAAAGGACGCTATCTCTACAGGGGACAGCAACAGGGCTTGCTTTGCCACTCTATGGGCAGCCCAGTTGGCAGTCCTCGGAACCGCACTAAAAACAAAACACGAGGAACAGGACCTCACTAACTGAACACAATCACGAAGCAAGGGCCCACCCACAGAATCTTCACAGCATCTCCCATCAAGTTGTCGAATGACTACTTCGCAATCTCCTTCAATGATGACGCGGGGGAGTCTATGAGAGATGGCAAGAGAGATGGCGTCCCTTGCAGCCAAAAGTTCAGCCAGATAAGGGTTGGAAACTCCAGGGTGATGGAACCCCAAGGCCAAAAAGACTTGCCCATCTGATCCTCGAGCAACGAGTCCTGACGAGCAATCCGGGGCACGAACAGCGGCATCGAAATTAACCTTGATAAAACCATCTGGGGGGCCAATCCAACTGACAAGGCGAGGCGACGGTTGAGGGCGGGGCAGAGAGGCTAGGGGCTGGGAGGAGATTGAGGAGAATTCTTGGACTTGGAAGAAGAATTGACGGGCAAGCGAAGAGGCAAGTGGTTGGGTGAATTCAAAGACCACTTTATTTCTAGATTTCCAAATTCTCCACAGAAGGCAAATGCAGGGGAGATAGTGGATTTGGAAGTTCGCCGAGTTCATAACATGTCGCCATCAAATACCGAAGTTCTCAGTTGGGGCGGAAATAATTAAACAGCTTAGACCCACCATATGCCAGAGCTCGAGAGCAAGGGGACAATGGAGAAAGAGGTGCTCAATACTTTCCTTGCCAACCCAACACACTGGGCACCTAGCTCGACATCTTACTCCTCGAGATTTAAGAGCCGTCATAGTTGGCAAGATAACTCTCAGGCATTGCCAAATAAAGATTTTAAGCTTAGGTGGAACGTCAAGAGACCACGTTTTTTTCCAAAATGGAGGGTCAAAGATGGAAACCGTCGCTTTTTGGGTGAGAATTAATAAATTGTCCAAGGCAAGATGATACCCTGTTTTGACTGAGTAGGTCCCATTTTTAGTGTAGTGCCACACTAACTTATCCTCTTGTTGAAGTATGGGAACTACCATGTTGCGAATGATCCCGACTGATTTTTCTTCAAACCAATGTCTTAACCTAGGAATATGCCAACCTCGTCGATCTTCTGTGATGAAAAAGGACACCCTTGGGTTAAAATTAACTTCATGTCTCCTGAGGATAGGAGGGGATGGCCTCTCCGCTAGTAGCCAATTATCTTTGAAGGCTTCCACTTTAGCACCATCACCTATCTGCCATCGCATGCCTTGCACAAGCAGTTCTCTCCCAAATAAGATACTTCTCCAACCCCATGAAGGATTAGAGCCAATGGTGGCTTCCATAATCGTACTTCCGTTGAAATATCTTCCCTTGTACATCCGGCTAATGAGCGAGTTGGGATTAGTCCAAATACGCCAACAAAGTTTTGCGAGAAGCGCTTGATTGAAAGCTCTAAAGTCTCTGAATCCTAATCCTCCTTGGAATTTGCTTTGAGCTAAACCTTTCCAAGATATCCAATGAATTGGATGATCCAAGTTAGCAGTAGAGCCCCACCAGAACCTTGCCAATAATCCATTTAACCGCTTACATGCTTCTACAGGGAACTTAAAGCACATCATGCCATGCACTGGAATGTTAGTGGCAGAGGTTCGGATTAAAATATCCTTGCCTGCTTTGGATAAGGTACGTTGCTTCCAGGCTTGCAACTTTTTCCCAACCCTTTCTTCAATGAAAAGAAAGGTATCTTTCTTAGTTCTTGGAATAAGGGAGGGTAGACCTAAGTAAGAATCTTGCGCCCCTATTGCCCCTACTCCCAACCTTGACCCCATGAAACTTGCATCTTCACTCTTAGTATTCTTACTGAATAAGACTGCGGATTTGGAAAGATTAACTTTTTGCCCACTTAGTCTTTCGTATCCTTGGAACAGTGATAATAAGTTGGAACATGACTCACTAGTTGCTTTAACGAAGAGGTAAGAATCATCAGCGAAAAAGAGGTGGGAGACCATTGGGCAGGTCTGGCGTATTCTTATTCCTTCCAAAAATCCCAAGGTTACTGCTTGATTTATCATTGCAGAGAAGCCTTCCGTACATATGGCGAATAAAAGAGAAGACAGAGGATCCCCTTGGCGTAGTCCCCTCGAGGGTCTGAAATAAGCTGACGGGGTGCCATTAACTAGGATGGAATAGGAGACAGTGGTGACACACTCCTGGACCCATGAAACAAACTGGCTATTGAATCCCAACTCCTTCATCATTTCAAACAGAAATGGCCACTCAATACGATCATACGCTTTTTCCATATCCAGTTTAAGCGCCATCCAGCACTTCGATCCTGAGTACAATGTTTTAATATGATGGGAAATCTCATGACTTATCATAATATTATCCACAATCTGGCGGTCTTTAATGAAACCATTTTGGGATTGAGAGATGATCGAGGGTAATACTTTGCTAAGTCTATTGGCTAGCACCTTAGAAATGACCTTGTAGACCACCTGGCAAAGGCTAATTGGTCTGAGATTTTTCATTGTGCGAACTTCCGATCCTTTTGGTACCAGAGATATCCAAGTCCGATTAAAGCTTCTCAGTAACTTCCCTGTACGAAAGAACGATAAGACTGCCTGAGTAACGTCTTTACCAACCAGGGGCCAATAATGTTGAAAAAAACCGGCTGTGAATCCATCTGGTCCTGGGGCTTGGGTTTTCCCCATACTGAATACCACATCTTTTATTTCCTCAACGGATATAGGAGCTATCAGCCCGAGATTCTGTTCTTCAGTCAGATAATTGGTGAAAACTAGACTGGAGAGATTTACATCGGTCGGATTTTGACTTTGAAATAGTCCTCGATAGTATCTATCAGCTATGCCACATTTCTCTGATTCAGAAGTACACCACTGTCCTCTTTCATCCTCAAGACCCCAAATCACATTATTTAAGCGCCTTGACGAGGCAACTAAATGGAAATATGGGGTATTTTTGTCGCCCACTTTTAACCAATTAGTACGAGACTTCTGTTTCCAATAAATCTCTTCTCTTTTATATTGAATAGACAAATTCTCTTCCAAGAATCGTACTAGGTTCCAATCCACTATTTGGGCATTCCTAGCTTTTTCCAAAGCGGTACCAAAGTCCTTGATCAATCTGGCTGAATTGGATTGCCCTCCTTTACACCAATCGACTAGCGTGTGTCTCACCCGTAGCAGTTTAGAGAATAAACAATACTGGTTTGACCCTGCCACTTGCGAGTTCCAAACGTAAGTTATGATTAGTTCTGCCTCTGGCATTGCAGTCCAACGAATATCAAATCGGAAAAGTCTTTTAAAAAGAGGGGTTATAACACTAGTGGTCATGCGAAGGAGCCTATGATCTGATCCTTTGTCAGAGAGATGAAACAATGTAGAGTTTGGCCAATAATTCATCCACAAGGGGGATACAAAGACTCTATCAATTCTTTGTTCGATTGTGACCCCATTTCTGCCTCGGTTCGTCCAAGTAAATTTGGGTCCTTGGAAAGGAGGTTCAAAGAGGCCAGTTTGGTGAAGGAAATCCCATAATGGTCGAGCTTTATCCGTCCGCCACGTTGCACCCCCTAGTTTTTCGGAGGGAAATAAGGAACAATTGACATCTCCAATAATTAGGAAAGGGTCAGAGAGACCAGTGGAGAATCGTTTTAGTTCCTCTAATTGTTCTTGCCTTTTCGTGATGATGTAAGAAAGATAAACCCCAATCAAGACAAACCGAGGGCACGCACCGTAGAGAGAGGAGTTATTATTGATAATGGAAATTGCAACAAAAAAGGATGTGGACCCAATAACAGACACTGAAGCCAACCGTGGCCAAGCAAAAACTAATCCTCCCGACATACCGGAAGGGTCGACAATATGACAATCAGAAAACCTTAAAGAAGAAATAAAAGAAGACACCGTGCTTCTAGAAGACATTGTCTCACTTAGAAAAAGAAACGATTTAGATAAACATCTCTGAGTTTTAAGCGTTTGGAATGTCAAGGGACTCCTCACACCTTGACAATTCCACGCGAAAACATTCATTTATCGGACTGGGGCCACTTGGGGTTGGCTTCCTCCACCCTATCTTCTTGAATGGTTTTGGGGATTGAATCCACCACGCCCTCTTCTGGCTCCTGAATACAAATACCCACATTCCTTCGAGTGTAGACAATCGGGGATTCCGAGGATTCTATCAAGATGGCTTTGCCTTTAGATTTTCCATTTTCCACCGGACCCAGCGGAGAGCATGACACTGCAGAGTCTGAAGATAATAAGTGGGCCTCAAGATTAAGTAGGCCCAAATCACCTTGACCACCAAACGTGTTAGCTTCATCCAAACCTTCAAATAGAAATTCTGGGTTTTCATCACAATATAAATTACCTAACCCGTAGGAATTGGATGGATCCTGAATTTGTATTGGAATTGGATTTTCCAAAGTTGGCTCACCAATTGCTTGCACATAAAAGTTGGAAGTGTTGGGCTCCATTGGGGATTCAATTTCGGCCAGCCTTAGTGGCCCATGGTTGCTGGAGCAAACCTTCCTACTCGGCCCAGCATTGAGTTCTTGGGCTGTCCTCTTAAGCCCAACCGCCACCCTTCCAATCAGATGAGTAGGGCCCGAATTAGAGCCCAGCGGCTGTCCTTGACCTTGTCCCCTGGGCGCCGAGTTTCTCCCTTCTGTTGGATTAGGAGATCGGCTGCCATCCCGTCCCTGCGCTTGACGAGGCACCGGTGCTTCAAGGAGGAGGCGCACTCCAGCTTGCCGCCGGCCAGTTTGCCTAGAATGTCGCCAGACATTATTTCCCCTGCCTCGTCCACCATTTCGGACCGAAGCGTAGGAGTGCTCATTGATTTTCGGCCCCGTCTTATTCCCGATGATTTCAGGCCCGAAGCCATCGTCTCTTGCGATTAGTTCAAAGGGGCAGTTGTGCTGATTGTGCCCAATTCTCCTGCATCGGTAGCACACTGTCCTGATTCCTTCGTATCTCAAAGACACCCAGAAGGACCGACCGGACGAACCATCCGGATTCCTCTTTCTCGCTTCCAACCTGTGTTCTAGCGGGGCCGAAACATCAATTTTGACGCGAGCTTTGAAGACACATCCCGGGCTTTCCCAGACCGCGTACATGGCCGCATCTTCCACAGCTCCCAGCCTTGACGCCAGTAGAGCACCGAGTGCCACAGTTCTATATTCCTCTGGTAGGTTCCAGAGTTGAACCAAATATGGCACCCTGGCCAATTCCTGGAATAGCTATTCCGAGGGAGTCTCCCACTTCTTGAATGTGAGGATTTTCGATTGTATGAACCAAGGGGCTTTCCCCAGAGCTTCATTGTAATCAGCTTGATTTGCAAAGACAAATTGAAACAATCCAAACCCGGCATCCAATACCGTAACTGCTGCTCTTTTGGCCCAAATGTTATTGGCCATATGTTGGGCTCTGATTCGGGATGGATGGGATGAACAGAGGAGACGTCCCACCAGACTAAGCCTTGCTCTGTTCAGCCCAGCCTCCAGAACCTCATCAGTAAATTCAACAGGGGCAGCCATTTTTTGGGAGAAAGGGAAAGGAAGGAGCTCTGTGTTTATTTTTATTCTTTTGTTTTTATTGGGGAGGAAAGCAGGGTAAGGGGAATCAAAAAAAGAGGGCTGGCCGTGTCATGAAGGGAACAGTGGGAGAAGATTAAAAAAGGGGGCAACTTTGGACCAGGGAATGGCCGGATATAAAAGCCTCAATAAATCGTGCTTACCATGCGCCTATTTTGAAGCCAAAACCGTCCCACCATTAGCCTGTAAATGCAGGCCCATTAAGAGCCACTAAAATCCACAGAGAGGGCATAAAAATCGGGGCTCTTAATTCTAATGGTGGGGCGGCCCAATAAACCTTAATCAGTCAGAGCCGTTTTTAAGAGAGCCTCACTCTTCTTAATCCTCATTACGAGTAATAATGGCCAACCGGACCCATTAAATGCACGGCAATGAAAGCCAGAGAGAAATCTTCCACAGCCTTAAACCACTAATAATGGAAGTAATTGAATATAATTCCAAAAATCTTCAAATTCATTAATTGCCTTAACGGCTCGACGGTCTTCGTGATGGGCGCCGGACTGTTTGCTGGTTTGCCGGGAATTGATTCCGGCGGAGAATCAGAGTCGAGGATTTGATTCGCAGCAGGGGATCTGCGTATCCGTGGAGGAATTTAGGGGCGATGATTCCGGGCAGGCGCTTCCTTCCGTTTACGGCGGTTTTAAGCGTATGGGAAAACGGGAGGCCGGGGAGGTTAACTGTTTAGCCTCGTGAGAATACAGAATTACGGATAGTGCCATTGGCGGGGGGAAATGTTTAAAATGGTCATTAAACTATGAGATTCTTAACAAATTGGTAACTAAGTAAGCTGAACTACCCGTACAGCGAACAAAATATTCACCGTGTTAATGAATATAAATCGAAATAATTACGGTTATTTGATCCTGCTAAATATGAACATTTATTTTATCAAAATTATCACATCAACAATTGAAGATGACATAATCTTGTTTCCAAATCAACCATAACTAGCAAATATGAGTTTCTTACCAGACAACATGTGAGTTCATCATAGGTCAAATAAAAATGACTATTAATGTTTAATCGTCAGCTATCGAGTCTGATAAAAAAAATGACCGATTCGTTAGTTAAAGAAAATCAAACTTGAGTGGTCGATTCAGTAGTGGCTCCAAAGTTTAGTGGTCATTATGCAATTAGCCCGATACTCATAATAAAGGCGGCCGGGGAAGGTGGGTTGGTTTGGTATTATGGGCTGTAGGGATGGACATTTATGTTAAGCTTTATTTTGGAAGTTGGGCCAACAGCCCACAGGGGTTGACACTAACAGAAACCACCCAACTTGAAGAATGGGCTTGTCACTATCTATCCGTTATTCATGGCATAGGAGAATATGGGGTGTTAGAAATCTGGATTATGTGTATAGTTTGGTAACCAATTATATGTCTAGTATAATCTTATGAGCAAGTTTGTGATTCGGTCGCTAAGAGTGATAGGTTAATATAAACTTTAACTCGAAGGGTCACGTTTTGATGCATGAATATTGTGGCGAGTTATTTAGACATAAGAATATCTCTAACAGGAAACTATATTTTGTTATGGACGAGTAAAAGTTGGTTCTGAATACAGAATAGCATTTAACTAGTTTGGATGATAACAATATTATTCAACGTGTTGTTGCAGTGTTATTAAACAACGTATATTAAGATGAACCGGAGGCGTCAAATTTTATTATAAATACTACATATGGTACAACAAAACATGGTATACAAAATACGATATACATGCAACACAATGAATGAAATTCCACTAAAAATAAATGTGATAAGAGAAAAAAAAGAGACTATATCCCCATGTTCATTATATTGCACATTAAATTCTCCATTATCTTCTTATTAAAGGTTGTTTCCCTCTATATTCCCATAACGAAGACTCAAAACTACACTATAAAATTCTCCATTATTAATAAGGTTGAGTCCCCTACTGTAGATTATTGACATCGTAGTTTATCTCTTTGGATGTACTCGCCCCCATAATTTTTATGCTAAATAAAACAAATATTTTCATTGGTTGATGTTCATTTTATTCTCCTATTGGTGCATCTAATTTTTCGTTTATGTAAAGGCACTCCACTTGGGCTTGGCCATTTGGGAACTCTCTCCCAAACACACTCTTACAAGGGGGAAAACCACACGAAAAAAATGAACAGTAATTTTAAGAAATACAAGAAAAATGCAACTCTGTGGAATATATTACGATTGCATTTAATTAGCGCTTGGGGTAATTGATTTCATGGAGGCAATGAAGAAGATGGGCAGATTAACAACAAGTGGTTTCAGCAGAGATCAAGCAACGTGTGTTTTCAGGTGCTTGGACGAGTCCTCGATGTCACTTTCCAGCCTCTTTATTTACTCGTGCCCTTAATTGTGTGAAGATGGCGAGAAACTACAACAAGTATAAAATCATCATAAAACAGTCACGTCCACTAATCACTAATATTGATTTTGAGTCCTCTACTTTTGAATAGAAAATGATGTGTAACGATAGTTTGCTAAATTACCCAGAACTGGAGATCAAATAAAGCTAATAAAAACACACAAGTATGGGTTTTGGGCAGCAAAAAAAACATGAATTCATTGTTCCATAAGGAAAGATGTCACGAAAGAAGACGTCCTTTAAAAAAATGGCGTTGAAATACATACAGATGTCAGATTTTTCACCAAAACAACAATTTCATATACGAAGCAAATCACAAAATGCATTTTCAATCCACCCCTCCATTTCTCTTTACTTTTGACCCAACCCATTAGCTCGATTCTGGTCCGGTTACATAAAATCATGTAGCATATAGTTAACTACTTGGCATACAACTCAAAAGAAAATTACATAACCACAAGCTAGGCACCCATAGAGTTGTATACATCAGTATGATCAAGTGTTCTTCTATCTAGGTATGGTATGGATGCAAGCCTCGTTCTCGCCAGCATTTAAACTTGTTTGGATAATTAATTTTATGTGTTTTAACTTTTAAGGGATTAATTGGATATAAACTATATTATATGTGTCATTGCAGTGTTGATGATAGTTTCTATTTTTTTTTTTTGGCTGACGCTAAATCGCTATTAAACTATGTATTAATAATCAAGACAGTAACAAGTATAATTAAGGGATCAGTTAGCGTGACTACCCCTAAAGGGGTAGTGATTTTTGACACCCCCTTTATGATTGGCCAATTTTATTTCCAATCATTGGCAAGTATTAATTAAACTGATTTTTTATTTTTTTTAATCTTGTAATTTGGGGTCTCTCACCACATTGGAAAAGAGAAAGAATCTGGGGAAAAACGAAATCACCCCCATTAATTACATAATTAATTTCTCTCACTGGTACATTAATTACACGTACCACTACACTGGTACACGTACCACTCCACTGGTACACGTACCACTCCACTGGTACACGTACCACTCCAATGGTACACGTACCACTCCACTGGTGCGAGCAATCCACAAGGTAGGTTAGAGTGAGAACAATACCAGTGCAATGATATTTTTCATAACAATGAATAAACATAAAGGCTTCACAATTTTTTAAGCCTAAACAGGACATATGGTTACACGTACCACTCCACTGGTACACGTACCACTCCACTGGTACATGTACCAGTGGAGTGGTACGTGTACCAGTGGAGTGGTACGTGTAATTAATGTACCAGTGAGAGAAATTAATTATGTAATTAATGGGGGTGATTTCGTTTTTCCCCAGATCCTTCCCCATTCATAATTACCAACGTTTTTCTCCTTCCCCATTCATAATTATTATCACAATTAAGGCTTTCCCAATTTACAAGATTACAATAAATAAAGTAAAAAGCTTAAATGGAAAAGTGACCAATCAAGAGGAGGGTGTCAAAAACCACTACCCCTTTAGGGGTTAGCATAGTATCCGACCCCTATAATTAACATAAAGAAGAGGAAGCAAAGTTTACTTTAAATTCTACATATGGTAACAACCAAAACATGGTATACAAATACAATATACAGGCAAGACAATGAATGAAATTCCATTGAAAATAAATATGGTAGAGAAAAAGGAAACTCTATCCCTATGTTCATTGCATTAGATTCACCACTATCTTCTTCTTATTAAGGTTGATTCTCTCTACAATCCCATAACATAGACTCAAAACTACAATATAAAAAGGGAATTGGAGATGCTAGCTCCACCACGAAATTCACTACTTTATACATATATCATTAATATATATTATATATAAGATAGATAAATACATACATAGAGAAACAAAATGGAGGCCATGAAGAAGATGGGCGTGTTGATAATGGTGTTGTTTGTGATTTTAGGTTCGATGACTTCACAACAAGTGGTTTCAGTAAAACCAGAATGTTTGATCTCGTGTTTGGAGGAATGCTCGTCTGTTTTCAGCCCTTGCTTTTACTTCTGCACAAAAAATTGCAAAGCTAACGAGAAGCAACAAGTGGTTGTGGCAGATCAACTAGTGTAATTGAAGTCCCCTCCTTTAAATGATTGACGTCATAATCTATCTTTTGAATGTACTCGTCTCGTAGTTTTCATGCAATAAATAAAACAAATATTTTCATTGGTTTTCCTTATAGCGGGGAAAACACCCCAAAAAATGAATAATTTTTTTTTCCGATTAATGTCTATTTATTATCCAAATCTTTCACATATTCTTTTATTTTATCCAAACCTATTAAATTACTAAAAATTAGCCAAACGTTAACTTTCTGTCAACTTTTCCGTTAGTAATTTTGACTAAGCATCACGATGTTGAGTTGGCATCCTACATGACAATCAACGGAAAATTCTTAGCTCCAACCTTAGTTGGACACAGAAGCTCCAACCATCCAAGGTGTCAGTTTATTATTGCTGGATTCACTTTCCTTTTTTCTTAATATTTAATTATGCTAAGTAAATCAAGAATTAAAATATTTAATTATGCTAAGTAAATCCAAGATCCCTGTCGAAATGGCCGCCGCCGGCGACCTCAAGAAGCTCACACTGCTTCTCCCCCTCGTCGCCTCCCAGGCCTCCCTCATCTTCACTTTTAACTACGGTAAGCAATCAATCAGCCATCACAGTCGTCCCACGAAAAAAACATTGTTTCGTCTTTCAGTAAACAAAATCTCATTCTCTCCATATGTTGTTTTTCAGAGACCTGCCCTCTTCTTCTGGGAGCGACGACGACGATGGGCGACGATCCGGCCGGTCAAGAGGGTGTGCCAAGCGGCACTCCGGCATAAAGCCTCCGATTATTAGGGGCCTCCACGTGAATTTGTTAGTTACCCAATCGTATATTGTAGGTTGTATTTGTAGTGTATAATTAATTGATTATGAATATGATAACAAATTTAATTATATTAATTAATATTAGTGTTAACCATTGGTTACTATTCTCATGTATATATACACTAGACACTTATATATACACTATACATATCCTATTTGTTTTAAAAAGATAATAGAAGACAATTTTAATGAAATAGCTACGATAACAATTGAAATTATCCCATTGAGAATATGTAAATTAGAGGCATAATAGATAATTTTATTTTAAACAATGCTTGAAAAAATTACATTTCAAATAATTACGATATAAATATTTTAATTTATTATAACCATTATAAAAAAAAATAATTTATTATAATTAAAAATCAATTTGAACCACATCTCAATTTTGAAACAGGGCCTCCATGACCCATTGGATGGACATGGCGACGATCTCCAGATGTCGGCGGCATAGAGGGCCCACTTCCACGATGACACCAAGTACGTGGCGTTCCTCGCCCGCCTCGTCTCTGGGTTCGGCGCCGACAACCAATTTTTTTGGTAGTGTTTCAAGCTCGTTAGTTTTTACTGGTTTTTTATTCTCTTGTTGACATTAGAGTGTAATGTAATGTAATGTGCGTAGTAATGATGTGTAAATGTACATATTTTCCCTTTGCCTTGCAGATAGTTTCGGTCTTGGGACTGTGGCTGGCCGTGTTGACACAAGTCGCGGTCCGGGATCTGGCAACGACCACCCAGTGGAGGGTGATGCTCGGTGTGGGCATCATCCCATCCCTGATTTTAGGGGTGGGGATGACGTTCATGCCCGAGTCCCCCTGCTGGATGGTGCTGCGAGCGAGGGCGGCGGATGCAAAACTCGTCCTGCAGCGGACACTGAAGGTTGCAGATGACGTCGAGGTGTGGTTGCTGGCGCTGAGAGAGGCGGCGAGAATCCCTCCGACCGGGGGGACGAGAACTTCGATGCGATGGCGCAGGACATCCGCGTCCTGGCGATTTGGCGGGAGCTGCGTCGGCCCCTGATCCATCTGGCCCTGATGAAGCGAATTTCCTCCATCCTCCTTGTCCAGAGCCTCCACCAGTTGTCAGGGATATATGTCCTGACAAGCAAGTCCCTGCTGACCTTTCCTCGCGACAGTCCGGTGTTCAGTCCGATGGATTACTTGATGGAGCAGCTCCTACTTATGTGCGGGAGGCTGCTCCCGATCTTTGGGCCCTTGTTCGTGTCGGACACCATCGGATATACCCTACTCGTGGCCTACAGTTTGGGGGCGGCGTCCTTCTCGATAATCTCCGTCAACATGTCCTCAGCATTCCTGAACTACAAGGTCGGCAACCTGAGAGCGGCTACCGTGGGGAATAAGTGGAGAGTCACGGCCTTCTTTGCGTCATTCTCCATCGGCTTGGGCCCGATGACGACGGTGCACACCTCCGAGGCGCTCCGATGCTCGGGTTGAGCTTAGGCCCTACTGCTTCCGTTGATTGATCCTTGGTGATGTTCCCTCGCGACAAGCCCGTGTTCAAGCCGTTCGACTACCTGATTGAACAACTCCTGCCTTTGTGCAATAGGGTGTCCTGATCTTTGTGTTGTTGTTCATCTCAGACGTGGTCGAACGTGCCCCACTGGTGTGGTACAGCTTGGCTGGGGCAGTGTCCTCGATGACGTTCATCAACATGTGACCACGCTTTTGAAGAATGAGGTAAGTCTGAGACGTATTAAGTTGATGTACAAGGTGAGCATGGTTGCCTTCTTCGGGTCTTACTCCTTCAATTTGGGTTAGATGTATTAGAGTATGTGTAGTACGAGTTGGATTGTGTTACACTACGAGTATTGTTATGTAATTGGTCAGAGTTGTATTACTTATAAGAGTCGTAGAAATTAGGCAATTTCCTTGTAAGCGTTATAATAGAAGTCAACCTATCTACTCTATATGAATCATATGTGCTTTCAGTAATAATAGACAATCGTTTCTATTAGAGTATGTGTAGTACGAGTAGTATTGTGTTTTACTACGAGTATTGTTATATAATTGGTAGGAGTTATATTCCTTATCATAATCGTAGAAGTTAGGTAACTTCCGTATTAGTGTTAGGGTTATTATAGACGTCAGTCTCTGTACTCTATATAAATCCTATGTGATTTCAGTAATAATATACAACTTCTATTAGAGTATGTGTAGTACGAGTAGTAGTGTGTTATACTATAAGTATTGTTATGTAACTGGTCAGAGTTATATTCCTTATCAGAGTCTTAGAAGTTAGGTAATTTCCGTATTAGTATTAGGGAAATTATGAAAGTCAGCATTCTCGATGATTTCGGTTAACATGACATCAATGTTGTTGAGGTACAAAGTCGGAAATAGGGGAGTGGTTAAGATGGTGAACAAGTGGGTCGTGGCAGCATTCTACGCGTCCTTCTCTGTGGGCTTGGGCCCACTTACAATGGTGCACAGTACCGAGGCACTACCATTCAAGGTGAGAGCTCAGGTGGTAGGAATCGTCATGATGGTGAACAAGCTTCTTTGTACTACTTGAAATCAGCCATGTACATAGTTTTTTTTTATGGTTTCTTGTATTGGAGCATCAGCGTGATACTGGCTTTGGGGGTGGTGTTCACCAACAAGTGCCTCATCAAGACATCCGACGCTCGAGTTGCGCTTGTGCCATTTGGCTTCAGACGATTGATCTACGAGTGTTTATGATCACCTAGCTAAGCATAGTTGTATGTAGTGGTAGAGCCAGGTTTTAAAAATACCCATGTCCTCTTCGCATAATATAAATAAATAAAAACATTAAACTAATTATATATAAATAGTTTGTTCATAGACAAACAATAAATAATCTTTAGTGTAGTGGTAGAGTACTCATTCATTATCCAAAAGATCAAAGGTTCCATACTTGACAAACACATATGGGATATTTTTTCTACCCCAAATTTCATCTGTGTCCTAGGACAGTTCCCAAGTACCCTGCCTCCGCCTATGTTGTATGGATATCATATGTAAAATATTATGTATTTGAGACTCTGATAACAATGTTCAGTCAATGTAAGGATTTTCATATATGTACGTTTGGGCTTTGCTTGTCCTTATTAGTACAGAGTAGGAAAATTGCAGAGGGCAAGCTTGAGAAGATCTCAAAAGCTAGATACCTTTATTTATTGATCATTATCTCCACATTACATTATTGTATATCAAACGTAAACATGTGAAGCAGATGAATCGATCAAAGACAGACTACTACACTAATTTTATGTGCTTCATTTTCCTTTTTTGATTAATTCGAATCTTTGTTTCGTCATAAAAAATGTGCGTCATTATCCCCAAGTTCAAACACAATACTCTTTTGGGCCTATGTTTTCAATTGGTTTGGGGTCCGCTCAACGCTTTGGAGATTTGCTGATCCAAACTTCCACGAGTCCATGGTAAGAGCTTTCGGTATCATCGGCCCAATTTCTTATCATAGGAGAGTTTAACTAGAACAACGTTCTCAATCTCGTCTGCCTCTCTCTCTAACTAGTGACGGGCCCGGCTAGTTGGCCGAATGCATTTCGTCAACTTCGTAAACAACGGTCGCAATTAGTATGAGAGATATGTATTTATGATAGTTATAGGCCTTTAAACACTAATTAGTTTTTGCCCGAGGTTGTTAGTTCGAGTTTCTTAAGAAAGAACAAATTCTCTCTTTGTTCATATTTCTTTACCTCGGGTCTAAATCTTAGTTAAACCTTCTTAATCTTAAATTTTAGATAATTGTAAACTTGTTTTCGTCAAGTCCTTAAACAACAATAGCAATTAGAATGTGAGATATGTATTTATAGCCATATGCCTTTACCCACTAATTAGTTTTTGCCGAGGTTGTTAGTTCGAGTTTCTCAATAAAGAAAAATTCTATCTTTGTTAATAAATCTTTATATCTTGTCTAAATCCTAGTTAAACATTCTTCATGTTTAATTCAAGATAATTAAAGTATATAATATCTCACCAAATAATCTTTTATCTTTGGTCAACCATACTCGACTATAAACTAACAAATTCCCCAAGGATCCTTAATTAATTACATGCTAGCCTAAGTCCTTAATTAAGATTTTTATACATTGATAAAGGCCATTCTAGATCATTTGCTGACCTTCATCAACTAAGACGCTTAATTCTTAGTCATTCTCCTCAAACATATGCTTATACGCAACACAGAAGGTGAATTAAAGCTAATATAAAGTCTCCAACATGTCTCACATGATGTTACGTATGGATATCAGATGTAAAATATTATGTATTTGAGACTCTGATAACAATGTTCAGTCAATGTAAGGATTTTCATATATGTACGTTTGGGCTTTGCTTGTCCTTATTAGTACAGAGTAGGAAAATTGCAGAGGGCAAGCTTGAGAAGATCTCAAAAAGCTAGATACCTTTATTTATTGATCATCATCTCCACATTACATTATTGTATATCAAACGTAAACATGTGAAGCAGATGAATCGATCAAAGACAGACTACTACACTAATTTTATGTGCTTCATTTTCCTTTTTTGATTAATTCGAATCTTTGTTTCGTCATAAAAAATGTGCGTCATTATCCCCAAGTTCAAACACAATACTCTTTTGGGCCTATGTTTTCAATTGGTTTGGGGTCCGCTCAACGCTTTGGAGATTTGCTGATCCAAACTTCCACGAGTCCATGGTAAGAGCTTTCGGTATCATCGGCCCAATTTCTTATCATAAGAGAGTTTAACTAGAACAACGTTCTCAATCTCGTCTGCCTCTCTCTCTAACTAGTGACGGGCCCGGCCAGTTGGCCGGATGCATTTCGTCAACTTCGTAAACAACGGTCGCAATTAGTATGCGAGATATGTATTTATGATAGTTATAGGCCTTTAAACACTAATTAGTTTTTGCCCGAGGTTGTTAGTTCGAGTTTCTTAAGAAAGAACAAATTCTCTCTTTGTTCATATTTCTTTATCTCGGGTCTAAATCTTAGTTAAACATTCTTAATCTTAAATTTTAGATAATTGTAAACTTGTTTTCGTCAAGTCCGTAAACAACAATAGCAATTAGAATGTGAGATATGTATTTATAGCCATATGCCTTTACCCACTAATTAGTTTTTGCCGAGGTTGTTAGTTCGAGTTTCTCAATAAAGAAAAATTCTGTCTTTGTTAATAAATCTTTATATCTTGTCTAAATCCTAGTTAAACATTCTTCATGTTTAAATCAAGATAATTAAGGTATATAATATCTCACCAAATAATCTTTTATCTTTGGTCAACCATACTCGACTATAAACTAACAAATTCCCCAAGGATCCTTAATTAATTACATGCTAGCCTAAGTCCTTAATTAAGATTTTTATACATTGATAAAGGCCATTCTAGATCATTTGCTGACCTTAATCAACTAAGACACTTAATTCTTAGTCATTCTCCTCAAACATATGCTTATACGCAACACAGAAGGTGAATTAAAGCTAATATAAAGTCTCCAACATGTCTCACATGATGTTACGTAACGACGATCCAAACATGCTTTAGTCTCATTAATGCAAACGCAAGTTGCTAAAGATATTTCTTGGTTTTGGTATTGTTTTTCATTTTCACCTGGCTTAGATGTCAAAGTCGACATTGTTCAATCTGCAGGTTTGTTGATATATTTGAACAAATACTTGATAGCCACATATAACATAGTAAATTAATCATATGACTTAGAAATATTCAAATAAAATATAATAATAAAGTTGAAAAATCTATTGAACTATGAAGCGTTATATATTGACTCTTGAAATTTGGTTTCACCATATTTTGATTTATATATTTCAAAAAGATTTTTTTTGGAATTTTGGTGATAATTATGTTCGCTTGGCCTAGCGTATGAAGAAAAATAATAGTACACTTGACCTAAATCACAAAACAAACCTAAACCTAACATACGCCTCACATTCCCGCAATTTCACAAAACCACTATCTATAAATACACAATACTAATATGGTAATGACACTATTAATAATAAAGCAGTTCTAATCATAGCCCATGAGAATATGGTTAAGTATTCCTCTTCAGAAAAAATGGTTAAGCATAACCGCTTGATATCGCATCATAATATAGTAACTACACTGTTACGGTGACAATATGAATAACGAATAAATAGTGAAAATGGATTAGAAACAAAACTATAGGAGACCAAAATAATTGAAACATTATGTAAGATTAATTTAATGAGGATATAAAGGTAAAATGAGATGAACAACTTATATATGTTTGGATCGCTACACCAAATATTTGTTATAAGAAACAACAAACCGATTATCTAATGAGATCACATTCACCATAAATTATATGTTGTTTCAACATGAAAACTCTTGCGAGAACATTAACTCTATTATGATACTTTCTAGTAGTAGTCCTTATTAAATCAATCATGTATTGAGTCTCAGACCTATCAGGATTACATGTAATGAAATGATTTGGATATCCTGTCCATTCACAAACTGCCATAACATCATGGAAGTTTTTGTACTTATACCGAGGACCATCTATATGTGATGAAGATAAAATCACATGTTTTTCACTCACACTGGTACCTGAATCACCTCTCAAGTAAAAATCCAAAAGACCTTGGTAGTAATGTTGTTGCAACCTTATTTGATAATCCGTAACATGCTACCGATTAGATGATTTACTTGACCTTAAATCGAATAAACATATGCTCTGCATCCATAATTTTTCTATCAGTCAATTTACCTCCAACAAAAGTTATTTGACAACCCTATTACCCTATGATATGTTCCAAAAGGTGACATCGCATTGAAATATTTGCTTGGAATAGAATATTCAAAACCTCTGAAGGAGGGAGGTTCACTTTTCCTTGTTTGAAACACAATGAAAACTTCGGTTGATTGGAATTTCTAGTGGGTTTGGTACTACTTCCGCCCTTCCCATCGTAACTCCACAATATTCACATTTATATGATAGGTTTCCAATGACAAACACTTTAACAATTGTCAATAAAATTAAACTCCAATATAAGAAATACATTTGGATTTTTTAACATTATCATACATGAAGAAAACTGAAATACTGTAAATATCAACAAACCTGAAAAGTCTAAAGAACGCATCACCCGAAGACGATTATAATGATTTTTGGCATGTTTGATAGATCTTCACCATCTATTTTCTCTTAGTTTGTAAGTTATTTATCTCAAATTGAAGTCTTGTATAGGAATTAGTAAAATAAGAGATCTTAGCATTCAATATATAATTTGATAACCATATAAATCGAAAATAAACATGAAATCAATAGATTACCTGTAGGATTTTTGACGATTTTCCTATGTATAGGCGTTAGCCTTATATAAAGAGCATGTGTTCTTCTTGCTATTTTTTTAATGGTTGGTCAATTCTCTTAAACGCTGACTTATGTGAATTAATTCATGAAAATTTAAAATAGAAGTAATAATTTTGTAAGATCAAGCCATATGAAATAGTTGGAGAGATTATAAACAATGGATAGTTTATCGATTTTCATATCATAAAATTTTTCTTGGGCTTCAAATAGAGTCTTATCAATATTAATAGTACCTTCTGCTAGTATATAAACAACTCTTGTTTTTACTAAATTGCACATGGCATGGACACATATATAATTGTAAGAAGTCTAGCATTATGGGAATAAAAATATTTGTGCTTACATTCAACTTTTGATGATTCAATTGAAACAATATTTGGTTTTTGGACGACTCTCATGTGTCTTTGAGGCATCTAACTGCAAAAAATAAATGCTAATAATTTTTGTAAAAATAATTTGAACCTTTTAGTAATCAACCATCCTCAATCTTTGAAATTAATTAGGTACCCATCCTATTCATATTATCATACAATTATATTAGTATATACAAAAATATGCACCTTTTATTAACCAACCATCCTTAATCTTCAAAATTAATTAGCTACCCATCCTATTTATATTCTCATACCTAATGTCATCAAAATCACGTTTTTACGTAGAAGCATTTGGGTGATCTAGAAGTATAAAATAGTAAGCTTTTAAGTTTTAAAACGTGTTTTTAACTACAATAGTTTTAAAAATTGCGATTCTGTTTAAACTGTTTTTGTGATCTAGAAGTGTAAAAGTATAAGTTTTTAAACTTTAAAAAACAATTTTGGATACAATGCTCATACCAGTATAATAATATAAAAAAATAATATTCTCCTTTGATTAACCAACCATCTTAATCTTGAAAATTTAATTAACTACCCACCCTATTCATATTCTTTTAACCATGAGTATTATCTTTTGTAATAGAACTGCAAGAGAAAGCAATCAATCATATATACGTGTATAATTGTATATATAAGACAAATACGTATATTTGAGAAAATTTTTATCAACAATCAATATGCATTAATTTGGTATATAATATGATAGACCATCTAATAATTAAATCGAAATAATTATAGCATCGTGACGTCGGCACACCAATTAAAATAAACAAACTGGGATAGGACTTATAATAGAAAAATAGAAACCAAATAAATTAAATAAATCCATCAAGCAAACAATAGACTTGTTCAAATCCATAATGCCACCAAATTCATCATACATCCTTGGTTTTCCAAAATCCAAGTTTTACCAAAATCCCCATTTTTCAAATCCATAAAGCAAACGACCCAGGAATTTATTTATGTGTAGGACTGGATGTGGTAGGACCGTAGGAGTAGAAATGGGTCGAACTTCTAGGATATAGGTTGGGTTGCCTGCTTGGAAATAATCCGAGGGCCTAGAGGCCCATCTTCTGAATTAAAAGAAAGGCCTATATATTTACATTGAATGTATAGTATTGTTTGAAGTAGCCGCCGCTCGCTGGCTCCCAAATTCCTGTGTTCTTCCGTAAACCCTAGACCCTTGTAACCTTATTTGTTTCCTCCTCTGCTCTTCCTTGTCGGCCATTTTTGGAATTTGGTCCCTCGAAGTTGCATACTCTCTGCAGCCATGACGAAGAAGGATACGGCGAAGAAGACAGTAGCCAAGCTCAAGAAGAATAAGCACTACAGACCTGCGGTAATTTGGTTGAAAAAGATTTTGGCTTTTTGTATCAGGGCGCGAGTCAATTGTTGTTCCTTAGCTGGAAGTTGCAATCTTTTCTCACGATTTTACTTTTTGAGTTTGCTTCCAGGGGAAAAAGAGGGAAGGAAATGCTGCAAGGTACATGACACGGTCACAAGCTATCAAGCAGCTCCAAGTTAATCTAAGCGTCTTCAGGTACCTGCTGCCCCTGTGCTTGGTCCAGTTTTATTCTATTTATTGTGTAAATTGCATTAAAAGTTGTTGTCTTTGAAGTTTTCACTGTGGGTGCTGTTTTCTATTGGGGAAGATAACTGGTTGAGTTGGTTGCTTTAGGGGTTTTCTGAAACTTGGGGAACTAGTTGGAGGATTTCTCAGCTGCATTTGTCGACCCTCTTTCTTTTGTTTCTCCCCACCACGAGAGAGGATGCTGTGTTTTATGCAATGAGCTTTTGAACCGATGATTTTATTATTCAAGCACTTTTTGAGCTGCTATCCATCTGTCTACTTCACACACAAATGATGCCTGTTCAGTCTTTGATGATTTATTCATTTCTGCAAGAATGCCAGATTTCTCTTTCCGCGAGAGCAAGAATTTGTCTATTGAAACTTAACAATTTCCACTGTTCTTCTCATGATTCGAACTTATGTTATTAGTTCCTGAATCCCAGTCACCTCCATATAGTATATGTGTTCAGTGATGAATATATGCAATAGATTTGTTAGAAGATAAATGATTTAGTCCTGTAAGTGTACACTTAATATGCTGTTCTTTTCGAAGTGTAGTAAAATTTTAGCAAGCATTTGCATGGTTTTTAAGCTTAAGCAATTTGGTCTTGACCGAACTTAAATCGAGCTCTCTACTGTTTTGGTTATATGTCATATACACTTGGTTGAAATGATTACCTTGAGCTTGTTAGGAACAACCAATCACTGTTGGGCTAAGCTTTTCGACTTCCAGGTGAAGAAATAATTGCAGGGGTTGGTTGTTATATTTTAACGCTGCCTTTTGCTCTCTTGCTTGTGAATTGCAGGAAGCTCTGTATCCTCAAAGGTGTATTCCCCAGGGAACCAAAGAAGAAGGTTAAAGGTAATAACCAGACTTACTATCATGTGAAGGACATTGCTTTCATACAACATGACCCCCTACTTGAGAAGTTAAGGGAACAGAGAGCATATCAGAAAAAAATACACAAGGCTTTGGCTAAGAAGAATGAAGATCTTGCTACCCGACTTCGAACTAGAGAGCCAAGTTACACTCTGGACAGGCTGATCCGGGAAAGGTTTGTTACACTCATTAGTCCTCTAGATGCTCTGTAAAGAATCTAAGAAATCCACTGTAACTTAGTGGTTATTGATGATTGCTATGACATGAGAAATTTGCGTCTCTGAGTATTTTTCATTATCATTATGATGAAGTGTCTGTTATGGTGTTAATAGTCTGTTGGTTTGGAACTTATATGTTGCTTATTATACTTTATTTGTGGATACAAAATGGTGAACAGTTCTTTGTTGCCTTGCAATGTAGGTATCCCAAGTTTGTTGATGCACTCCGGGACTTGGATGATTGTCTCTCGATGGTGCATCTGTTTGCAGCATTGCCCGCTGTAGAGAGGTTGAAAATCAATGTGGAGCGGGTCCACAGTTGTAGAAGGTAATACTCTGATACTGTTTCTGTGCGGGTTTAACTATGTGCAGTACTTTGAGTTTGGATTTCACCAAATGGAAGGTTCAATTGGATTTTTCTCCCTCATGGTAGCTGCTGCATGTTTTTCCCTCAATACTTCTCCTTTTGATCTCCTTTTGCCAGGTTGAGTCATGAATGGCAAGCTTATGTTGCTCGCTGTCATAAATTACGGAAGGTGTTTGTATCAGTAAAAGGCATATATTATCAGGTGGGCAGCTACAATTTTCATTTGGACTCCATTACTATAACTGACCTAAAAAGTACTGTTTCTCAATTAAGCATTCTCCAGCATATTGCCTGTAAATGATCTGTTGTGTACTATTGTCCTTCGTAGGCTGAAGTTGAAGGCCAGAAGATTACATGGCTGGCTCCTCATGCTATGCAACAAGTTCTGCCGGATGATGTCAACTTCAGTGTCATGTTAACTTTTGTTGAGTTCTATGAGGTGTGTTCTGATTCAATTTTCGACCCGATTCATTTGTTTTTCTGGTTTTCTTTCATTAATTTCACCTGTTCAAGGCTCTGAGGACGATAATTTGGGTGCAGACTCTTCTTGGCTTCGTCAATTTCAGGCTGTACCATTCCATCAGTGTGAAGTATCCACCTATTCTTGATCCCAGACTAGAAGCTCTGGCAGCAGGTCTGTTCTCTTATTTATTGAATTAAATTGTTATGTATATTTTTATAGTGTGCAAATACTATACCTGTTGAATTTGTCTACTCTACTTAATTTCTCTTAACACTTTCGCATTCCACTTTCTTCTGCAGATCTTTATGCTCTCACAAGATATATGAACGGTAATACTAAGCGTATTAGTGAAGAACAAGAGTCCGGTTCCACTAAACCAGAGCACACTAGAGGCCAACTAGAAGGGGCACAGTTTGAAGAGTCCGAGTTAAGACTTTCCCAACTTCAGCATCAACTTCCTTCAAATGAAGACAGGGCATTGATGCACCTTATTGAAGAAGACGATGATAATGATGATGATGAGGATACCAAGAAGTGTAAGAAACTCTTCAAGAACATGAAGTTCTATTTAAGCCGTGAGGTGAGATTATTCATCAGTGTTGAAAGTTTTTGTCGGGATGAGGGTATCTGCCGTGATTTTTCTTTTATCGTTTTACCATTGCATAGCTAGATGCTTGTTTTAGCGAGTGAGCACATGTGCCGAGTAAGATATATGATTTCCCTCCGTGCACAGGTTTTTGCTCATCGACTACTGCCTGTGCTTTGCCGCCTGACTATTTGTGTTTGCACTAATCAGTGGCTGAACTGCTGGCAAATCCATATGCAGTTTTGTTTAATTGTTGCAATATTTTGTCTGATTCTGTTTTCTAATGCTTTGTGACGGTCTGAACTTTGATTGGTGTATCATGTTATTGAGGTGCTTGTTTATTTCGTTTCTGTTCAATCAGGAGTTATGTGCCGTTTGTTGCCCTCATGTTATTGTCTTATGGGGATGTTATGTTGTTTGAGAACCAATCATTTTACACTGGCATAGTTTACCTGGCCATTTTTCCTGAGTTCACACATTTGCTCTCATTTTCTCGAGTTACTTTATGCCAACAAGCATACCTGATTATTTATGTCTTAGGTCCCTCGGGAGTCTTTGCTTTTCGTCATTCCTGCTTTCGGTGGTGTTGTCTCATGGGAAGGAGATGCAGCTCCTTTTACTGAAGCCGACCAAAGCATTACACATCAGGTAGTAAGCTGAAATTGTTGCATGCCCATAAATGACTGACATGATTAAGGCATTACTCATTATGTATTCCTTTCTCCATCTATCATATTGACATGAATTTATTTGCTTATGTGTTCAGATTGTTGACAGGCCTAGTCAAGGTCACATGTACCTCTCTCGGGAATATATTCAACCTCAATGGATTTATGATTGCATAAATTTCGGGGTCATATTAGAGGCACATAGATATCTGGTTGGAAGGTAATGCTCATAAAAGTTGCTCTCGAGCTCCCTTGATTGTGACCCTGCTTCATACAATGATTTTTATTTTAATGCATGTAAAGTTAGTTCCCATCTACTGCATGCTGGTATTTGAAACGTGCTAAGGTTTCCAGTGGCTGTTAGCATAGCTTGCACATTTAGATTCTAATTACATGCGCAAGTGATCATTATTTATTATTAATCATTTTTCTGCCAATAGGGTTCCTCCTCCGCATTTGTCTCCTTTCGTTGATAATGAAGCAGAGGGTTATTTCCCTGACTATGCGGAGACCATCAAACGCTTTGAGGCTGCTGCCAAAAATGAAGTCCTCCCTATGCCAGGTGTGGGGAAGGATGACTTAGATGATCCTCAACTCTTGTTGGCTGAAGGATATCTTAGTCGAACTGAGGCTATTGAAGTTGCTGAGAGAAAGAAAGAGGTAAAAAAGCCTTTCATTTCTTTTCCTTCTGTTGGTCTGAGTGATTTTCTTGTTCATTTATGTTTGCTTGCTTTCATATTCACCTTGCTGACTGTTTTTTTTGGGTGTGTTCCAGAGGGCAACTTCGGAGAAGCAGTATCTTGAAGACCTTAAACAAGAAGTACAGGGTCACCCTGATGCTACTGCATCTATCGCTGTTGAGGGCGCTCAAGTCGAGGAAGAGTCTTCTCGTCCCCACTTGGAACAGGTTGCTGAAGACACTGATGGAACTGCTTTGATGATGATGTCACGTAGAAATAGAGGACTTTTTAAAGCCATGAAGGTAAGATTGAACTCGACTTGCTACTTCTGTTATATTTCACCTCCCTAATTGATAACCACATGTATGTTTGGTAGCGGTCAATTTGCACGTTTGGTTTTGGTAAGCAATATTACGTTGTGACTTATGATTGCCTTGACCTCTTTGTTTGTTCAGATTGCTAAGGATAAAAAGAAGGCCAAAGTCGAGAAGCTCAAGCAGCGGAAAAAGCAAATTGCTGAGAGTACCTAAGGGTGCAGATGAGGAGCCTTGGCAACTCAATACAGTTTTGTTCACATGGTGAAGTTCCCCAATCTGCTATAGTTCTCTTTCTATGCAGTTATGCTCACTCGTGCTTTTGCAATCTTGGTTAAATTGTCTACCAGTAAAACCAATCTATATTGAAGCTTTGTTCATGTCTTTACCTTGTTTAAGAGAAATTACATGTGGTTGATTAACTCTTTAAATCTGTAGTCACAGTACTGGCTCTTACAGGGCCTCCTTTCACATGCTTCTGAATCATGTAATTCAGTAACTGTTGTCATTATGGTCAGCTTTGTGATTCTGTTCCGCCATCTTTTGTTCTCTTTGTTTTTGAATGGTTAGTTCTATTTTTAGTTCAAACCTTACCCAATATAACAACTGTCTCACTGTCGGACACTGCAGAAAATCGGCAAGGATCTTCTTGATCTGAAATCATGTAAAATACAAACACAGAGATTTACGTCGTTTCTTCGAATATTGTGAATAGTAGCTCTCCGAGCTGGGAATGTTATTGTTCTGGCCAATCACTGTCCAATTTGATCAATGTGTCGAACACTCATTTGGTAAAATGTGTATGTACAACTTGAAATTATTATACCATTGGATAGAGGTACAATGGAACCCATGAGCACAAAATAGTTAATGTCACATTATCGGATAAAATGAAGTTACTTTTCATCTCATTTGCATCCATTGGAGGAAGATTGAGATCAATGTCCAACCAAAGATCTAGTTTTGAACTTGATATACTAACAGCCCGCGAAAAAAGGTATCTCACTCGTGAATATATTTATCATTTCCACCTCAGATCAACAACATATCAATTTGATCGACAAACCGGCTCTCCATCTACCGATCGATAAACCGTTGACCAGATGACAACTTTGAGTAAACAAACACCGCGATCCACAAAACTTTCGAAAATTCTTCATCAAACCCATACATAAACCAAGCTCACACTTAACACGATACATTTATTTATTGCTCTATCTAATCCTTCGAGCATGAAGACTTACAACAACACTAGTAGTAACTCAATACTACATGTGACACAAAACGAAGTGAAAGTGTCCCAAAAAAGAGTAAAAACAAAACCCCCAAAAAAGAAGTCCTTAACTATAGAACTCCTCATTTTATTCACGATTCACACACACACAGCTCCTCTTAGTTCTTGACATCATCAGCAAAGAAGGCATCAGGAGCCTCATTGGCAAGTGCGCAGCACCTCGAGCATCCGTACGAGTAACGGTATCCACGGCAGCAACCGTAACGGCACCTTCCACCGCCGCCGCCGCCGCGACCATAGTTCCCACTGCCACCGCGGCCTTGGTTCCCGCCGCCACCGCGGCCATAGTTCCCGCCTCCGCCTTGGTAGCCACCTCCGCCCTGGTAGCCACCACCGCCGCGCTCGTATTGGTCAACATCCTTAGCATCACCTTCACCTACATAATCATTGCAAGAATCAGAACAAGACACACAAATATACATGGTTCACTAACACGATAAATGTTAACTAGCTAGTCTCGCAACGTTTTCAGTTGTCGTTGCAAGATAGTACTCCGATTTAAGTCATACCAACATCTAGCTTATGTGCAAAGATAAAGGCGGCCATGCCATGCAAAGCTTACTTGCGGTGGTGGAGGAGACTTCGGCGGAGACGATGATTGCGAGGGCGAAGAGAGCGCAGAGGAGGATGAGCAGAGTCTTGTTGGAAGACGCCATTGTTGGAGTTTTCTCTGTGGAAAGGTTTTTTTTTAGTAGGAGAGTTGGTGTGGTGTTTATAGGAGTTTGGTTCTATTTATAGTGGAAAGTTTGGGATCTATCTAGCTCAGGGTGATGAATCGTACGTCCATGGAAATGGTGACAAGTTGTCACTAGATCTTGAATGCAAGTAGCATCTTTGTTTATTGCAGTAGGGTAATAATAGCAATGTTAGTAGAGCCCATAAATGGAGTGAATGAGATGTTCGGTTTTGTAACAATATCAAATCTAGCTAACGGAGACCGACAAAATCATAGAATTGTTCACATTTATAGAATAGAAGGGATGTATACATAATAAGACTAAATTTGTCATCTACTATACTCAAATCAAAATCCTTTATCTCTATCATAAAAATAATTTAAGATCAGATCAATCATCGAAGGTTTAGAATATATGAACTCGAAAGACGAAGTGAGAAGTTATAAGTCACTCAACCGCGAAGCTACCAATAAATACTCAGAATGGGAAGCTAGACTCCAAGTCCTGGAATCGGTAAGTGTTCTTACTCCTGGCTCGACATCCATGTGAGTAATACAGGATGTAAGACAAGTTTATCATGTTCAAATCGTTAATTTGGATATTGGTCGTTACTTGATCACGTAAGAGTGACAAACAGGTGGAGGAAAGAAAGAAGCAGCCGTAGATCATAAAACTATCAATCAGATTTGGTTGGTTTTAGTTGACGTTATAGTATTTTTTTTTTTCTTTCCAAATCTGAAAAGATCGATTAACCTATTACTAACCGTCCAAACAAACGAACCGACTAACTATGCCGACACATCCTTTTCCATTCCATGTCAACCACAAAACACTGGATAAGCACTTGACAAATTCGTCTAATATAGCCATGGAGAGAATGAGAATCAGAGTGAGAGAGAGAGAGAGAGAGAGAGTGAGAGTGATGAGATCTCATCTGAGTGATTACCCTATACATCTGTCTTGTTCGATTGCTCTGACCCTATCCAGTAATGGTGGGTACATCAAAGGCTGACTTTTCCCCCCCCACGAACATTTAAGGGCCAGCCAACTCCCAACCTACTTGCGCAGAGACGATTTTTCAACCCTATTTGCCATCACAATGAAGAGGTAGAAGACGAAATAAATATATACAATGCAAGCAGATAATGTCGATCGATTAATTATCACTACTGCAGGCAGAGCAGCACATGGTCATCGATTGATCAATCATGGTGGCAGAGAGGATCAGCTTCCATCTTTGACCTGAGAGGCAGAGGCAATGCAGCATGGGCCATGTTGGTTATTGCTTTGTTTCCATCCATCCCCATTTATGTGTGTTTTACGTATGGGAAGAAGACGGAGGAGGAAGTGTCATGGAGTATGGGCGTGCAGAAAAGAAAAGAAAAACAGAGCATCTGAGCAATAGTGTGTGCGGTGCATGTTATGGAGAGCAAGGTTGTTAGAAATTCGAGTCGGGTTTGACAAGTGGTTTGATGTTCAATGGTCGGATCAGGATTCGACACGTTTGAGACTTAGTACTTGGAATCGGTGCAGTTGTTATTAACCGCGCAATGAATTGGACAGTTAACCGCAACCGAATTTAGCGAATAATAGAGATGATCGTTTACTAAAGTTGCAATGCCCATACTCGATGAATTGCATCCATTGTACAATCAAACGTAATCTCCGCCAACTAATCACTGTTAAATTAACTTAGAATTTTGTATTAGGAGATGGAACTCGTTGATTCTCTTGATTGTTACCACCACCTCCATGTTCATGACACTTCTTGAAACAAAAGGAAAGACATTGGTCGTAATTCACTCGCTTACAATGGGTTGAACAATAATCATAACACTTCTGGTAATCCGCCATTATAATTTGGCTTGAAGAAGCCAGAATAACCAACATCACAACCAGAACTCCCAGCTTCATCCTTCTCTTCTTTCAAAATCTGTCTTTTTTTTCCCCTTCTTCTATTGACAAGATGTTATGTTTTCTGTGGCTCTTAATTCCCTTCTTATACTATTAGAGTGGAAGGTTTTTTCTTCTTCTACGTACAAGGAAACAAAATGAGCAATTTTATCATAAAAAGATTCGATCATTCATTTTATGAATGGTGCAGGATACTCTTTGGTTATGTTTCCATTTTGTTGGTATTCATAAAAAAGAATTTCACTCGTAAATGATTTCTTTCTATCGGTATTATATTTATTTAGATGATTTCCCATTTTAGTTTCTCCCATTCAAATTTTGTTTCCTTTTTGTTCTTTTTGCAATTAGATTACTTGTTATGAGCAGAGGTCAAGATACATTGTCATAGATACACACTGAGCAACAATCTCATAAAGACATGTGATTCGTTAATCAAGAAACAAAATCGAACACCGAATACAATGAATCGACATAGATGGTTTCTTGAAATGCATGGAAGCTAGAATGAGGAAAAATATCCTCCAAAATTGGTCAAGAATGGTCGATAAACATCGGTCAGAATTAGTGAAGAATAGCATTCAAAGTCTACCAAAATCTGTGATGAATAGCTTTCAAAATCGGCTAGGCATAATAGATAAAAAAAAATCACCCAAAATCTGTTATGAATAGCCTTCAAATTGACAAAGAATAGTCAACGAAAAATCAGCGAAAATTTGTGTTGGGTATCCTTCAAAATTGACAAAGAATAGCCGATGTAAAATCGGCCAAGTCTTTGTTGAATATCCTTCAAAATCGGCCAATAATAGACTATAAAAAATCGGACAAAATATGTGAAGAAAAACATTCAAAATCAGTCAAGAATAGACGATGAAAAATCGGCTAGAATCTGTGATGAATAACCTTCAAAATCGACCAAGAATAACGAATATAAAATCAGCCAAAACCTTTGATGAATAATGCTCAAAACCGGCCAAGAATAGTCTTAAAAAAATCATCCAAAACCTTTGATAAATAGTCTTCAATACTAGCAAGACTATACAATAAATAATCAACCAAAGGAACAAAAAATATCTTTCAAATCAACCAAGAATAGCCGATAAAAAATCAGCCAAAATATGTGAAAATAGTCTCCAAAATGGGCCAAGAATAGCAGAAAAAATCGACCAAAATCTATGAAAAATAGTCTTTAAAATCGACTAAGAACCGCCGTTAAAAATTGATTAAAATTTGTGATGAATAACCTACAAAACCGGTTATTCACCTCAAATCTATAAAAAATATTCTTTAAGATGACCAAACTTTCAAGAAAACCGGTCAAAATATGTGAAAAATAGTTTTCCAAATCGGCGAAGAATAACTTGAAATTTCAAAAATCAGAGAGAAATATGTGAATAATAGTTTTCAAAATCGATGAACAACTCCAACCCCCTTGTATGTGGTGTGTCAGTCACATATTATAATTAGGGATTTCAGGGATTGGAAGTTGTGTGCGTGAAAAATGAAGATCTTCTGTTTTTTCTCCTCAAATGAAAATCAGTTTAGCTCGAGTAGAATAGTATCCATCAATACATAATCATGTTTCCTCCTTAATCCAGCCCTTTTTCATGTGACAGTCAGCCATCTCATCCTGTAATTAGGAGGTTTCATTGATTTGATAGTTCAACGTTCTTTCCTCATAATAAGCAGAGCATCCCACAACCCAGATTATCATATCTCAAGCTTCTACTGCTCCTTGCTGAAAGAGAAGCTTAAGTTAACAATGACAAGACTTGATTAGAGAATTAAGTGTTACAGAGAGCTACATCACATACACATTCCTCATCCTAAAAAAACTTCCCCCCTTTTCCCCTACTAACTTATCTCAGCAAATCACATATTACACCATCATCATCATCACCACTACCACAATCACAATCATCATATATCACAAATGTTCAGAGAAAGCTAAAACAAACCACAAATCCTAAAACGTTCCATGACTCAAATGCACTGCCCACTTGCTGCAACTACTTTCTTTCTCCTTTTCCTTCAGTTATCACTATCACTATTGATGCTATCCACCCTCATGGGCTTACCTCCACTGCCTCCGACGCTGTGATCATCCTCTTCGTCTTCGTGATGTGGATGGCCAATGTGAGGACGATGATCCGAGGAAGCAGCCATGGCTGATGCCGCTGCAGCAACCGTCTCTATTCCACCTCCTCCTCCCCCTCCCGCTGCTGCTGCTGCTGATCCTCTTCTGTTGTTGTTGTTGCTGTTGTGCTTCAGCTGCGAAATCTCCATCTGGGTCTTCATGAAGAACTGCATCCTCTGCAATTCCAGCTCTTTAGCGAACTTCATCCTGGTCTTCTCCATCTCCACCACCTGCTGCAGCTTAGCACCCTCAGCTTGCTCGTAGGCTTCCCCGAGCTTCAGTATGGAAGCAGTCAGCATCCGAATTGAGCTTCCCCATCCTCCTCCCTTCTTCTCCTTAACTGCGCCACTGCCTCCTTTCCCATTCAGATTCGGCTGCGGTTGGTGTCTCGGCTGCATCTGGCTTGTCAATCTTCTCTTCTTGTTCTCCGGCGGGAAACTGTCGTCGGAATCAGGGAAAGCCACTTCTTCCTCTTCCTCTTCTTCTTCCTCTTCTTCCTCCTCGTCTTCCTCGTCCTCCGAGGAGAAATCCCTCATCTTACCGCTCCTCTTCCCGAATTGTATCTTCAGCTTCTGACTATTGTTGATGCCCTTTCGTTTGCTCCTCGAACCGCTCCCCTTCACCGGCGGCTTCCCGAACTGCTGATGGGGCTGCAAACTGATCCGACGATCGGTCGCAAGCCGGCCGGAGCTTCTGACAGATCCGGGATGCGGAGTAGTTTTGGGGGTCTGACTCGCCGTCTTAGGGTTCGCTCCAATCAGCTCCTCAATTCTCCGGTAGAAGCCCCACTTGCTAGGGCCGGCGCCGGCGGCGATCTTGGCCTTCTCCGATTTGAACTTCTTCTTGACGGTATCGATCCGATTCTTGCACTGGATGTCGGTCTTCGCAGGCTTGCCGTAGTCCTCCCTGCTGCTCACGATGTCGGCGACTTCCTTCCAGTGCTTCTGCTTCAAATTGCCCCTGCTGAGCTCGACGTACCTCTCCCCCCAGGCCTCAATCAGCACCGCCGTCGCTCCCTCGCTCCAACAATCCTCCCTCCCTCCTCCTCCGCCGCCGCCGCCGCCGCTGTTGTTGGCCCTGGGGGCGGCGAGAGCGAGGACGTTCTCGTTGGTGGCGACGGGTGAGGGGGGAGGACTGTCGTCTCGCTCTGGCGGAGGGAGGAGCGCGAGGGGAGGAGGAGGAGCGGCTGCGGCCGCGACGGTGACAGAGATTCTTCCGTTGGACGCCATTCGAAATTATTGCTCGCCGTGAGTGTACCTCCGCGACGGCGGAGGGGGAAATAGCAGAGAGAGGGCGGTTTGGAGGTTTTCGAGCGGTATCGGAGATCTAGATCTAGGAGTCGGGCACCGACGACAATCGCCAACCCTTAAATCTAACGGTGATTGATGAAACCGGCGACGATCGCACGAATCAGTGGGGTAGAAAGAAAGGTCGTTTGAGAGGCCGGCCGGTCGGTCTTATCCACAAATTCGCGTTTCGGCGGCCCATGCTTTGGCCCAGAGTTTATGTTTCTTTGTTGCTTCTTTTTCCTGGGCCTGTAGCCTTCAAACGGGCCCAGCTCTCCCGAAATCTTGCCGAAACTGGCATTAACCCAACTAGTTTAGACACTGCCCAAAGCTGTTATCTTTTTTGGCACTTGCACTTTAAATTAATGACAATAATTGATAATCTCTTATAATTTTGTGAGATAACAACAAATTTGTTCTTATACAGATACTCATACGAAATTTAATTTGTGTCTTGTTTAGAAATTAAAAAAGCATATATAAAAAATTACGTTAGTATCAATTAGAAATGAACGTCTCATTGGATGTGATTCAAACTTTTGTGAGAATTTAACATAGTTATGTCCATTTGGATTTGGATTTGGTTGATCGTTTGACCAAATATATTTTATCGTCAACTGTAACCATACCAAACTTGTTCTTTACTAAGTTTCTTATGTCTACGCAAAGCCCAACTTTTAGAAGTGCTTTTATACTTTAAAATTTTTAACAGGGCCAAACAACTTTAAAAGTTCGAGTTTTAAAAAGATAAAAAGTGTTTATATATAACACAAAAGGAGAAAACATGTTTTGAAAATACATTATCATTATTATTATTATTATATTTTAATTTTATTTCATTTATATTATTTTAAAAATAAAAGAAACCGGAAAAAATATTATGTAATATAAAAGAGATTTAAGAATGTTTATTTTGACGACTTTTAATTTTTTAGAATGTTATTTAAATATTTTATTAAATTTTATAATCAATTTTACACGAACTCTTATGTTAAAAAGCACTTCTAATAGTTTATAACTCAAACACTTAATTATATTTTTCAAAATAAAAATCAAGTCAGAAGTAGCTTCTATAAAAGCTACAGCTGGCCAAACTAGCCCTATATGGTGTAATCATTATCATATCCGTGTTAGTTGTTACTCATCATAATTTTTGTAAATTTCTAGACTTTTTTTTTTAATTCATGGATCAGTAGTTGTTTAAAAATAGTATATTTATTCACATTAATACCGATCCTGGCTTTGGAGCCGTGCTTGCCGGAGACAAATAGACAATTCACCTAAAAGCTTCAAAATTATAACCTTAGACACCGCTGCAATGTATCGTACTCTGGTGTGTTATTTTTTGTATGTTATTTATTTCAACCCAAAAATAAATATATTATGTGGAAGCCATTTTAAGGATGGACATAAATTTCGGGCCAAATCGTCTCATGTTAAATTAAATACATACATATTTGAGTCGGTGAAAGGAAGAATTGGGCCGGTTCCCGGCGGGCCGAAAGAAGTGGGGAAAAAACCTATATAAGGCGTAATAACTAAACTAAACGGCAAAGAAAAGGAAGGACGGGAGCTGTGATAATTGTTATTCGGTTTCGCTCCATCATCGCGGGAGGGCGATTCGGCAATCGCGCGCTCGGCAATCGCGCGGTCGGCAATCGGCGATCTCGCGGCTGTAGGTGAGTCTCTCTTCCACTCTCTCGCTCCATCTACTCCAAGTGCTCTCTTCTTTATCTGTATTCTTTATTAGCACCTCCTTCGATCTGTTCGGCTTCTTGAATATTTACTTACGTAGTTGTTGTTTTTTTAATTATTATGATCTGCTGGGTTGGGTTTCTTGATTAATATATTGCTGCTTTCCATTTCTTTCTTTTCTTTACGCAGAGTTCAACGACCAACGACCCTAGCATTCTCCGTCCACTGACGCCGCCGTCCAGAAAAGGGAGCACCCATTAACTTGCACCTTTTTTACTTTTTTTTGTCATTCTCATACTCCCCGTTACAGCGTTACCGTCTGCTCTCTCTTTTGTTTTAGTTTTTACAGTCAACAATGGACCCGCGGGAGATGAGAACGGCGAGGCTGAGAGAGCTGGAGCTAGAAGTGGTGGGGATCGAGGCCGCAAGTGGCACGCGGATCGCTGTGGCCCGGGAGCGCCTTCGGCTAGCCACCAACGAGTTGCGCCGCGCTATGGAGCGGTACATGGCCGGCCGCCCGTTCTTTACAGTGGAGTCCTTGGCGGATTACGAATTGGCCCGCGTCCTCTACGGGGAAGGAATGACCTTTAAGATAAGGCTGTACCGGGAGGCTCTGGGAAGTGCACTCTTCCAGGAACTTCAGGAGATACTGACTTCACTGGACGTTGTGATAGTGTGGGATACTGACGAGCCGCCCCGCACCCCGCGCCAGCCCTACGACCACTGGGCGGCTCGCGATGACTAGCTTGTTCAGTTCGACTATGCGATGCGAGAGGTAAGTACGTGGATGATATGATGATTATGTAATATATTATATGATTAGATACGATCATATTCTTTTTCGACGTATTATCGATCATTCTTTTTTTTCTTTTTTGAGCTATGCGATGTATCATCGATCATTCTTTTGCGACGTATCGTACGTATGTATATATCAATATATTCTATTTTTCTTTTACCTTTTCGCCATTCACTTTCACTTTGATCATTTTACTGATTTTGAGCACTCATGTTTTCGTATCTAAAAGCCCATCGAAATTGTGATTGTGGGTGGGTAGCCGCTGATGGTGATTGGGCTTCACTTTCAATTTACTTTTAGGGCCCCCGGCCCAGTTCTCATCAACCCTTATCCATCCCAAATCCCCATCTAACCAACCCATCTTTCGCTCAATGTTTGGGTCAGGGTCAGGGTCAGGGGGTTTCTCGTTTTGGCCTGATTGGGCTTTTCGTTTGGTTAAAAAATGTGTCCCTTTTTTTATAAAAAGAAAGCAATAAGGAAAAGAGCAGTACAACTAATGCCACATCAACCAGAATTTAGAACAAAGTCTGGAGACTCCCCATTCGATTCGATCATTAACCTGTTGTTCACTTGGTGAAGACGTGAAGTATGTATCAAGAAAGATCCCTTGTTGTAAGAAGGGGTTTCATATAATGGAATGGAGTCCTGCAAAATTTTGATTGCAATCACATAATCCACAATTTTTTAGCAGCAATATGAGAGGTTTTTCATTGCAACAATGCCGCTTAACATATTTATGGCACTGACCTATAACAATTAACAACAGTCCAGTTTCTCAATACCATCTATCATCACAGTCGTCAGCTGTATAGCTACAAACCATTCAACAAACAGAAAACACACAAAATGAGAAAAAGAAGCCAAGTCCTAAACCACATTAATAGTTGGTCTAGGTTGGCAACACTCCTCGTGTTCCTTTGCCAGGAGATTCCAGTGACATGTACTTGGAAATACAGATCGATTCAGACATGTGTAAGTCCTACCAACCCCTCCATTGTTGTTGTTGTTGTTGTATCTGTTCACATCTGCTGCCACTCCATCTTTGCTGCTGCTCGAAGTTTCGGTCAGCATCCCATTTCAGAGCTTTGTCTGGTAACACGATATGATATGGCAATCAGATACTCCCAATCCACCTCCTCAGAGACCACTTTGCACGGTATCCAAATAATCTCCAATCCTTTCCTGCATACTTATTCACAAACCAGAACATGAATAAGGTAAAGCAGAGAACAACATCACATCAATCATGAACATGATTCAGACCCCAAATACACAAGGATAACTATCATCAACTAACTTCTCACACGGCTCAACGTGTGGTAACACAAACTCAAACTACATTATATTGATCAACTCCCGGTAGATTCTCCAAATTTTCAATAACGCGAACCTCAAAGTAACACACACAGATGATCAGCTCCTAGAAGTTGAGTTTCACAAATCGTCTTGTCTAAAAAGAAACCGACTGACAAAGCTACATGATGTTGATTTAGAACCTCTGCTGCAAGCCCAATGCGTAATAATAACGCCCCAATAGCAAATGATACGACTGACTCACAGTACATGTCATCTGCATCGACGGTTTTTTCATCTCTTCTTGAATGTGATTATGTGATCATCAACAAATTCAAAGAGTGGCAATGATTTGTGGCATTTGTATGGTAAAACCTCTAACTAGCCCAAATCCTCTTATCTATCTGTCTTAACCTGCGGTCGAACCAACAAAGTAAAGAAGACTGATACGAGAACCAAGTTGAGGCTCCTCGGAAGGTAATAATGGTATAACCCAGGCTCACAAATAATATGTTCGAGCATAATACATCGGAGAAGGCCACATGTTATTGTCAAGGAAAGTGCAGAAGAATCTGCAGCAACATGAAAATAGCTACAATGCCAAACTAGTTGACAGGTTTCGTCGCTAAGATGTATGGTGTCCTAGCCTGAATGGCACATCAAGTTCAAGCAGTTTGCTCTAAGAACCATTAGAGCCCACATATTTCTATCAAGTTGGAACTGTCCTTGAGTATTACACGTCAATTGTAAAGGTTTGAAGGTGAAAATCAGTTACCCTTTAGCAGAGCATTAAACTCGCAATGGCTTATTAGTGCAGGTTGGACACTGAAAACCAACTGTTAGATAGCAGCCTGGGGGAACACAAACAAAAGGCTCTACAAATTAAGTTCCATCTTATATGAACAATAAAACACTGCCAAAAGCACATGCATACAAGCAGAGGAGAACAGAGCTCGGAAATGTTGGATTTTCAAATTGAAGTCTGTGGATGAATCATTCAGGATGGAGTAAATGAATCAAGTGGACATTTTAGAGAGGTTTCTGAATACCAAAAGACACGTAGCAGTAGGGAAAGTGGAAGAAAGTGAAAGCCTGTGAGAAGTTGGGAGCTGAATCTTTTCAGCAAGAATAAGGACGTGCAGTGTGGATTTGGATGCAGTTGATTTTGAGTACATTCCATCTTCTGGCTTGGCTCCGTTCAGTCTGGTGAACTTGCCCCATAAGATGGTTGATGTCATAAGGTTAAACTATAGTTGTAGATGTTGGATATCTGTTTGCATAGTTCTAAATGAGCTGGATGTCCTAGCATTAAAATGAAGGTCTTGTCTACTTCCAATCCAATGGAAGAAAAAGAAAAACAGGGACTTTGAGATTCAGATAGTTAACCTTTGCTTTCCGCTGGTTGAATGATCACTGCCTAACCACCAACGGCATTGATCCAAATCATCGTCATACAGCTGCAAACAATTCCAGCTCCACCTCATGGGTATATTCAGCATCATTGTCGTCACCGGAAATCATCATTTTCTTGCCATCGACGCTGTTCCATTCCTGTCAAGCTGTGCTCTCTGTGATCTTATCTCCATTGTGTCACCAGTCATGTTTTTTGGACGGATAATTCATGATGGTTACAGGCAGAAGGCTGTATAGTGAAGGCTAATAAACTAATAATAATAATCATATTGATTTAATAATAACTAATTAACAATAAGTGAAGTGAATTTGGGAAGTGGCTGTATGAGAGTGGAGATGGGTTTCCAACTGCATCCTAGCTCTAAGAATGTCAGCATCAACCTCATGTGGTTCTCTGGAGTCGGAGATTAAATTTGTGGTATCGATAAAAACCTGGTTTAATGAAGGCGAGTTGATGATTATGTAAGCAGCAAGCTCGAGTTGGAGTACGTGAGGGTCAAAAACTTGCTGCTCCTTCTTGGCCAATGGATGCACCCCATGGAAGTGAAGCTCCTGCAGAGAGTGATGCTTCCATGTTGACAATTCATGTGCACTCTGGCCCCGGTGCTCACGAAATCGATGGCAACCAGCTGGCAGGAACGACATGGAGAATCGGCTCAACATTGGAGCTGCTCTCAGCAGGCCGGTGCAGTGAAGAAGACTCGAAGCGTTACTGTCCATATACATACGCAGATCCAGCACTGTGAGCTTTTGGAAAAGGACCCATTCCTGCAGGTGATAAGGACGTAGAGGAGGGAAGCATAGACTAGAGAGTTCGTACTTAAGAAACTGCAGTCGAGGAGCAAACTTGTCGAATTGAGAACGAGACCACGGGAAGTAGCAGCGTTGCTCTATCAATAGCCCCCGATTATAACAACATAGCTCCCGAAGCAGAGGAATATCGTCCCCAAATTCGATCATTGGGAGCCATGGTCCTCCACCCACCTCCAGAGTGTGAAGACCCGGAGCAGAGACGAGCACGATCCTAGCGAGAAAGTGAAGAGGTTGGGGGAAATGAAATGTCAACCTCTGGAGCTTGGGAGAACAAACTCTGACGACAGTCCCTTCTTCATGGAAAATGCAGTTGGTGAGAGACAAGCGTTGCAGGTTGGGGCAGTTTGAGAAGATGTGATCCAACGCTCCCTGAGGAATCTTGGCCACGCCCTGGAATTCCAAAACCTCGAGGCGGCCGAGGTCTTGCCGGCGGAGGAATTCAGGGGCCAAGAACAGAGATCCAGAAACCCCAAGGTGTGCCTCTCCGGACTTCTGGACGAAGTAAGACGACAGGGTCAATTGCTTGACTCTCGCCGCGAATCCGAATTGGATCCATCTCCGGGCTTCCTCTTCCATCTCCAAGAGATTGAACCCGATTCTCAATCCGTCCAAGGTAGTAGCAGTGATTCTACTGATGGCTTGATCGACCCGGTCCGCAAACCGGCGCCGTTCTTCGTGGGAGATGCGATTTCTGTCATTCCCTTGTTGCTCATCGTTGCTCTTCTGGTTGAAATCCAGAACCCCGCCGTCGATCGATTGCCACAGGTGCCTCCACCGTTTCCCCAACAGGCTGTATCTCGCCGCTTCGTTCAGCGTCATCGCCGACCTGGAAAGGATCTCCACCGCTAATTCATTCGGCAGCTTCGCGAATTGATCAGGTGATGATGGTTCGCCAGCGGCGACAACCGATGTTGCCATTCCCAAGTTCCTCCTCCTCCTCCTTGTCTTCGTATCCATATACGACGGGTTGTTACGAAGAATTATTGACTAGTAAACTTCTTTCGATAAAACTAACAAACTACGATAAAATGAGATAATTTGTGATAAAACGAAAGACAATAAACTAGAATTGGGTTCAATCTTCTTCATACCATCTAACGAATGAGACATTAGATATTTATAGGCACGAATCCTCTCCTCTTTCCTTATGGTTTCGGCCCACTTTTTCCCTATTCCTACCCATAGAATGTAACCTTCTCCTACAAGGACACCACAACCAAATCCTAAAGAAATACCAAAACTATCAGGTTTGTGACAAATATATCCACAACTATCGAAATACACGAAATATCCATTTTCGTCCACTCCGTTAACTCCATCAGTTAACTTGATGACTGGACAAACGATGGATGCTTAGTTGGCGTGTTTTTGACCCCACTAAATGACGTGGATTAAAAGAGAAAAATAAAAATAAAATAAAAAAATCGAAAAACCACAAAACGAGACTTGACTTTCAATTTCTCACTTCGAACCGTCTTCTCCCCTTTCCTTAATCTCTCCGTTTTCCGACCATGACTGACGGCGAGAGTAAAAATCATGAGCTCTTATCTGGCGACACCCAACTCATCAAGCGGTGAGGAGACCATATCCGCCGCTTTTTTCTTCGGCGCTCCGACCACCGGTCCGTCATCGCCGCAGGTGGAGTAGTTGTAGATCTCGGCTCTGGCGGACTCTCCTTCTTTAGTGACAAATGGCCAAAAGACCCACTCGCATTCGTCTTCGCCGGTGAGCCTTCCCCGGGGGGAATTTTTGACTTCGTCTATCCTGTTCTCAACGACGACACGGGAATTGCCGCCCTTCATCATGTTCCGCGTGCGATTCGATGCTCTGGCGCGTCCAGCCAGGGACGAAACATCGTCTCCGCTTCATGTCGTCTATTGCTTGTAGGCGACTGTGATGCAACAGCTGCTCACCCCCTTTCGTCAGGGGTGTACATAGGTCGGGTGGTCCGGGTTTAGACATTTTAATCACCCGACCCATGCACTACGGTTTGGGAAATATTAAACCAAACCCACCCAAAAAAATCTAAACCCTACGGTTTGTTTCTAATTGAGTAGGGTCGGGTTGGCGATATTTTTAAGTAAAAACACAACCCAACACAAAATATGCAATTATTCTACATCATAAAAATATTTTATAACTAATTAAAAATTCAAACGAATAAACTAAGGTGAAAGGTATCAAAATTCAACAATGTTGTTTGAATTTTAATAAAATTTGATTTATTTCAACTTATGTCTAGTTTTTTTCATGACATTTGTTGAAATAGGCTAAAAAGGTTACAAATGAACGCATCCAAAATATGTTATTCTATTAAAATTGTACACAAGAAAAAAAAATTACGTGAATCATAGCTATATTAAATTTATGTCTAAATTTTAAGCCGAACAATGCATTAGATTAGGGAGACCTTAAGAGAATAACATTGCAAAATATCTTAATTTTCTCATAAGTATGACTATATACGACATAAATATATTTTTGATACGAACTCATACCAATAATTGGAACACGGGTTGGGTCGGGTTCTACGGGTTGTGTAATCCAAAATCCAAACCCAACCCAAAAGAGGCGGGTTGTACAAAAGAAAATCCTCACCCAACGCAAAACCTTCGTTTTAGCGATAAATACGAGTGGGTTGGGTCGGATTGACGGGTGGGTCGGTTTGCGGGTGTGTTTGTTCACCCCTACCTTTCGTTGGGCTCTTCATAAATCTCCAGTTTGCCATACGGTCCGGCGTTGACCTCCTCTTCGAAACTGCAACCTGGGGTTCTCCTCCAAGGACGATTGAGCTCTCCTTGTCGGGAACAAGGACGAAAGAAGAGAGATCTCCTTCTTCATCGGTCACGAACGCAAAAGAAGCCCATTCAGACTTGCTGCGCTTCTTCGCCCCGACTGATTGTTCAATAACTACAATAGGTGCTGGTGGTGAAGCCGCAGTGGTGGTGGTTGGTGGCTTATTTTTGTTTTTTTTCAACTAGCCTATTTGGCATCTACGTGTAAAGTTTGATTGCTTTTTGGCTTGTGGTAGGTGAGATGGCATCTATTCAGCATTTTGTTAGTCAATTAACGCCGTTTAACACGTCGTTATAGTTTCAGACGGAAGTGGATAGATTTGTCACACAACCTTTCAATTTTTGAATATTTCGTGTATTTCGATAGTTGTGGATATATTTGTCACAAACCTGATAGTTGTGGATATACAACTGTATTTTGTCTATGCTAAATATAAAATATGTAAGAGAAAATTAATGATTATTTTTAAACAAAATACATATACATATCATAATCGGACGGGTTCGGATTAGATAGTGAGAAAATCATGTCCACCAATTACCCGTAATATTCGCATATGAGTTTTACGCATGTAGCCCACGGTTTTCCACAATAATTTTCTGAAGAAAAAAAATCGGAGAGCTTTTTTTTTTACAACCGTCTCCGCTCCCACCCTCCACCTGACGACCATCTCCGGCGCCATCTCCAGCGCAAGCCGTGGACATGCGCAACAACGCGGTGATAGGGATCATAGTAGGGATTTCATGAGCAGCGGCGACAATATTGAGTATTACAATATTTTCCGTCTCTGGGTAAGATCGACTTATTGAGTATTACAATATTTTCCTAGCTTGATTAGTACCATAGCTCCACAAGTACTACTTTTATCATTGATCCATGCAAAATTAGTAATGCTTGGGTTTCTTTAAACCATTGACAATAGGGAGTTATAATCCCTATGACGTAGAAGCCACCTCAACATTGTATGGTGAGTAATAAATGGAATAAATGTTAGACTATCAATAATAATGGCCAGCTCAAGTTTCGGCGTCAAATTTGTACATTTCATTCAAAATTTCGACAAAATTATCTTATTTGATAGTTCGGCCCAAAATTGTCACTTACGTCAAAATTCATGTCAAAGTAACATATTATTTTACATAGTATTACAAGTCACTGATTATCGGAGATTTTTAGTTCAAAGAAGAAATGGTGGATGTGATTCACCGTTTATGCGCAGCAAGCCAACCAATGGACTTTTCGATCTTCTTTCTGAGCAAAATTGGGTTGCGGAATAATTGGACGAGAAAGGAAATAAGAGATAAAATTTTGTTTCCTACTTCTATTCGTAAAAAAAGAATTTTGGTTCCTATTACCAAACCAAGTGCAAATCACCGATCCAAGGTGGTACGGCGGAACCATTAAATAGTTTCGAACAAGATCTTAATATAATATTGGGCCTGGAATTTGATACATCCCAAAATTTAAACAATAGATAGACAAACCCCCGGTGGTTATAGCAGTCGCTGGGCTCGCCGAATAAATAAACAGTTCGGTGCCCGTCCAAATGAAATGGGCCCAGCGCCAAAATGAGCATGCCAGTCCTCTTGGACTTTGTACAGCTGTCCTCCAACGAATCTTGATTCTCGAAGAAGCAGCCAAAAGAGAAGGTTTCAGAAGAAAGAAGACAGAAGCGAGAAGCGAGGGGGGAGAAAGCCTTGTATCTTGGAATCCTCTCCGCCACCGCAATCATGAATGGCTTTGATGCGGAATTAACCCGGTTGGAGCAAAATGTCTCCGGTTTCGGCACCCTCGTGAAAGGTCTTCTGGGCGATGATTATCGCCGCAGAGTCATCCCAGCCCAACTCGACCAGCCGTAAGTTTTAGTTTAGGGTTTCACTTCACTTTACTTTTTTTTTATAGATAGCAACTCAACCAGCTGTAGATTCGTTTCTAAACCCAGGAGCAAGTACTCCCCTGTTGTTATTGCCCAAAAAGAGTCATCTTTTATCCTATACAAGTATATCCAGGCAACCCACCAAGATCCTCCATGTGTTAACAAATTCCATATATGTCTAGTAGTACAATTTACTTCGTTCTTGATGAATGATTAGTTTTTTTGTTGTAGAAATGAATCCATAGGCTGTAGTTCCAGATCCTGATTATAGGGTTCATCTTTTCTATTGATTATAATAGGTTTCAACAAGTACAGGTAATTCACTCGGAGCTGCGTGCTGCGAATCAGGAGCTTTCATTGCGGATGGGGACGAATGTAAGACTTATCAATGCCGATAAATTCATTTCTTTACTTTCCTTCCAAGCATCATCTGATTCTTGTATAATTTTTGAATGCAGGATCAGGAAAAGCGAGAGCTCATTCGCCTCAAAATGAAATTTGGTCGAATTGATCGAACTTTTGATGAGTACGTATGTAAGCTGGTCAGACAGGATGACCGCTTTCGTATTTATGGGCGTATAGGCGCGACTCATCAGCCTGCTCGTGCTTCAAGCTCAACTGGTGTGCGGCCAGAACGGGAGCCATCCAAGGAAGATTTAAGACGTCTGTTGGCTACCCATCAACAGCAGGACGCCCACGTAAGAGAAGTTCGGGAGATTGAGGCACAGATGGTAGATCAACTTATGCTACCTCTTTATAACCAGGTAAGGGGTGTTCAAACGAGTGGTTAACATGGTAATTATTTTGATCGACAGTATTTGGATAATTTGGTTTGATTAACTTGAATAATTTGTTTGGTTTGGTTTGGGTGAAAATTTTGCCTTGTTTGGTTTAGGTGGTTTAGTTTGGTTTTAGACACTTCTAACCATGATAACCATTTGAACACACTTATGTCCAGGCATTTGATTTGACCAACCAGGATGGGGAAGATGGACCACTGACTTTTCTTGTCAGGGATGAGGGGGATATTCATGCTATCTTTCGATTCAGAGAGTATCTGGAGGACCCTTTCTTGCTCGTCCTGGCTAACAACTTAACAGCTGAAGTGCGCGCAGACTTGAGGGCGCTGGCTGAAAGTAAGGACCTTCCAATAGACTGAGGGCAGGTAGTGTTTTTTCTGTCTCGAGCTAATCTAAGAATTGGTTTTCAGTGTCCAACCTGCACTAATAAGCCGTTGTGAGTTTAATAGTGCTAAAGGGTAACTGCATTTTCACCTTCATACCTTTAAAATTGACGTGTAACACCCAAGGCAATTGCACGTGACAGTTCCAACTTGATATGTATATGTGGGCTCTAGTGCTTTTTAGAGCCATATGCTTGAACTTGATGTGCCATTGAGGCTAGGGCAACATACATCTTAGCTAATAAACATGCAACTAGTTTGGCATAGTAGCTGTTTTCAGTTGCAGCAGATTTTATGTCCTTTCCTTAACAATTAGATGGTGGCCATCTCCAGTGTATTATGCTCGAACATATGATTTTGTGAGCCTGGGTTATACCATTGTTTCCGTCCGGGGAGTCTCGAGTTGGTTCTCGTATCAGTCTTCTTTACATGTTGGTTGGTTGAGACTTAAGACATACATGGATAAGAGGTAATGTGCTAGTTAGAAGTTTTTCCATACAAATGCGACACATCATTGCCACCCTTTGAATTTGTTGATGATCACACTCAAGAAGAGATGAAGAAACTGTCAATGCAAAACGACATGCACTGTGATTCAGTCATATCAACCGCTATTGGAGCACTGTTATTACGCATTTGGGCTTGCAACAGAGGTTTAATTTATAGCAGTTTCCAATGTCATCAAATCTAACGTCATGTAACTTTTGTTAGTCGTTTCTTTTACCACAAGATAACTTGTGAAGCTCAACTTCTTGGAGCTGCTCTGTGTGGGTTACCTTGAGGTTCGCGTAACTGAAAATCTCGACAATCTACTGGCACTGGGAGTGATCAATATATGTAGTCTGGTTTGTGTTACCACAAGTTGAGCAGTACAAGAAGTTAGTCGATGATAGTTTTCCTTCTCTGATTTGGGGTCTAGATCATGTACATGCTTGAAGTGATGTTGTACGTTCTCTGCTTTACCTTACTCATGTCCTGATTTGTGAATAAATAGCTGATAGTCTCTCGTTGCCTGGCCTGTATCATATTCTGTAACAGACAAAGCTCTGAACTGGGATGCTGATGGAAACTTGGAGCAGCAGCAAAGATAGAGTGGCAGCAGATGTGAACAGACATAACAACAACAACAACAACAATGGAGGGGTTGGTAGCTGGGTTCAAACACAAGAACTATCTGCCTTTAGAAATGGTTAATTTCTTCTTCGAAGGGTATGATATCAGTTGTTTTGTCCATCAGTTGATCTCGTGTACTTATCGGATGTTTTGTAGGGACTTGTGCAGCATTTTCTCCGCTAGACCAAAACCTGACCAAACCATTGAAGAAGAGATGGGTTTATGAGATTCATGAGGATAAGAGTTCCTGAGAACTTGCTTGGGGTCTCTAGAGTAAATTGAACCCATTAGCTACCCATAACTCCCCCTTGGAAGCCCAGAGTCAGAGACCCTGTTGGTATCAGAATTTCCATTCGTACATGCGATACGTCGAAGAAGTATGTAGAGTTGTGATAATAAAATGCAAAAATTCCCAAAATCATAACAATATCGAAAAAATGACGGGTTCATATCTATCTAGTGCTAAAAAAAGGGAGAAAAAAACGTAGAAAAAGTAAAACATGTACATACGATACGCCACATATAGCGCTAGCATCATCGAAGGCAGTTTAGTCATCACGGCTCAACCAGCAGTGGTCATATGACTGTCACAGGGGCGAGGCGGCTCGTCGGTGTCGAACTCGACGTCACCGAGTACGGTCAGTTTTGTCTGGAGATCCCTGAACAGAGCATCTCCCAGAGGCTCTCGACAGAGCCTAACCTTGAACCGCATGCCTTCATCGCGGAGGATGAAGACGATGTCGAAATCCTCCTGCGACTCGACCGGGAAGAAGTCGCGACCGTCCATGTATATCTCGAAAGCAAGTCGCATGTCATTGCAGGTTTGCTTTAGGGGCGCCGAGGCAGCATCAATCCTCGCCTGGCTTTCTGCGTTGATTTGGTCCATTTGTTCCGCCAGTTGCCTCAACGTCAACGTCCTCATCTCCGCCGGATCCATTTTCTGCGAAAAACATAACGTAAAAGAGCAGACAATGAACAAATGCTGGAACGAGAAAGAAATTGAAAACAAAATATTGGAGAAAGATTAATTTTATGCCTTTGGACGGCGAGAGAGCGAGCGACAAAATCGTGCGCGCGAGCCGAGAGCTGAGACTGCGAGAGAGAAAGAAAGCAGATCGCACGCGAACAGAATACTCCTCCTCCTTGCGTGGTTACTTGTATTATATAAGCGTTCCCCCCTTTCTTTCGGCCCACCGGGAACCGACCCAAACGTATAAAAATAATATTCTTCCTATGCTTCCCTCAAATTCAATTCTTCCTATACTAGCATTGACATAATAATATAAAAATTAATAAAAAAGTGTTGAATACATGCAATTTTATCCTACGACAACACTATTTCAATTTATTTTGTAATATAATAAGAGTGAAATATCATTTAATAGAGACGGCTGAATTTACTCCAACTCCATTTGTCATTCCGGCCAACCAGCCGAATCTAAATAAGTTCTTCTTTACGCAATTTCTCCAATAATTTAATTTTTTTTCCAACTTATTCATGAACACAAATCAATCGACAACCTTACTTTCTTACTTATGTATTTGTTCATCTTCTTCTACTTCCAACCCCTTTAATAATTAGTTAAAGCCTTAACTAATCAACTAATTTCTCTTTCTCGATCTTACATCTTACAATTTCGTACCTAAGCTTTGTATTTTACAAAAAAATATACTTCAAAATTACAATGCCATACCTCAAAATGTTTAGTATGACATTTTAGTACCCAAAACTTTTAAAAGTTTACAAAATGGTCCAAAAAGGTAGATGGCACATGAATTTAGGAGTTCAATCTACGAATCCATGGATTCATTCATTCATTCCAATCCACAAATCCTTAGATTCATAAATCCAATCCATTTACTACCTCTAAGTATAAGCAACTATAGTGTTCTTTCCGGATCTCACTCACTCGCTGCCAATGAGTAATTAGCTTGAATAAAATCATAAAATAGCTTGCGAGTAAGAAAGGGCACAAGCTATATACATATAAACAAAGCACCTTTTACGACGGTATCTATAGCTAGGCTAGTGCTTTTGATTTCCACCGCAGAATCTATAACCAGAAACAAGGTAGTAGTTTTGTCTAACCTCAGATGTTTCGTTTCGAATTTGGAAAAAAGATTCCAAATTATCAGAGGACAGAATGCAGCGGATATTCTTTTACTACCTATAAATACGTACGTACTCCTATTAGTACCATGCATGGTCGTCCCATATTTCCACTACCAAAACCCTATTCTCTCAGTTATGCAATGTTGATTCCGTTTAGTGTGAAGTCTCAAGTTTCGAGCATAGAATGGTGACTCACTCCTACTGTCACCCTAGAAAATGGCCAAGTATAACCACTTCCTAAAGCGTAGTATAGCGGGTCGGGTTTTAATGTCAACCCAGGTCCTAGATGTGATGACTACTCGGTGAATTCTTGTTATTTAGCGGTGAACTTTTAGTGAAACTCAAGCAAACAAAACACAAAGCAAGTGAACGGTTTGTTGTCAAGTCAAGAGAGGTCACCCGGATATGGTTTCCCCCTAGACTGCAGTTAAGTCGGATTGCATTTTACCAAGTTCAGTTTTCATGAAAGTTATACTGCGGAAGGTTCTCAATTAGCCTGAAGTCTCGACTAAAGGTCTCCAGACCCTCTCAATCTGAGTCTCTAGCGGGCGACTAACCTCCACCGGAGTAAACAGATTGAGGCCCTAATGAACCAAACCTCCACTACCGAATCGACTTCGGTACAGAATAGCGAATTGGCTCCTCGACTAAAGTCACCAATTCGCTACCTTCGATTAAGGGTACTCTATCAACCTAGGCAGATATTCTCATTCCAGGTTAAAGCAGAAACAACAGGAATTTGATCAGGATTCAAGTCATTCAATCAATCAAACCTCAATCGAATATAATCAATTCACAAACACTGTACTTGGGTTCATACAATCAGACCTAGCATACAAATCTAGGGTTCTCCATACCCAGATGAATGGGGAAACTACTCCATAGAGAAAGAAGCAAAAGCAGATTCAGACACGGAAATCATACTGTGAAGTTGGATTCCTGCTTCTGGACGTTTAATCGCACTTCTCCAAGCTCAAGACGGGCTCCAATGGTGTTGAAGATCGATCTATGGCGCTTGAGAACTCTGGTTCGACGCTTTCTCTCTCTAGGTATCGGTTTCTCTCTCAAAAACTCGGACCCCTTCAATGTTGGCCTTCTTCTCTCTTAAATCCTCTGCCTGGTCGCGATACCCGGTCAAAATACCCGGTCGGGTATTTTGGGTTCTGACCGGGTATCTCTGCAACGCCCCGTTTCACTAAAGAGGGAAATACCCGGTCCAACACCAAAATCCCCGACCGGGGATTTAACTGATGTGCCCGGGCCCCTCTCTGTTTCTCGGGCGCCCAACCTTGGTTAATACCCGGTCGGGTATTTGGCCACCTGACCGGGTATTTTGCTCCTTCAGCCCTATTCGTCCCAAACTTGCTCCTTTCGACCCAGAACTCGTTTCTCCGCCTCGATTCCAACGCCGGGACCTGAAATATGACATAAACACACAACCTAGCGTGAAATCGGCTTAAACCACGAGATTCCTCGTCGCAAACGGCCTCAGAATAGGGGTAAAAACATGTATAATTATCGATCTATCAAACTCCCCCACACTTAACCGTTTGCTTGTCCCCAAGCAAACCAAGTCAGACACTAGGTAAGCTTACATATTCAATCAACCAACATTGGGGACAAGTCATAAAGGCACAAAACACGTGAATCACACTGGTTTTCAACCATCAATACATGCACAACCTCAATAACAACCTGGACAACCACCACAAAGGACATTCGAGTGCAGCAAATCGAGTAAAGGAAGAGTCTCCCGTCTGTTCACTAGCCAACCTAGACTTGATTCAACCACTTACTCAAAACAGTCGACTCATGCATCCAACTCAAAACATCAGAATAGAGACCGAGCAATCTAGGTCCTCACCGGGGTACAAGAGCATATAGAAAATGAAAATGAATCACTCACTCTCGACCAGTGGGGTCAGGACAATTTTGATGCGAAAGATGCGCATGCTATTTCTCTCAATCCCTATCATCTCTTCACCATGATGGCAGCCTCTAAATGCTAGAGTTCACATATGGGGTGTCACCACTAACTAATCAGGAGGTCTTAGACACAGGTTCAAATGACTGGCTAGGGTCTTGGACATGGGGAAAAGGCCTTTTAGGTGGTGGAAGTATTCATAGCAAAAAGGTTCCACATTTTCCAAACACACAATCACAGTCAACCAACCCGGTATTTTCTTTCTGCTATTCTGCATTACTCAATATCTTAAGAGCACAAGAGCAAAGGAGGCATAATCATCAGCATTTCCAAGCCAGACTGCTAAGAGACACTGCTCACTGGGCATAATTCAGATTTTTGGTAGTGGCTCTCTTTTGCTTTCAATTTTTTTCTTTGTTTTTCTTTCATTTTTCTTTTCGTTTCTTAAGAGAGCCACCACTTTTGCATAAATTTCAAACACCTGCCCAATTTTTAAGCACTACCTCCAACACTCACATAGACTTTAGCAGAAACAGCAGAGAATATATAAAACCACTCTGTGGAACCTTCTAAAAGATGCAACAAGGGTGATTTTTTTCATTATAGACCAAAAGAAAGGATAACACACGGCTCAAAGGGGCTGACTAGGGGATATGACACATCAGGACAGTCAGTTTTGGGCGTGGGCTAATCCTATGCCCCCATCATCTTAGCTAGTGACAACGTGAATGCTACACATCATGGAAGAGGGATCTATCGCACAGGAACGAAACGAGCAGGCTCAAATCTCACATGGCTACCTATATGCTCTATCTCACATTCTGATACCCTGAACTAGATGCATAAACGACTGTCAAGGACAAGTAATCAGATCAAGTCAGATCAAGTCACAGTTGGCAAGCAAACAGTTGAAAAACTGAACCCCTACATCGTTCTACTGCACATCTCAGTCCTTATCATAGGTTGTCCTAGTCGCAAACAAGTTGTCATGCATTAATCCGAAAACCAATCAATTCATCCATCAAAACACAGTGCCCATATGATCAAACAGCAGTACTCGGAGCCCTCAAATCGTAAGATTTGGACAGTGGACTAGGCTCCAAGCACACAAACAGAGCTAATGCAGTCAAAAGATAAACATCCCCCCACACTTAAGATCGACATTGCCCTCAATGGAGAAGAGGGAAGGAAAGGGGAACGATGTTACCGGTGTGCACAGACTACAGAAGACTGGAAATGGACCAGTCGGCATGGGACGGACTGGAGAGAGGACCAGTCGGGAACACAGGCAGAGCTAAAAGAGACCAAAAAGCTCAAACACATGCGTTAGGTCCAACGGTCAGCCCAATAGTACAGAATCCAGAACAAAATGAAACAAACCAAAACCAACTGGTTGGCAATCCGACTCGAAACATAAGAAAGAAAATCAAACCTTGGTGGGGTTGCCTCCCCACAAGCGCTTCTTTACCGTCTTTTAGCTGGACGCCCATGGTGGATACTCAGGGAAGTGCAGGAACAGGTGCCTCCAAGAGCGGATCCACATCGCTCTTGAGGTACAGCTTCAGGTGGTGACCGTGCACCCGACGGTTGCAACCACCAGCAGAGGTCAGCTCGACCTGGCCATCCGGCAAGATGCAGGCAAGTGAGTACTCGGATGGCCAGGGTGGTCGTGGTGCAGTGGGTGGGACCAGCTCATAGTGGTCTCCACCGTTCTTCCGTGCAAGCTTAGCCACCCGCGGCTTTGGCCGCCACTCCTCCTTGAGCTTTTTGTTTGGTGGTGAGGCTGGAGGGAGCGGCGGCGAAGGAGTGGGAGGGGGGTCCTGCAAAATGGGAGGTGCAGAAGGGTACACGACAGGCTCGTGTACCTGATCAGAAATAGCATGCACAGGCGATACAGAAATCATAGCACAATGATCAAAGTTAGTCACAGGAAAAATAGCCTGTTCATTTCCAGCACGCAAGATCAGTTTACCATCATGCACATCAATCAGTGCCTTGGCGGTGGCAAGAAATGGTCTACCTAGAATCAAAGGCACATCCACATCATCATTTATATCCAGAATAACAAAATCAACAGGATATGTGAATGCACCCACATTAACAAGCAAATCTTCTATGATACCCCTAGGATGCACCACAGAACGATCAGCTAGCTGAATGCTCATCTTAGTAGGGCTAAGTTCACCTAGGTCTAGCTTTTTGAACAATTTGTATGGCATGACATTAATGCTAGCGCCTAGGTCCGCCAAGGACTTTCCTACATGCATGCTGCCAATAGTAAGAGGGATAGTAAAACTCCCTGGATCCTTGCGCTTTTCGGGCAGCTTGTTCTGCAGGATGGCAGAACATTCCTCGCTCAGCAGCACTGTCGAGAGATCCCCAAGTTTCTTCTTGTTGGTGCAGAGATCTTTCATGAACTTAGCGTACTTGGGCATCTTCGACAGTGCCTCCACAAATGGTATGCTGATGTTGAGCTGCTTCAACATTGCCATAAAATTGGCAAACTCAGTCTCCAGCTTGTCCTTGTGAAGGCGAGTGGGGAAGGGAAGCTGGGGTACGTGCTCCTTCACCACTGGTTGTGGCTTGGGAGCAGGGGCTTCCTTCTCCACCCGCACTTCTGCATCACCGGCTGGAAGTGCTGAAGCAGGTAATGGTTCCTCCTGCCTGGTCGGGGCAGGATCAGCTGATGTAGGCCTGCCGCTCAGGGTGAAAATGGCATGTGCGGTCTCGTGCGGGTCCCGTGGATTAGGGATGGTGGTGGCAGGTAGAGTCCCCGGGGCCCGAGCAGTAAGCTGGCGCGCTAGGACACCGACCTGGTGCTGTAGATCTTGCAAAATAGCACCCTGGTTCCTCTGCCCTGCCTCCAAAGAAGCTATGCTCTGGTCCACCCTTGCGAAATTCGCCTGGCTGGTGGTCATGAATGTCGCCAAAATGTTCTTCAGATCAGCCATCTGATTATCGGGAGCTGCGGCTGCTGGGGGCTGAGCAAACTGGCCCTGGGGCTGCTGGAATGGCTGCCCTTGCCTAGGCTGGTAGGGCTGCTGCTGTGGTGGTGGCCCTTGCCTATCCTGGTAGGGCTGCCTCTGCTGAAAACCACCTGCTGGTGCTGGGAAACCAGGTGGTTTGTTGGTGTTGTTGCTCCAGGCAAAGTTGGGATGCTGGCGCCATCCCTCATTATATGTATTGCTGTATGGGTCGAAGCGCCGAGCATTGGCGATGAAGGCCACCTGCTCTTGGGGAGTAGAGGACTCCCGCATAGCCTGACAGTCCTCCACCAGATGGTTTGGACTCTCACACCACTGGCACTGAGCTACTGGAGGCGCAGCTACACCTCGGCCCGGAAGGAGACTGTTAGGCTGCTTCAGGGTCTGCACCAACTCAGCCACCTGCTGCTCTAACCCGGATCTGGCCTCCATAGCATGCACACCACGGTCCCGGGAGTGCCTGCCTCTGCTGCTCTGCCCCCAGGAATGATCGCGGGCAGCCAAAGTACTGATCATCTGGTTCAGCTCGGGTGGAGTCTTAGTAAGGATATCCCCTCCTGGGCATAGAGACTCGATCACCCTCTGGCTGTCTGGGGTGATGGCACTGTAGAAGTTCCCCACTGTGAAAGCATCGCTGAAGCCATGATGGGGACACTGCCAGAAGTATCCCATGTACCGCTCCCATGCATCACGAAGGGACTCATCTGGCTCTTGGCGGAAGTGAGTGATCTCCCGCTGAATCTCAGTAGTCTTCGATGCCGGATAATATCTGTGCACGAACTTATCTGCCAGATCGTCCCAAGACGTGATGGACAGTGGGGGCTGGGTCTCCAACCACCTCTTGGCATTCCCCGCCAGAGAATGGGGGAAGAGATGAAGGCGGATTGCATCATCCGGAACACCATTCAGCTTGAAACCGTTTGTCAGCTGCAGAAAACGAGAAAGGTGTGCCCGGGCTTCCTCATCCTTCAAGCCATGGAACTGGATAGAGGATGTGATGAGCTGAATCCATCCTGGCTTGATCTCGAAGTTATTTGCTGGGATGGGTGGATAGAGGATGACCGGGCGGATGTCAGCAATCCGTGGAGTGTAGTAGTACTCCAAAGTGGGACCCGGCGGTGGTGGTGGATGCTGATTCACCGGGGGAGCCTGTCGAGCATTCCCCGGTTGTGGGATGTCTTCGCCCTCCATCTCGTACTCTTCCTCAGAATCGCTGGTCAAGTGGCCGTCTATGTGCTCTCCCGTAACCAGTCTAGCTCGCTGTTGTCTCCTAAGTTGGCGGCAAGTGCGTTCAAGCTCTGGATCCAACGGCAGTAAACCTCCTGACTGGCTACGGGTCATGCACTACCTGCACACACTCAAGCAAGCAAACCCGTGAAGGCACAAGTGGGACAAAGCAAAAACTCAATGCAAAAAATGAAAATGCTAAAGTAACAGAAATCACTTTTCTTCAACAACCTAGCCGTCCCCGGCAACGGCGCCAAAAACTTGACTCACTCCTACTGTCACCCTAGAAAATGGCCAAGTATAACCACTTCCTAAAGCGTAGTATAGCGGGTCGGGTTTTAATGTCAACCCAGGTCCTAGATGTGATGACTACTCGGTGAATTCTTGTTATTTAGCGGTGAACTTTTAGTGAAACTCAAGCAAACAAAACACAAAGCAAGTGAACGGTTTGTTGTCAAGTCAAGAGAGGTCACCCGGATATGGTTTCCCCCTAGACTGCAGTTAAGTCGGATTGCATTTTACCAAGTTCAGTTTTCATGAAAGTTATACTGCGGAAGGTTCTCAATTAGCCTGAAGTCTCGACTAAAGGTCTCCAGACCCTCTCAATCTGAGTCTCTAGCGGGCGACTAACCTCCACCGGAGTAAACAGATTGAGGCCCTAATGAACCAAACCTCCACTACCGAATCGACTTCGGTACAGAATAGCGAATTGGCTCCTCGACTAAAGTCACCAATTCGCTACCTTCGATTAAGGGTACTCTATCAACCTAGGCAGATATTCTCATTCCAGGTTAAAGCAGAAACAACAGGAATTTGATCAGGATTCAAGTCATTCAATCAATCAAACCTCAATCGAATATAATCAATTCACAAACACTGTACTTGGGTTCATACAATCAGACCTAGCATACAAATCTAGGGTTCTCCATACCCAGATGAATGGGGAAACTACTCCATAGAGAAAGAAGCAAAAGCAGATTCAGACACGGAAATCATACTGTGAAGTTGGATTCCTGCTTCTGGACGTTTAATCGCACTTCTCCAAGCTCAAGACGGGCTCCAATGGTGTTGAAGATCGATCTATGGCGCTTGAGAACTCTGGTTCGACGCTTTCTCTCTCTAGGTATCGGTTTCTCTCTCAAAAACTCGGACCCCTTCAATGTTGGCCTTCTTCTCTCTTAAATCCTCTGCCTGGTCGCGATACCCGGTCAAAATACCCGGTCGGGTATTTTGGGTTCTGACCGGGTATCTCTGCAACGCCCCGTTTCACTAAAGAGGGAAATACCCGGTCCAACACCAAAATCCCCGACCGGGGATTTAACTGATGTGCCCGGGCCCCTCTCTGTTTCTCGGGCGCCCAACCTTGGTTAATACCCGGTCGGGTATTTGGCCACCTGACCGGGTATTTTGCTCCTTCAGCCCTATTCGTCCCAAACTTGCTCCTTTCGACCCAGAACTCGTTTCTCCGCCTCGATTCCAACGCCGGGACCTGAAATATGACATAAACACACAACCTAGCGTGAAATCGGCTTAAACCACGAGATTCCTCGTCGCAAACGGCCTCAGAATAGGGGTAAAAACATGTATAATTATCGATCTATCAAACTCCCCCACACTTAACCGTTTGCTTGTCCCCAAGCAAACCAAGTCAGACACTAGGTAAGCTTACATATTCAATCAACCAACATTGGGGACAAGTCATAAAGGCACAAAACACGTGAATCACACTGGTTTTCAACCATCAATACATGCACAACCTCAATAACAACCTGGACAACCACCACAAAGGACATTCGAGTGCAGCAAATCGAGTAAAGGAAGAGTCTCCCGTCTGTTCACTAGCCAACCTAGACTTGATTCAACCACTTACTCAAAACAGTCGACTCATGCATCCAACTCAAAACATCAGAATAGAGACCGAGCAATCTAGGTCCTCACCGGGGTACAAGAGCATATAGAAAATGAAAATGAATCACTCACTCTCGACCAGTGGGGTCAGGACAATTTTGATGCGAAAGATGCGCATGCTATTTCTCTCAATCCCTATCATCTCTTCACCATGATGGCAGCCTCTAAATGCTAGAGTTCACATATGGGGTGTCACCACTAACTAATCAGGAGGTCTTAGACACAGGTTCAAATGACTGGCTAGGGTCTTGGACATGGGGAAAAGGCCTTTTAGGTGGTGGAAGTATTCATAGCAAAAAGGTTCCACATTTTCCAAACACACAATCACAGTCAACCAACCCGGTATTTTCTTTCTGCTATTCTGCATTACTCAATATCTTAAGAGCACAAGAGCAAAGGAGGCATAATCATCAGCATTTCCAAGCCAGACTGCTAAGAGACACTGCTCACTGGGCATAATTCAGATTTTTGGTAGTGGCTCTCTTTTGCTTTCAATTTTTTTCTTTGTTTTTCTTTCATTTTTCTTTTCGTTTCTTAAGAGAGCCACCACTTTTGCATAAATTTCAAACACCTGCCCAATTTTTAAGCACTACCTCCAACACTCACATAGACTTTAGCAGAAACAGCAGAGAATATATAAAACCACTCTGTGGAACCTTCTAAAAGATGCAACAAGGGTGATTTTTTTCATTATAGACCAAAAGAAAGGATAACACACGGCTCAAAGGGGCTGACTAGGGGATATGACACATCAGGACAGTCAGTTTTGGGCGTGGGCTAATCCTATGCCCCCATCATCTTAGCTAGTGACAACGTGAATGCTACACATCATGGAAGAGGGATCTATCGCACAGGAACGAAACGAGCAGGCTCAAATCTCACATGGCTACCTATATGCTCTATCTCACATTCTGATACCCTGAACTAGATGCATAAACGACTGTCAAGGACAAGTAATCAGATCAAGTCAGATCAAGTCACAGTTGGCAAGCAAACAGTTGAAAAACTGAACCCCTACATCGTTCTACTGCACATCTCAGTCCTTATCATAGGTTGTCCTAGTCGCAAACAAGTTGTCATGCATTAATCCGAAAACCAATCAATTCATCCATCAAAACACAGTGCCCATATGATCAAACAGCAGTACTCGGAGCCCTCAAATCGTAAGATTTGGACAGTGGACTAGGCTCCAAGCACACAAACAGAGCTAATGCAGTCAAAAGATAAACATCCCCCCACACTTAAGATCGACATTGCCCTCAATGGAGAAGAGGGAAGGAAAGGGGAACGATGTTACCGGTGTGCACAGACTACAGAAGACTGGAAATGGACCAGTCGGCATGGGACGGACTGGAGAGAGGACCAGTCGGGAACACAGGCAGAGCTAAAAGAGACCAAAAAGCTCAAACACATGCGTTAGGTCCAACGGTCAGCCCAATAGTACAGAATCCAGAACAAAATGAAACAAACCAAAACCAACTGGTTGGCAATCCGACTCGAAACATAAGAAAGAAAATCAAACCTTGGTGGGGTTGCCTCCCCACAAGCGCTTCTTTACCGTCTTTTAGCTGGACGCCCATGGTGGATACTCAGGGAAGTGCAGGAACAGGTGCCTCCAAGAGCGGATCCACATCGCTCTTGAGGTACAGCTTCAGGTGGTGACCGTGCACCCGACGGTTGCAACCACCAGCAGAGGTCAGCTCGACCTGGCCATCCGGCAAGATGCAGGCAAGTGAGTACTCGGATGGCCAGGGTGGTCGTGGTGCAGTGGGTGGGACCAGCTCATAGTGGTCTCCACCGTTCTTCCGTGCAAGCTTAGCCACCCGCGGCTTTGGCCGCCACTCCTCCTTGAGCTTTTTGTTTGGTGGTGAGGCTGGAGGGAGCGGCGGCGAAGGAGTGGGAGGGGGGTCCTGCAAAATGGGAGGTGCAGAAGGGTACACGACAGGCTCGTGTACCTGATCAGAAATAGCATGCACAGGCGATACAGAAATCATAGCACAATGATCAAAGTTAGTCACAGGAAAAATAGCCTGTTCATTTCCAGCACGCAAGATCAGTTTACCATCATGCACATCAATCAGTGCCTTGGCGGTGGCAAGAAATGGTCTACCTAGAATCAAAGGCACATCCACATCATCATTTATATCCAGAATAACAAAATCAACAGGATATGTGAATGCACCCACATTAACAAGCAAATCTTCTATGATACCCCTAGGATGCACCACAGAACGATCAGCTAGCTGAATGCTCATCTTAGTAGGGCTAAGTTCACCTAGGTCTAGCTTTTTGAACAATTTGTATGGCATGACATTAATGCTAGCGCCTAGGTCCGCCAAGGACTTTCCTACATGCATGCTGCCAATAGTAAGAGGGATAGTAAAACTCCCTGGATCCTTGCGCTTTTCGGGCAGCTTGTTCTGCAGGATGGCAGAACATTCCTCGCTCAGCAGCACTGTCGAGAGATCCCCAAGTTTCTTCTTGTTGGTGCAGAGATCTTTCATGAACTTAGCGTACTTGGGCATCTTCGACAGTGCCTCCACAAATGGTATGCTGATGTTGAGCTGCTTCAACATTGCCATAAAATTGGCAAACTCAGTCTCCAGCTTGTCCTTGTGAAGGCGAGTGGGGAAGGGAAGCTGGGGTACGTGCTCCTTCACCACTGGTTGTGGCTTGGGAGCAGGGGCTTCCTTCTCCACCCGCACTTCTGCATCACCGGCTGGAAGTGCTGAAGCAGGTAATGGTTCCTCCTGCCTGGTCGGGGCAGGATCAGCTGATGTAGGCCTGCCGCTCAGGGTGAAAATGGCATGTGCGGTCTCGTGCGGGTCCCGTGGATTAGGGATGGTGGTGGCAGGTAGAGTCCCCGGGGCCCGAGCAGTAAGCTGGCGCGCTAGGACACCGACCTGGTGCTGTAGATCTTGCAAAATAGCACCCTGGTTCCTCTGCCCTGCCTCCAAAGAAGCTATGCTCTGGTCCACCCTTGCGAAATTCGCCTGGCTGGTGGTCATGAATGTCGCCAAAATGTTCTTCAGATCAGCCATCTGATTATCGGGAGCTGCGGCTGCTGGGGGCTGAGCAAACTGGCCCTGGGGCTGCTGGAATGGCTGCCCTTGCCTAGGCTGGTAGGGCTGCTGCTGTGGTGGTGGCCCTTGCCTATCCTGGTAGGGCTGCCTCTGCTGAAAACCACCTGCTGGTGCTGGGAAACCAGGTGGTTTGTTGGTGTTGTTGCTCCAGGCAAAGTTGGGATGCTGGCGCCATCCCTCATTATATGTATTGCTGTATGGGTCGAAGCGCCGAGCATTGGCGATGAAGGCCACCTGCTCTTGGGGAGTAGAGGACTCCCGCATAGCCTGACAGTCCTCCACCAGATGGTTTGGACTCTCACACCACTGGCACTGAGCTACTGGAGGCGCAGCTACACCTCGGCCCGGAAGGAGACTGTTAGGCTGCTTCAGGGTCTGCACCAACTCAGCCACCTGCTGCTCTAACCCGGATCTGGCCTCCATAGCATGCACACCACGGTCCCGGGAGTGCCTGCCTCTGCTGCTCTGCCCCCAGGAATGATCGCGGGCAGCCAAAGTACTGATCATCTGGTTCAGCTCGGGTGGAGTCTTAGTAAGGATATCCCCTCCTGGGCATAGAGACTCGATCACCCTCTGGCTGTCTGGGGTGATGGCACTGTAGAAGTTCCCCACTGTGAAAGCATCGCTGAAGCCATGATGGGGACACTGCCAGAAGTATCCCATGTACCGCTCCCATGCATCACGAAGGGACTCATCTGGCTCTTGGCGGAAGTGAGTGATCTCCCGCTGAATCTCAGTAGTCTTCGATGCCGGATAATATCTGTGCACGAACTTATCTGCCAGATCGTCCCAAGACGTGATGGACAGTGGGGGCTGGGTCTCCAACCACCTCTTGGCATTCCCCGCCAGAGAATGGGGGAAGAGATGAAGGCGGATTGCATCATCCGGAACACCATTCAGCTTGAAACCGTTTGTCAGCTGCAGAAAACGAGAAAGGTGTGCCCGGGCTTCCTCATCCTTCAAGCCATGGAACTGGATAGAGGATGTGATGAGCTGAATCCATCCTGGCTTGATCTCGAAGTTATTTGCTGGGATGGGTGGATAGAGGATGACCGGGCGGATGTCAGCAATCCGTGGAGTGTAGTAGTACTCCAAAGTGGGACCCGGCGGTGGTGGTGGATGCTGATTCACCGGGGGAGCCTGTCGAGCATTCCCCGGTTGTGGGATGTCTTCGCCCTCCATCTCGTACTCTTCCTCAGAATCGCTGGTCAAGTGGCCGTCTATGTGCTCTCCCGTAACCAGTCTAGCTCGCTGTTGTCTCCTAAGTTGGCGGCAAGTGCGTTCAAGCTCTGGATCCAACGGCAGTAAACCTCCTGACTGGCTACGGGTCATGCACTACCTGCACACACTCAAGCAAGCAAACCCGTGAAGGCACAAGTGGGACAAAGCAAAAACTCAATGCAAAAAATGAAAATGCTAAAGTAACAGAAATCACTTTTCTTCAACAACCTAGCCGTCCCCGGCAACGGCGCCAAAAACTTGACTCACTCCTACTGTCACCCTAGAAAATGGCCAAGTATAACCACTTCCTAAAGCGTAGTATAGCGGGTCGGGTTTTAATGTCAACCCAGGTCCTAGATGTGATGACTACTCGGTGAATTCTTGTTATTTAGCGGTGAACTTTTAGTGAAACTCAAGCAAACAAAACACAAAGCAAGTGAACGGTTTGTTGTCAAGTCAAGAGAGGTCACCCGGATATGGTTTCCCCCTAGACTGCAGTTAAGTCGGATTGCATTTTACCAAGTTCAGTTTTCATGAAAGTTATACTGCGGAAGGTTCTCAATTAGCCTGAAGTCTCGACTAAAGGTCTCCAGACCCTCTCAATCTGAGTCTCTAGCGGGCGACTAACCTCCACCGGAGTAAACAGATTGAGGCCCTAATGAACCAAACCTCCACTACCGAATCGACTTCGGTACAGAATAGCGAATTGGCTCCTCGACTAAAGTCACCAATTCGCTACCTTCGATTAAGGGTACTCTATCAACCTAGGCAGATATTCTCATTCCAGGTTAAAGCAGAAACAACAGGAATTTGATCAGGATTCAAGTCATTCAATCAATCAAACCTCAATCGAATATAATCAATTCACAAACACTGTACTTGGGTTCATACAATCAGACCTAGCATACAAATCTAGGGTTCTCCATACCCAGATGAATGGGGAAACTACTCCATAGAGAAAGAAGCAAAAGCAGATTCAGACACGGAAATCATACTGTGAAGTTGGATTCCTGCTTCTGGACGTTTAATCGCACTTCTCCAAGCTCAAGACGGGCTCCAATGGTGTTGAAGATCGATCTATGGCGCTTGAGAACTCTGGTTCGACGCTTTCTCTCTCTAGGTATCGGTTTCTCTCTCAAAAACTCGGACCCCTTCAATGTTGGCCTTCTTCTCTCTTAAATCCTCTGCCTGGTCGCGATACCCGGTCAAAATACCCGGTCGGGTATTTTGGGTTCTGACCGGGTATCTCTGCAACGCCCCGTTTCACTAAAGAGGGAAATACCCGGTCCAACACCAAAATCCCCGACCGGGGATTTAACTGATGTGCCCGGGCCCCTCTCTGTTTCTCGGGCGCCCAACCTTGGTTAATACCCGGTCGGGTATTTGGCCACCTGACCGGGTATTTTGCTCCTTCAGCCCTATTCGTCCCAAACTTGCTCCTTTCGACCCAGAACTCGTTTCTCCGCCTCGATTCCAACGCCGGGACCTGAAATATGACATAAACACACAACCTAGCGTGAAATCGGCTTAAACCACGAGATTCCTCGTCGCAAACGGCCTCAGAATAGGGGTAAAAACATGTATAATTATCGATCTATCAAATGGTAACTGTACAAATGGGCCAGTTGGCCCAAAGAGAACGGCCCGAAAAATAAGGTCAGAAGTTGAAGCCCACATGGCCCAAATTCAGATCCAAGGTGGGACTAATGAGCAGGTCCGTCACTTCCAAAGATTCCCCTCGCGTTTCCATAAGGTGTTTTCGGCACAACCATTGTCCCATGTAAGGCAACACCAAGTTGAGAATCAAGAACAACAAGTCCTTGGTCCACCGATCCGTGATTGGTTTTAGGTAGATTAGGCCCAGGCAGATCAGCCTATTTACCACCACGGTGATCCCTATCAATTGGGCCCTTACCTTGAAAGGCAGGACCTCCGAGGTGTGAACCCATGTCATCGGGCCCAAGCCCAATGAAAACGACCCGAAAATCGCAACCATACTCCACATGCTCATCCGCTCGGCAACTCCCGAGTCGAAGAATCGATGGTCAAGTGCCATGAACGATATGTTCATGGCGACCATCGAGACAGTCACCAGCACCATGCTCAGCCAGATCAGTTTTCGTCGCCCGATGACATCTGACACGAGCATCGGGAACATGATGGGCAACAACCTCCCGAAAAGAAAGGGGAGTTGGTCCAGCAGAAAATCCATGGGTGCGAACGGACCGTGGAGGCTGAACTTCAGCACTGACTCGTAGGTAAGTAGGTCCGTACCAGCCATTGGTTGGACCAGGTGGGGAGTCAAGTTGGAGAGGAAGAGCACTTTCAATGTGAAATTTGTCGCCGGTCGACGAATCTCCTGCAGGATCGCCAGGACTTGAATGTCCTGGGGGATCGCCTCGAAATTCTCGTCCCCGATTGTTGGCGGGATTCGTGCTGCCGTTCTCAACTGGAGGAGCCTCTCGTCGACTTCCTCGGATGTTTTCAGTGTCCTCTGGAGTGCGGCTTTTGCATCCGCGACTCGAGCTCGCCTGACCAACCAGCTGGGGGATTCCGGCATGAGTATCATGCCGGCCCCCAGAATCAAGGACGGGACGATAGCGACGCCTACCAGTCCCCGCCACTGTGAACTCATCGATAGATCGCGAACCGCTGCACGTGTCACGACTGCCAGAAAGATGCCCAAGCACCAGAAAACCTACAATGAGTAAAATCGAGGACCACTTGTTAGCTAATGATGACTCATAAGTTATGCCTCAAAGCGTCCAAAGCACTACTAATGATTGAGATTATATCCCACACATGCAAGCAAGTAATAACTTTCATGTTATGTTATGTTTTAATTAGGGTTGGGAATCTCAAGAAGTTGCAATCACAGGTAACAACCCATAGATGGATAGTTTTAACTTTTAAGCATAGGAATTGGGTAAAGTAATATATCTAACTAATTCATTAGTGGATGATATTTACCCTTTTAACTTCCCATTTCCCCCTTTTCGAAATTGATTCGATGAAACAACTGGTGAGACCAAACTATAAATTAGTAACCTCGCCTGTCTACATAAATCAAGAATTACAGCAACCCACTATCACTGAGAAAAGTAACTTTTTGGTGAAAACGAACCAAAAATTACCCTTTTGTAATCGATACTGACCAATTACGCAACTGTTTCCACTGTTTGCAAAAGATGTAGAATCTTGACTATGTAGCTGACTTTTGTATACCTCGGGGATGGAGTTGAGACAGCCTCGTCGACTCGGGGGCGCGACTTCCCCGATGTAGAGTGGTGCTACAGGGAGTCCTAACCCGAGCCCGACGAGGGAGAGGATTCTGCCAGTGATAAGGACGCCATATGAGACCGCTAATGACATGATCAGGAACCCTATGAAAGACAGGGTTCCTGATAAGATCAGCGTCGAGCGACGGCCAAGAAAATCCGCCACAAACCCCGAAATGAAGCACGTGACGAAGAACGCCCACTTGGTGTCGTTCCAAAAATGGAGCCCTTGGCTCTCCGTCATCCCAAGCTCCTCTTCCATCGTGGTGGTGGAGGCAAGAAGCATCACCACCATATCTATTCAAAGGTAAAAACAAACAAACAAACAAATGAAAACAATTAGTACATACTATAGCAAACTGCTAAAGAAGCAAATGCGGCACAAAATTTTCATGTACCTATTAATAACTTTCGTCACGTATATACATACCGAAACCAAAACTATACAATAATGTCGCTTGCGACGCCACGACACAGAGGAGTATGGTGAACCTTTTGGTCGATGTCGCCGTGGACATCTTACTTGTCGTATTACTAGATTTCTGATGCGATATTATGCTCTAACACAACTTGTAGAATATCAGCGGACCGAATCGAAACTCCTATAAACTCGAGAACCGTTTCGAAACTTCGACCAAGTAGCTCACACCAGTTGATAGAGTTGCCACGGCGCGCGCAGTACTCTTTCGCTCTTCTGTCTCTTCGTTTTGTTTTGCTTGGATGCATATCATTAGAACCCTGTTAATTTATAGCCAAAGTAAAAGGAATAAAGAGTGTCACACTTATGATCCTTTGCGCTAATTGTGACCTTAAAAAAGTGGAATTACCAACGAGAGCCAGCTAGTGGTTGTATATTATGGTACGTGGGCATGTGAATTTTCCATCTCACCATTGCCATTCTGTCTATGAATTCTGGTTTGTCGATCGTCAGGAGTGTGTACACCGTTTATGGTTTGCTTGCGGGAACAGATCTTTAATTTGGGACCGTTGGTCACTATTTTGTTTCCTCCTTTTTTTTAAATTTATTTCTTGGGAGACTTTTCTGTTGAGGTAGTACTACAAGTATAGGGCTGGGAAACAGTCCGATTCGGTGAAATTGGACGGGAACGATCCGATTAACTGGATGTAAGTTTTAGCCGTTAGAGACGGGAATGGATCAGGTCAGTAACCTTATGGTGAGTAACTATGAGTAACCTGTCCACATCAGCATGACATCAGCATCCTCTCTCTCCTGGAAAGCCTTTAATTTTCCCCTCCTTAATCTTTGACGGACGATTTCTCACTCGTTTTAAGTCGAAATTTAATTTTTTTTGCACAGTTAGATCAGATTAATTGTGCTCTTCAAAATAATATCCACTTTGATATATTTTTCGAACAAAAAAAAATTGAGCCATTTTTTACCAGTCTATACCATATGGTATTGACTGGTATTGAAATAAGAGCATACCTATGGTTTGAAAAGCGTACCATGGTGGTATGAACAAACCAAGACTGTAGGATGATTGAATACATGATAGTAGAAGTATATTAATTGTCATTTACGACTTTTAACATTGTATACCATAAGATACCATAAAATACCACCCTGTACCAGGGTGGTATTGTATGATATTTGGTGGTATTTTTTGGTCTTGTAATTTGTTCACCCAGAAATTTGTAGATCCAATAGATCATGATGAACTCGTCCCTGCTGTGCAAACGTTTTCAAAAACGAATGAAAAACGAAGAAGATACCATATGGTATGCAGTTGGTACCGAGAGGCCAAAATTTTTTTTCCTCAAAAAATATTAAAAATTGAACTCATTTTGTAGAGCACGATGAACTCGTTCTATCTGTGCAAAAAAAATTAAAATCCGAGTTAAAACGAAAAAGATATGAGTCAATTAAGAAAACTAGTGAAAATAAAAATGACATTTAATTCTCGATCCTTAGATCTGGATTTTCTAAATAAAGGGTCCAGATTTGGTTATTGATGGGTGCATAACCATGGGTTATGCACCCTATCTTGAGCCGTTAGAGACCGGATTGGATTGGAAACCGGATTGAATTGAGAAGGGTTTGGTTCGGTTCTCTAACAAAAAAATATTGAAAGGTTTCCATCTAAAACTCTATTTTATTTAACTAATAATACTATATCACCATTATAGAAAATAATTATAGTGTGGAAATTAAATTAACATGAAGGTCCTTTGCAGTGTAACGCAATTTTTATGTTAATCCCAAACGACAAATAAATGGAAACAATATCCACACTGATTGCAGAATTTAATGATTCAATCTCTTCAGTCAAAACTATTCACTTTATTTCCTTGTAATAATAACAAAAATGGATTTTCTCAGCCTCTTATAATTAAGAAGGGAAGAGCTCGCTCGCTATATGAAGCATATATATATATATATATATATATATATCAGACTCCCTAGTCTAGTGCAAGAGAAGAAATCAAGATTAGTAGAGCCTTTTTGTTGGAGAAAAATGAAGACGATGATCGGGATGGTGATGATACTGCTGGTAATCTCGAGCTCGACGAATCAACTGGTTTCGGGAGGTTATGTGTTGTGCTTCAACGATTGCATGAAACACACCTGCAAACCTGGAGAAGCTTATACTACTTGCCTTGTGAGGTGCTATAAACAGTGTCACAGTACTCCTCCAAATAGTCTTCAACAACAGAAGCATGAATCTCCAGCAATTAACTAATACAGAATACAAGTTATTGGTTCCATAGTCGTACTTCTTGTTTTTTCATCCGCATGCATATTTTTAATGTAATCCCAATATCTCATTTAATTTCTAGCTATCTCCCAGAATAAAACGGTTGATATATGGTGCTCTAAATTATTGGTAGAGTCTCTTTATGATGCGATGCCAAATTTTGGTCTCACAAGTTTTTTTAGTTGGATCTCTCTCACATTTTGGTCCCTTATAATGTTTGGATATATTATTTCAAAGCATTTCTAACTTGTATTATTAAATTTATTGATTTCGAGGATATGATACAACTGAAAGTTCGGTTTCGCGCGACACAAAAAAAAAAAAAGACGAGAGAAACAGCAACGGCGACTATAAAATAAAAAGATAATAGCACCAATAATTTATTACATCATATATCATTTTTGTTCCGCGCAGACATTGAAAATTTGGTTTCCATTGAAAATATGAAGATGAGAAACAAAACCAACGACTATCGAACCAACTTGAAATCGGTGTTAATTGTCGAAAATTTCTGCTACTGTTGGTGTTGATCATGGCTATTTGGGGGAGTACTATGACACTGTTTATAGCACCTGATGAGACAATCCGTATAAGCCTGTCCGGGTTTGCAGGTGTGTTTCAAGCAATCGTTGACACACAACACATAACCTCCCGAAACCAGTTGATTCGTCGAGCCCGAGATCACGAGCAATATCATCACCACTCCGATCATCGTCTTCATTTTTTTTTCTCCCTCCAACCAAAAAGCTCTATAAATTTTTGATTTCTTCTTTCACTAGGGGTGTGTGATATGCTTCACAGAGCTCTTCCCTTTTTGTAAGAGATTGAGGAAATCTACTCCCTTCGAATGTAAGGAAATAAAGTGAATAATTTTGACTGTAGAGATTGAGTCATTAAATCTATAATTAATGTGGATATTGTTTCCATTATATGTCATCTGTACTTAAGTTAAAAGAAAATTTACGTTACATTGCACAAGACTTTCGTGCTATTATTTTTCTGGTTGAATCCGATGGACTTCGTGATAAATTCCGGATGTACCTTGCTCTTTCTTTTTTTGTGCTAAAAAAATCACGTTTAGAGCGACAGTACATCGAGATCGAAACCCACAATCATGTAGTTAACCGGTCCTACCTCTATTATACAGTGCAATGAACCGATCGAATACATTAGTGACAACCGAATCACAAAAAACATAGAATGTGCACATATCCTATACCTACCTAATGTTGGGGGCGTAGTTCATGACTTTATCACAATTCTAATCTCTCAGTTTGAAGCTATCGTACAGATGCGCCCTCGTCCGCTACATCCAACACCTGAGTAGTTTATATAGAAATCATAACAAATGCTCTCAGATTTAATCTCGATCGAGACACATTATGCATACATGCACAAATTCTGGGGAAGCATTTCTAACTTGTATTATTAAATTTATCGATTTCAACTTTCAAGGACGCGATACTAAAAGTCTGGTTTCAACAACAACAACAAAAAAGACGAGAGAAACAGAAATGACAACTACGGAAGCAACTTGAACTCGGTATTAATCGTTGGAAATTCCTGCTTCGGTTGTTGATGGCTATTTGGATAACTGCTAGGACAATGTTTGTAGCACTTCCGCTTCGCAAGACAAATAGTATAAGCTCCATGTTTGCAAGTGTCTTTCATGCAAATGTTGACACAGTTTTCGTCATCTCCCGAAACCAGTTGATTCGTCGAGCTCGAAATCGCTAGCAATATCATCACCGCTACTCCGATCACTGTCTTCATTCTTCTTCAACAAACACCTCTACTACTAATTGATCTTGAGATCTTCTTGCACTAGAGGGTGTTTGATGCTTCTTCCACCACAGCTCTTCTCTTGCTCTTCTCTTTATTAGAAAACCCTAGTTCATAACTGGAAGAAAACAAAGATGGGTGCAATAAGTTTTGACTGTAAAAGAGTATCCTGAAGAGTAATTGCAACGGAAAAATGACAAGAAGGCAGTATCCTCTATTAATTACAAAATTAAATGATTCAATCTTTTTGGTCAAAACTGCCCCCCTCGTATCTCTATAAAAGAAGGAATGGAGTCTCCTCACTTCTTCACCATCAAGGGAAAAATAAAAAATTAAAGAAGTCTCAAATCAGCAACATACATATTATATTACACCCTCAAAAAAGATTTCACAACTTCTCCAGAGAATGAAGACGACGATGATCGGAGTGATCGTAATGTTGGTCGTTTTGGGTTCGACGACGAATCAAGCAGCAGTACTGGCGGATTACGAATCGTGTTTCAAGAAGTGCGTCGGCAGCTGCCCTTTCAGCAACCCGAAATTGTGCAACACGTACTGTTCCATAAGGTGCCAGAGTAGTACTGAACTAACATTACAGAAGCCGAAAAATCTGGCAACGACGAACGACGATTCTGATTCGACTCCGTAGCTAGTCGTGCGCGACTGCTACTAATTCTAAGTTCGATGTGTATGTCCTCGCAACAAAAAAAAAAATGATGTGCGCGCGCGGTGTAATTGAAACAATCAATGTAGTTGGCGAGTCTCTCTTTTGATGGTGTTTCGCAACTCGTTTATCCATATGAATGAATGATGGCATGATGGTAAAAATTGTGTTTTTTGACGAAATTTCGCGTGATCAATCCACTCTATAACTTCAAGTAAACAGAAAACGATGTTACTCGGTTCATTGGAGAGAAATAGAAAAAATAATGATGGTACTGATGATTGGATACATGACAATGCTAGTGATTTTGGGTTCGCGATGCCAAATGACCACGCGAGTGGTGGTGTTTGCGCCTTTGCGGATTATGCTTCTTCGTGTTTCAAGCAGTGCAATCTCTCTTATAGTCTGGGTGATGCAAAGTTGTCTAATCAATACTGCAAAAGAAAAAAAGAAGGAAGATGGTATCCTCCATTAAAGAGGATTTTTTGTTTTTTGTTTTGAACCTGCTCTATTAATTGTTTGGATTTCTTGCTTCGGTTGTTGATGGCTATTCGATGACTAGGACAATGTTTGTTGCACTTAGCAAGACAAATAGTATATACTATAGAATCCATGTTTGCATTTTGCAAGTGCCTTTTATGTTCACACAATTCTCGTTATCTCTCGAAACCAGTTGATTCCTCGAGCTCGAAATCGCTAACAATATCATCATCACCGCGAGAATTTCCAGCGATAAATACGGATTCCAAGTTGGTTCCATAGTCGTGGTTCTTGTTTCTCCTCATATTTTGTCTCATAATTGAATTCACTTAAAAAGAGATTTAAACAACATAAACGTTATGGTGTGAATGTGATCTGTTTTCAAAGGGTAACCAAAAAATAAAAAATCCCTAAACACGGTAATTGGCAGTAATTAATGGAGTCAATTAGAGAGTTATCCTACAGCGTAGTTGCAACGGAAAAGGTAAAAGAAGGCAGCAGCATCCTCTATTAATTATAAAATTAAATGATTCAATCTTTTTGGTCAAAACTGCTCCCCTCTGTATTTCTATAAAAGAAGGAACGGTTTCTCCCCCACTTCGTTACCATCAAGGGAAATATTAAACAACTCCCAAATTATAGCAACATACATATTACACCCTCAAGAAGAATTCAGAATCGTTATCTCCAGGATGAAGACGACGGTGATCGGCGTGATCGTGATGTTGGTCGTTTTGGGTTCGACGACCAATCAAGCAGTACTGGCGGACTACGCATCGTGTTTCAAGAAGTGCGATGGCAGCTGCACTTTGGGCAGCGAAAGATTGTGCAACGTCTACTGTTCCAAAATGTGTCGTGGCCAGAGTGATCAACTACAGAAGCCCGAAAATCTGGCAACGAATAGCGATTCGAAGTTGATTTCATAGTCGCGGCGATACTACTGATTCTAAAGTTCGATCTATGTCCTCGCAAAAAAATGATGTGTGGTGTATTGAACAATCGATATAGTTCAACCCTAGCTATTACCCTGAGTTGTCATGTTAGGTTTTCTTTATGTTAGTCGCGTGAGAATCGCGTGGTTGCTCATATCGTGATAAGACAAGTGCTATGAGATTCTAGTTTAGGTTTATCAATTGTCAAAGTACTTTGGCTACCGACATCCATCTATATATGAAAGAAAGATGATGATGATGATTTCCTTTAATTTTTTCGTCTAACGTCGTCATTTTTCTCCCCTTTGGGTTTGCGGTTTCATTTGCGCGATATCGTCTCTATTTCTTTGTTTGCACTATTACGTGCTTTCCCTTTTCAATATACGAGAAACCATTGAAACATCGTTTTGACATAAATTCACATCGGTTCACTGTATTGAACATTCTCTATCATAATGAATCTAGACATGCATGAATGGAAGAAATTAAGGAAAAGAAGGGAAAACGGCAATAATAATAAGTAAATGGAAACAGCATAATTGCAACAGAACAAGAAAGGAGCGCCATCCTTTGTATTAAATTACAAGTTAATTCAACCAAAAAAAAATCACAAAAAAAAAAAAATAACTACAAGTTAAATGAATCTACTTATAAAAGAAGAGGTAGATATTCGCCCACTTTTTAGTTATTGTGAAAATCAAGATCTCTAGAAATTAACATAATAAACCCTCACGAAGAAAACAGAATCTCTGGAGAAATCGTCGTTGCAGAAGAAGAAAAATGAAGACCATGGTTGGAGTGATTGTGGTACTGTTGGTTGTTTTCGTTTCGGCCAATCAAGTAGTGCTGGCAGATTATGCGTCGTGTCTCAAAAACTGCGATTTCGATTGCCATTTAGGTAGCCAGAAATTGTGCGATCAATACTGCGCGAAGAAATGTCACGGTCAGAGCGAAGAGCAGAAGCAGGAAGTTTTGGCAAGTGACGACGGTTCTAAGTCAATTTCATAGTCATTTTTGCTCGTCTATCCTCCGAAATAAAATGATGTGTATGTTAGACTATTGGTAAGTCTCTTTTCCGAGAAGATTTACAACTTGTTATCTACATTTTTCGATGACAGAATGAGATAATAGTAATATATGTTACGTTGAAATCGATCGATGATGCTCGTGGTGGTGCAATTCTCGGAGAGCTCTGATTCCTGTTACTATAGTCACCGTTTTTGTAAATTTTCTTATGTTAATCGTCATTCAAATCGAACTGTCCAAATTGTGACACGACTGGTACTCCATTATTGTTATGGCATTCTCATAACATCTAGCATATCTTTATATACAAATGACGAAAGAAAGGTGTTGATGTGACTTGAATCGGACTATCAGCCGCTACGACTGGAAGTCACGGGATCTCGACTGGTTGTAACCGCTTTTTCTTTACTAGATTGGAATAAGGTTAGACCTAGGAGAAGTACTATAAATACTTCTCATACTCCTCTGTAATCTGTATCTCCTCGATTTATAGTGAAAACTGGCTCTCTCCTGCCCGTGGACTAGCTAACACATATTGTGTGTCGTGTGCTCTCTGTTTTTGTTTTCTTGCTTTGTCGAAACCTCCAATTTCTCGATCCGCGGAAAACAATCGTAACAAAATGAATGAAAATAATTTAAAAAAATTAAAGGAATCAAAACAATAATATTGAGTTTTCTTCTTTCTTCTAATCCAAATTCATTCTCCCCTCTGGATTACGATTTCAATTATTGGAACAAACAAGGCATACAAATTAACAATAATGAAAACATCTGCTCTATAGCAACCAATATCAATTTCGTCGCTAAAGCTAGTCCCGATCCATTCGTACAAACGACGTTAGATCCCAAATTCCCGTCGGATACTCAAACACAAACGTCTGGTACTTCCCCGGGCCGTAACGGTCGGCGGCGGTGATGTAGAGGTGGTAGTTCGTGCCGTCGGCCTTGAGATACTCGCCGCTGTCGACGCTCACCAGAGTCAGCGGCGGCCGGTCAGGGTAAAATTTGTTGTACTCCTTCACCGCGAATTGGGCGATCGCCGTCACCTTCGGGGCCTTCAGGTTCTTGAACGGCAGCCACGAGACGGGGATATTGCTCTGCGGTGGCGGCGTTGCTTCCGCCGCCGAGAGGAGGAATATCGCGAGGAGGGCGGCGGCGGCGAAGAGGAGATTGGATGATGACATGGTTTGGTTTCTGTGTGGGTCTACTTTTGTGCCCACGAGTTGTATGTTTGTTATCCTTTTATATGGAAAATTGAGGAGGCTATATTTGGTGGTTGTTTAAGAAATTTTTGATCTGACACAAAGTTTAACGCTTTGTCTTCGCTGTATTGGTTTCCTTTTTCGCATTAATAAGAGAGAAACTAATTCAATGAAAAAAAAACTGTTGAGAATATCTAACGGATTTGGTGAGTTTATTTTGCTTCTTTTTTTTTCAAGGTAATTAAAATTCATGGTAATTTATTTTGGATATATCTGAAAGGGAGAAACCAAAGAAGGAAGTGTTCATCAGTTCATATATATCAAAGAATTACCAGATTCATAATTCATCGGTATCATAGTAACGCGTGAATATGTAATGATTATCGCTTGTTTGAGTCTAGTCGATTTCTTTACGAAAGCTTTTGTCAGATAAGTGATCATAAACGCGAAATGTAAAGACTAATGAAGCGAAGCGGGGTGTTATTTTATAATCAAGGTGTTACTTGTTTATTTTATAAGCAAGGTGTTACTTTGTATGGTTGTATTGCAGCCAATCGAGATTGCAAATGAGTCGAGTTATTCACAAACAATTCAGTATTCAAATTCGAATGGGAAAATTAATCAATAATCATGGACCCGCCTTTTAAACGTGTTAGGGTTTTGCTCGACTGCATGATTTAGTCGGATTATAAATATTTAGCCACCACTCCGAGTAAGATTATTTTCATAAACACTTTCTAAACAAATCGATACTTATGGGCTCACCTTTTAAATGTGTTAGGTTGTTGCGCGACCGTATGATTTAGTTGAACTTTAAATCTTTAGCCACCACTCGGAGTAGGATTCTTTTCATCAACACTTTATAAACAAACCAATCTCGTCACTATTTGTCCTTTCAAGGAGTCCTTACATGTAACATTTTTTAGGCAGTAATTTCTGAAGTTTCCGCAAAGGAAACATGACACCTTTTATTTACTCTGCGTCCTTACTTTTAAACCATACAAAGGAGCCTTGATAACAACTAATACACTGGTTGCTTTATCGAGTCGAACTTGAGTGGGCACTAGTACTTGTACTAATACTACAATCGATGCAATTGACAATTTTGTGTATTAACTTGTCCATGAACATACGCTATTCTCGAAAGTCCTCAAATTCTAGCCTATGGCATATGATGCAGTAATTAATTTGAGACATTGAAATAGTCTTACTCAATGAATATTTGTTGGTTTTGATTTCAGTTGGTCATGAGATTTGGTGCGGTTGAATGATATCTAGCAAATCGATTTGTAGAGATAAAAACTAGACACTAGCAATTAATTAAGGGCACAATCACACTTTAGATAAAAATGACATAATCAACTAATAATACATTACTAGATAACCAACAAAAGTTTATGTTATTCCTAATTATTAATCAAACAATGAAAAACTTAAAAACTAAAACAAAGACTGCTAAATTATCGTTCATGCAGGATCTTAATTTAACCCTTTAACTATACGTGTGAAAAAAATGAGCTCCATCGCACCAAGCCTCACGTTAACTTCCGTTCGGTACAGACTCCCCTTGGAGTCGAGCCTGTTGCCTTCAGCCACCATCACGTCGAGCTTATAGTTCATGCCGTCCACCACCTGGACAAGGCCCCTCCTAATGCTTACAAGTCTCAACGGATCTTTGAAATTGTTTTCCCAGTTGTGCATTCGTACCGCAAACTTGGCAATCTCCTGGATGCGATAGGTGTGTATGTTCTCTATCGGCTGCCACCCACCGTAGGGATTAGCACTGACGGTGGAGAGAACGACTGCGATGGTAGTCAGAGCCACGAGAAATGTAACAGGCTTCATCTTTCGTACGCAAGTGATTCTTCGTGTAATTCTGTTTAGGAAGATGTTTGATTGGTGTGTGTATTGGATGTGAAGCAAGACTAATTGTGGTGTGTATTTATAGGCTATCTTTCTTTCATTTGTTTGTTTTTCGGTCTTATGGTAAAGTTGTCCATTTTTAGTTATGTATCCCGTTATTATAGATGGTAGGTATATATTTTTGCAATGTTTATGCGTAACTTTGGCCGTAGACTCTCCTCTTTTACCGATTATTTGTTATCTTCCCAATAAAACATGTCATAGACTTGTTGACTATTCTTATTTTCTTACTGTCTAAGGTAAAAATATGTTAATATGAAGGGGAAATGTATAGACGAGTCAGGCGAAGAAGAGCTAGGTTAAGAGGAATATCCAAATTTGGTTTTTGGGTCTAAGTGGTTGGGTGAGTGTTGGTCGAGTTAGGTGCAAACAAGGTTTATTCGACCCATTGGGTTTCGCCCTGACGGTGTAAATGATGACAACTACGATAGTTGTGTCAAGAAAGAAAACAACATTAGAGAAATATTAGCACTTTACCCTTTATTACACCCTTAAAAATAAAAAAAACCTATAACAACCAGACTACAAAATCTAATGGTCCTAACTTTAAATGAAAAAATCAAAAGAGTTTTGTATGCAATTCTATGGGCCACCCAATTATAATTGGATGAGGTACTATCCTATATACTATGCCGATAGAAAAGGAAGAGGTCCAATTAGACACATTCACATAGGATCGGGCCATCAAAGACATTAGGTAGGCACACTTACATCAATTCATATTTCTCGTTTGATTTCGGCCGAACAGAACAAAATAATATAATTCACTCAGAGCTAGCATCCTAATGAGAGAAATTTATAAGTGAATTCAAATGATAAATTCATGCCTAGACATTTGACGCGATAAATTGAAGTCCACTAGCTACAAATAAATGCACAACATGATTTGCACATGTATTGGTGCAAACTAAATAAAATCTTCATTAGGTTGTACTCGTAAACAAGTTTAAGAAAACTTAATCAAATCAATTGTCTATAGTGTAACAATTCTGTTTAGTATCTTATTTACATGTTTGCTTTTTTCTATGAAAAGTGCATTTTACTAAATAAATATATAAATAATTGTAAAGTTAACACTTTAATTTATTAAATATGGATATTAAACATGTTACATAGGTTTTATATGTGTTTAATACGGGAGTTATAAAATGAATTATTGAATAGAACAAAATAAAACGGCTTGAGAATAATACAAATAGACAGAAGTTTTAAACGAATAAAGTACGTACGGGTACAGATACGTGTATTAAACGGAGTATTTACTAACGAAGCTTGTCAGGTTGTGCGGGTCAACTTGGAATTTGATTGATATGAGTATGTCAAGGACTGTGTGGACCACGTGGTCGTCCGCCCTTTTGCTTGTTTCTTTGTTTCTGTATCTATGTTTCTGACTTTGGGATTCATGCATGGATTGGCTCTGCTTTGCATTGGTTTGTTTTCTGCTATAGAAGTTGAAGCTGAAACTTGATAAGATTGTGACGGCCAATATGCGACATTGTGCTGGCCGTCACCTTCGGGCGGGGCCTTCAGCTGGTTGCTTCCGCCGCCGAGATGAAGAAGAGCGCGAGGAGGGCGGCGGTGGCGAAGAAGAGATCGGATGATGGCATGGTTTAATTTGTTGGTTTGGTTTCTTTTGAGTGTCTAGTTTTGTGCCACGAGTTGTGTGTTTGTCAGCATTTTATATGAAATTGAAGAGGCTATATATGGCACATGTTTAACAGGTTGTGTGGTTGTTTAAGAAAATTTTGTTGAGAATATCTAGGGGATTTGGTGAATTTATTTTGCTTCCTTTTTTTTCCAAGGTAATTAAAATTCATGGTAATTTTCTTTTGGATGCATTTGAAGGGAGAATCAAAAGAAGGAAGTGTGCACATATATATATATATATATATATATATATATATATATATATATATATATATATATATATATATATATATATATATATATATATGGTGGCTACTTCGGCGCACTCACTTGCACCCACTCTAAAAGTGTCCATATTACATCAAATTTTGAACTTTAATTAGTACTCTCAATCTAATATGATGATATGACATAGAATCATAACAAATCAATCTATTACCCTAACCCCTTAACCTTCAATTTTGAATCCCAAATTTTAAACCTAATCCCTAACCCTAAATCCCTAAATCCTTTAAATTAAAGTAAATTTTGAATGAATTTTTTTCAAATTCATGTGCTTCTTGTTCATAATATCATAAGCAACAATTGATACCGTTTTGACGTGAATCACATGCTCAGAATGACAATTATGAGGCGGGTGCGCTGAGTGCACCCAAAAAAGTGGGTGCACTGAATACGCCACCATATATATATATATATATATATATATATATATATATATATATATATATATATAAGGGTCAGACTGGCGTACGTCAGGCGTATACTATACGTCAGGTACTACTAATGAGATATCTCTATCTAGACCATGAATTAAATCGAGTTTGGGGTATGATACTATACCCTAACCTCTAATGGATAAACCCCAGGCACCCATTTTCTAAGCCCTAACCCGAAGTTTGATTAAATGAAAAACAAAAATTGATCGTTGAGATCGGCCGGAGCTCATCTAACTATATCTAACGGCTAGATCACCTGACGTATACTATACGGCTGACGTACATCAGTATTCACCATATATATAAATATATAAATATATATATATATATATATATAATTACCAGATTTGTAATTCATCGGTATTATAGTAACGCGTGAATATGTAATGATTATCGTTTGTATGAGTCTCACCGATTCCTTCACAAAATCCTGTGTCAGATAAGTGATCATAGACGCGAAATGGTGTAGTAGTTAAGGGAAAGTTCTTCGATTTGATTTAGTTTATGTCATAATCAAGATGTTACTTACGATTTTTTATTGAGATAAATCTTATTCAACTCACAAGACTAGCGAGGCCCGAGGATCAAATATGCCCAAGTTTTGGTGGGTAACTCCGTACAACAAAAACAAGTCCCAAGGAAGAAATATGACCCTTAGCAAAGACGACGAGTTTCCGTCACTAAATATCACTGAACTTTTAATCCTTTTAGTCTAGTGGTCGCTGAAAAAAGAGATAATTTTAAGAATACTTTCTAAACAACCAAATTTTGCTCATCTTCATCGGAGGTCTTTCAGTTTTTCGTCACTATTTGTCATCTCAAGGATTCCTAGGCCCTAGCTAATATATATGTAACATTTGTTTACGCTTCTGTAACGAACAATATATCTTCGTTTATTATTCCACTCCTCTACATTTAAACCATATCAAAGGAGCCTTCATAAGAACTACACTGAACCACTCGAGACGATTGAGAAAAAAAAAAAAAAAAACCCTAGCTCGCTCCCTCCCTATCTTGCTACCCGATCCACTGATCAATCTACAAGGGCTCAAACAGCAGCGATTGCGACCTCGCTCCCGGATGAACAAGCACGAGCGTCTGGTACCTCGACTTATGACGCGGACTGGTTTTAGCGGTCAGGTAAAGATGGTACACGAGGCCTCCGGCTCCTCCAGCCCCCAAAACCTCGCCCTCTTCCACGCTCACCAGTTGCATCATCTCGTCCCCGATCGGAAGAAACGGACTGACGTGCTCCCTAATCGCGAACCACGCAATGTCACGAATCTTGTGTGATTTTAACAACTCGAGCTTGATCGTCTTCCACGAGCTTTCGGACACGACCGAATTGTTGTATCGGGGAACGAACAGCAACTGCCTCGTATTCGATCTCGATCTCGGATCCACGAACACGAACGTTTGGTACTTGGTCTCCTCGCGAGCGCGGGTGGCAGCGGTCAGGTAGAGATGGTACACGATGCCCGATCCGGCGGCGAGAATCTCCCCTTCGTTCAAGCTCAGGAGGTTCAGTGGCGGCTCCTTGGGGTGTTGGTCGTTGTACGAGATCACCGCGAAACGTGCGACGTCGATGTTGAACCTGTATTGCAGTTGGTAGCTCTTTAGCGACACCCAGGTGTTTTCGGAGATGAGCGGCGGCACCCAGACGTCGTCGGGAAAGGCCGGCATAGAGGAGGAAGGCTCTGCTGTTGTGACGGCGAACAGGAGTGTCGCTAGAAGTGCCGTTGCTAAATGTGGTGATATCGTCGCCATTGTTCAGATTTTTTTCCGCTTAAGTATGTTTGTCTTTTTTCTGCTTCTTCTTATGTTGTTGCTAATGGTTGGGGAGTAAATGGATTTTGGAGACGGGAATTTATAGTCATAAACTGAGTGATTAGTCGAAACTGCAACGCCTTAAAAATAGCAATTTCTGATTAGAATATGTCCTAAATTTAAGTCAGATAAATAGTTTTATAGCCCTTGAAAAAGGGGAAAGGTTTAACTAAACGACCTTGTCTTAAAAGCATAATATATGTTTAAACGAGATATTTTCAACCCTCCAAATACGCAGAGTTCATCGACCAACTAATTACCCCTTTATATTTTAATTTGGAACAATAAAAAGTAATAAAAAAAATTCACATTATATGAAAATAGAAGCTTTATATTGTTCTTACATTCAAATATAATATCAAATGGATGGTTTTATATTCGAATCTCAAAATTGTTATCATATGTATATGCACATTTCGTCATTAAAGATGATGATTATTGATGATTAAACTGTTATTAAAAGTGGTAATTTTGAACATGTCCTGAATAGAGAGCTAAACAAAGCAAGTGTATGCATAGAGAACCAAAATGCATTTTCTCGGATTTGGTCCAATATAGTTTCCTCCTCTGTTTCCCGTCCAATCCAATTGTCTACTCGATGTTTATGAGCAAGCAAGAAATATGAGCCTTTTATAATCAAATTCGAATGGGAAAATTAATCAATAATCATGGACCCGCCTTTTAAAACGTGTTAGGTTTTTGCGCGACTGCATGATTTAGTTGAATTATAAATATTTAGCCACCACTCCGAGTAAGATTATTTTCATACACTTTCTAAACAAATCGATATATATGGACTCACCTTTTAAATGTGTTAGGTTGTTGCGCGACCGTGTGATTTAGTTGAACTTTAAATCTTTAGCCACCACTCGGAGTAGGATTCTTTTCATCAACACTTTATAAACAAACCAATCTCGTCACTATTTGTCCTTTCAAGGAGTCCTTACATGTAACATTTTTTAGGCAGTAATTTCGAAAGTTTCCGCAAAGGAAACATGACACCTTTTATTTACTCTGCGCCCTTACTTTTAAACCATACAAAGGAGCCTTGATAACAACTAATACAATCGTTGCTTTGTCGAGTCGAACTTGAGTGGGTACTAGTACTTGTAGTAATACTACAATCGATGCAATTGACAATTTTGTGTATTAACTTGTCCATGAACATTCGCTATTCTCGAAAGTCCTCAAATTCTAGCCTATGGCATATGATGCAGTAATTAATTTGACACATTGAAATAGTCTTACTCAATGAATATTTGTTGCTTTTGACTTCAGTTGTTCATGAGATTTGGTGCGGTAGAACGATATCTAGCGGAGCGATTTGTAGAGATAAAAATTACACACTAGCAATTAATTAAGGGCGCAATCACACTTTTGATAAAAAGGACATAATCAACTAATAACACATTACTAGATAACCAACAAAAGTTTATGTTATTCCTAATTATTAATCAAATAATGAAAAACTTAAAAACTAAAACAAAGACTGCTAAATTATTGATCATGCAGGATCTTAATTTAACCCTTTAACTATACGTGTGAAAAAAATGAGCTCCATCGCACCAAGCCTCACGTGAACTTCCGTTCGGTACAGACTCCCCTTGGAGTCGAGCCTGTTGCCTTCAGCCACCATCACGTCGAGCTTATAGTTCATGCCGTCCACCACCTGGACAAGGCCCCTCCTAATGCTTACAAGTCTCAACGGATCTTTGAAATTGTTTTCCCAGTTGTGCATTCCTACCGCAAACTGGGCAATCTCCTGGATGCGATAGGTGTGTATGTTCTCTATCGGCTGCCACCCACCGTAGGGATTAGCACTGACGGTGGAGAGAACGACTGCGACGGTAGTAAGAGCCACGAGAAATGTAACAGACTTCATCTTTCGTACGCAAGTGATTCTTCGTGTGATTCTGTTTAGGAAGATGTTTGATTGGTGTGTGTTTTGGATGTGAAGCGAGACTAATTGTGGTGTGTATTTATAGGCTATCTTTCTTTCATTCATTTGTTTGTTTTTCGGTCTTATGGTAAAGTTGTCCATTTTTAGTTATGTATCCCGTTATTATAGATGGTGGGTATATATTTTTGCAATGTTTATGCGTAACTTTGGTCGTAGACTCTCCTCTTTTACCGATTATTTGTTATCTTCCCAATAAAACATGTCATAGAGTTGTTGACTATTCGTATTTTCTTACTGTCTAAGGTAAAAATATGTTAATGTGAAGGGGAAATGTATAGACGAGCCAGGCGAAGAAGAGCTATGTTAAGAGGAATATCCAAATTTGGTTTTTGGGTCGAAGTGGTTGGGTGAGTGTTGGTCGAGTTAGGTGCAAACAAGGCTTATTTGACCCATTGGGTTTCGCCCTGACGGTGTAAAGGATGACGACTACGATAGTTGTGTCAAGAAAGAAAACAACATTAGAGAAATATGAGCACTTCACCCCTTTATTACACCTTTAAAAATAAAAAGGGTAAATAAAATATATTAGCCACAACTATTATGAAGCGGGGACTTATAGCCACAATTATGGAAATTCAAATTATTAGCGAAACGTTAACTATCTGTTAACAATTTCGTTAATAATGTTGACTAAACTTTTATGTTTTAAAGTTATAAATTAAAAGCAGTCTGGCGTGGCTGCTGCCGTGGCCGACAATGTGGCCTTCTCTTCAAAAATTCAATAATAGTAACGGACAGTTAGCCATATTTTCACCCGCAACAATAGTTATGACTAATAATTTGAATTTACATAGTTGTGGCTATAATTCCCCGCTTCATAATAGTTGTGGCTAATATATTGTATTTACCCAAATAAAAAACTTATAACAACCGGACTACAACTTCTAATGATCCTAACTTTAAATAAAAAATCAAAAGAATTTTGTTGCGATTCTATGGACAACCCATTTATAATTGGACGATGCGGATTGAAAAGGAAGAGGTCCAATTAGACAAATTCGCACTTACATCAATTCATATTTCTCGTTTGATTTCGGCCGAACAGAACAAAATTATATAATTCACTCAGAGCTAGCAGGGAGAAATTTATAAGTGAATTCAAATGATAAATTCATGCCTAGACATTTGATGCGATAAATTGAAGTCCATTAGCTACAAATAAATACACAACATGATTTGCACATGGGATAAATGCTACATTTGGTCACTGAAATTACTAAATCATGTCATGTTTAGTTACTAGAAAAAATTAATATCAATTTTGGTCACTCGAATTACTGAAACATGTCACATTTAATAACTCTCTCGTTAGCCTCCGTCTAACTCCGTTAACGGAGTTGGATGGTAACTAACGAGAGAGTGAATAAATGTGACATGTTTCAGTAATTCGAGTGACGTTCATATAAAAAAAGTAATTCGAGTGACCGAAGTTGGAAGAAAAAATAACCCAACAATCCCCACCAACTTTCTCAACAATCTCGCCAAAAACTTGAGTGATAGTTTGTGTCAAATCAAGCAACCAATGGATTTATTGTTTGTGCAGAAAATTAAAAAAAAATAATGCATTGTAACTATCCCCATCAAACAATCACCAAAACCAAACGACACTTAAAAGAAACAAGTCTATGCATGGAGAACCACTTGTAGTTCGACGGTATATAACCACTTGTAGTTCGACGGTATATAACATGATGATGCTACAAATTAATGATTAGATGTGCAAGTTCCAATAATTTGTTGTGAAAGGTGTAGAGCATTTTTGTAAAATTCAATGGTGAGTACAATTTGGTTTAGTCTAAGATGAATCGATTTGGAAGAGACTGATATATATAAATAACGGAAAAGTGTGGATTAAGGTGGAACCAGACACATTTTCTCGGATTTGGTCCAATTAATTTTTCTCCTCTATGTGATTTAGTTGAATTTTAAATCTTTAGCCACCTCTCCGAGTAGGAGTCTTTTCCTAAATACTTTCTAAACAATTCAATTTCGTCACTATTTGTCCTTTCAAGGATTCCTTACATATAACATTTTTTAGGCAGTAATTTCTGAAGTTTCCGCAAAGGAAACACGACACCTTTTATTTACTCTGCTCCCTTACATTTAAACCATACAAAGGAGCCTTGATAACAACTACACTGGTTTGCTTTGTCAAGTCGAAATTGAGTGGGCACTTGTACTAGTAGGGGTTGTTTGGATGAGTTGTTGTGTAACGAGTTAATATAAAAGTGAAATTCTCACAAAATGAGAATGTGGTATTTGTGAGTTATTTCACAATAACTACCCCCTATCAAATTAACTCAAGTACAAATCACTCATCACCAACTTTTGTAAACAAACGGGTTATTTGCACCCAAATAACTCATACGAATAACTCATCCAAACAAACCCGTAGTAATACTACAATTAATGCAATTGTTTACAATTTTGTGTATTAAATTGTCCCATGAACATTCATTATTCTCGAAAGTCCTCAAATTCTAGCCTATGTCATGATGCAGTAATTAATTTGACACATTGAAATAGTCTTACTCAATGAATATTTGTTGCTTTTGACTTCAGTTGTTCATGAGATTTGGTGCGGTAGAACGATATCTAGCGGAGCGATTTGTAGAGATAAAAATTACACACTAGCAATTAATTAAGGGCACAATCACACTTTTGATAAAAAGGACATAATCAACTAATAACACATTACTAGATAACCAACAAAAGTTTATGTTATTCCTAATTATTAATCAAATAATGAAAAACTTAAAAACTAAAACAAAGACTGCTAAATTATTGTTCATGCAGGATCTTAATTCAACCCTTTAACTATACGTGTGAAAAAAATGAGCTCCATCGCACCATGCCTCACGTGAACTTCCGTTCGGTACAGACTCCCCTTGGAGTCGAGCCTGTTGCCTTCAGCCACCATCACGTCGAGCTTATAGTTCATGCCGTCCACCACCTGGACAAGGCCCCTCCTAATGCTTACAAGTCTCAACGGATCTTTGAAATTGTTTTCCCAGTTGTGCATTCCTACCGCAAACTTGGCAATCTCCTGGATGCGATAGGTGTGTACGTTCTCTATCGGCTGCCACCCACCGTAGGGATTAGCACTAACGGTGAAGAGAACGACTGCGATGGTAGTCAGAGCCACGAGAAATGTAACAGGCTTCATCTTTCGTACGCAAGTGATTCTTCGTGTGATTATGTTTAGGAAGATGTTTGATTGGTGTGTGTTTTGGATGAGAAGCGAGACTAATTGTGGTGGGTATTTATAGGCTATCTTTCTTTTTTCTTTCATTTGTTTGTTTTTTGGTCTTATGCTAAAGTTGTCCATTTTTAGTTATGTATCCCGTTATTATAGATGGTGGGTATATATTTTTGCAATTTTTATGCTTAAGTTTGGCCGTAGACTCTCCTCTTTTACCGATTATTTGTTATCTTCCCAATAAAACATGTCATAGAGTTGTTGACTATTCTTATTTTCTTACCGTCAAACGTAAAAATATGTTAATGTGAAGGGAAATGTATAGAAGCGCTAGGTTAAGAAGAATATCCAAATTTGGTTTTTGGGTCGAAGGGTTGGGTGAGTGTTGGTCGAGTTAGGTGCAAACAAGGTTTATTCGACCCACTGGGTTTCGCCTCGACGGTGTAAAGGATGACGACTACGATAGTTGTGTCAAGAAAGAAAACAACATTAGAGAAATATTAGCACTTCACCCCTTTATTACACCCTTAAAAAATAAAAAACCTGTAACAACCGGACTACAAAATCTAATGATCCTAACTTTAAATGAAAAATCAAAAGAGTTTTGTATGTGATTCTATGGGCAACCCAATTATAATTGGATGAGGTACTATCCTATATACTATGCCCATAGAAAAGGAAGAGGTCCAATTAGACACATTCGCATAGGATCGAGTCATCAAAGACATTTGATAGGCACACTTACATCAATTCATATTTCTCGTTTGATTTCGGCCGAACAGAACAAAATTATATAATTCACTCAGAGCTAGCATCCCGATGAGAGAAATTTATAAGTGAATTCAAATGATAAATTCGTGCCTAGACATTTGATGCGATAAATTGAAGTCCACTAGCTACAAATAAATACACAACATGATTTGCACATGTGTTGGTGGAAACTAAATAAAATCTTCATTAGGTTGTACTGGTAAACAAGTTTAAGAAAACCTAATCAAATCAATTGTCTATAGTGTAACAATTCTGTTTGGTATCTTATTTACATGTTTGCTTTTTTCTATGAAAAGTACATTTTACTAAAGCAAGTAATGGAATCTCTTGGATCAAGACACTACCCTTGCCATCTTTAGCTACAGCATAAGTCATCTTTAGCCACCAATTCCACTAGAGTCAGGTCTTTCACGCTCTCCAGTCTCCATCGCATCTAGAACGGCCTTTCCGTATTAGACAACTCACTAAAGAGGACAGAAACGTATTTCTCCAATGATATTAATTGTAAAAAAATTTAATTTTAGGTACTAAAATGTAAAATATAAAATTATAGGTACTAAATCGTAATTTGTTGATGATCTATGAATCCAATTCATGGATCCGCCAATCCATCAATTGGATTTGGATCAAATGGATTGGATTTAAATAAATTGGATTAGTTGGATATTTTTAATGAATTAATGGATTGGATTGAGAATTGCCACATCTAATCGCAATCCAATTAATCTAATTTTTCAGTTTGACTTTTATAGAGGTAAAAAACGAGCTTCAGGTTGAGAGGTGAGAAATGCTGAGACAATGCTGAGACAATTCATTAAGGAGGGGAAATGCCGTTGGTTACTCTACGAAGTAAAATATATATTGATTGAATACTTATACTTGTTGTCGATCCATAAGATCGAGATTTTTAGGTTCAAGATTAGAGGTAGTATCAATAAACCAAGTTCTTATTCGTATTAGAATCGTCTTATTGCAGATCATTGAGTATTTGTTGTTACATTATTAATATACTATGATGGTCAGATAGGGTTTTGATATTTTATTTATTTATTTTGACCTTAGTTGTTCATGGGATTTGGTGCAATGCAGTAGAAAAATATCGAGCGGAAGAATTTTTATAGGAATTGAAATTAGATATTAGCAATTAAGGCAAGAAATCACGTTATGATAAAAATGACATAATCAGCTAATCACATAACTAGCTAGGCCAACAAAAACTTATGTTACTTATTCCTAGCTATATATATTGATCAAACTAACAAAGGAAAATATTTAAAAATTAAAACAAAGACTGGCTAAATTTATTGTTCATGAAGGATCTTAATTTAATCCTTCATATATAGGTGTGAAATATTTGAGCCCTATTGTGCCAAGTCTCTTGTGAACTTCCGTTCGGTACATACTCCCCTTGGAGTCGAGTCTATTGTCTCTAGCCGTCATTACGTCGAGCTTGTAGTTCATGCCGCCCAGCACCCGGGCTTGGCCGCTCCGAATGCTTACGAGTCTCAATGGATATATGAAATTGGTCTTCAAGTTGTGCATATCTACTGCAAACTCGGCAATCACCTGGACGCGATAGTTGTGTATGCACTTTATCGGCTGCCACCTGCTGGCGTGATTAGCACTAACGGTGGAGAGAACGACTGCGACGGTAGTCAAAGCATCGAGAAACGTAACGGGCTTCATATTTCGTATGTAAGTGATTCTTGGTGTGATAAAAACGGCGCTGACTAGGCGCTCACGTTAGCCACGTCAGCACATAACGGACTTTGTTAACGGAGTTGGACGGCAACTAACGGCGAGTGACTAAATGTGTCCTGTTTTAGTAATTATAGTGACCAAATTTGATATTAACTTTTTCAAGTGACTAAACATGTCCCGATTTAATAATCTCAGTGACCAAATGTGTCTTTAACCCTAGGAAGATGTTTGCTTAATATTTTTTTTTTTATTTTGACCCTAATTAATTGTTCATGGAATTTGGTGCAATGCAATAGAACAATATACAGTGGAAGAATTTGTGGAAATTAAAATTAGATACTAGCACTTAAGGCAACAATTCACATTATGAAAAAAAAAGACATAATTAGCTAATACCATAACTAGCAAGACCAACAAAAAGCTTGTGATATTCCTAATTATTAAGCAAGCTAACATATGAAAAACTTAGAAATTAAAAAGAAAAAATAAGAGACAGCTACATTATTGTTCATGATGGATTCTATTTCAATCCATCAAATATAGGTGTGAAGAATTTCAGCTCCTTTACGCCAAGTCTCTCGTGAACTTCCGTCCGATACATAACTATCGGGGAGTTGAGGCTGTCGATTGCAGTCGCCGTCACGATGAGCAGGTAGTTCAAGCCGTCCACCACCTGCACTTCGGCGCTCCCAATGCTTACGAGTCTCAACGGATGTTTGAAATGATTTTTCACGTTGTACGTTCCCACGGCAAACTCGGCTACCTCCCATACGCGATAGTCGTTCGTGTTCTTTATCCGCTGCCATCCGCCGAGCGATGATGCACTGGCGGTGGAGAGAACGATTGCGACGGTAGTTATAGCCACGAGAATTAATGTAGTGGCAGGCTTCATTTTTCTCGTTCGTAAGCGATTCCTTTTCGAAAATGTTGGCTTGGTGTGTTTTGGATGTGAATCGAGACTAATTGTGGTGTGTATTTATAGGCTATGGTGAGTTAATCGATTTTCTTTCGCTTGTTTGTATTTTGGTCTAATGGTAAAGTTGTCCGTTTTTAGGTACGTATCCCGTTATTATAGATAGTGGGTATAACATTTTAAAACTTTTTTGTAAGTTTATGTTTAGCTTAGACTATTGACTCTCCTTTTATACCGGTTGGTTGTTATCTTCCCAATTTTACAACATTACATGCCACAAAGTTGTTGACTATTCTCAATTTTTTTTTTTTTACTGTCTAGGTAAACAAAAAATGTTAATAATGGGAAAACAGTTGTTGTTATGCGATTAAATTAAAACCGCACCGAATAAGCTAAGCATGATTTGTGATTAATCCGTAATCATTTAAATGTGGTCTTATTCAGCCACGGTTAATAGGATATGTCGTTTTGCGATTTGAGGACGTACTAAACGCAAAGCGCACCGAAAATAAAAACTCGATTTAAACATATAGCTTTATGGTTCTTAATTATTGATTTGCTAACCAACAAACTTAAAAAAAAATTAATAATGTTCATGCAAGCGCGGTTACAATTAATCCCACGGTATGAACGATACTAGTTTCTTTACATTAGAAAGGCTCTCATAAACAATGGCCTGGTACATATCTCCCCCGGCGGCAACACTCTCGTTGGCCGGCGTTGCCGTCACTAAAAGCTTGTAGTTTGTGCCCTCCACGATCTGCGTTTCGCCGCCGTCCACGCTCACGAGCTTCAATGGCTCGATTCTGGGGCCGAGGCCGGAATCGTACGTAATCACCGCAAACTCGGCAATCTCCCTAACGTGTTTGTCCTTCAGGTTCTTTATCGGCTGCCACCCGCCGGTGACGGCCTCGGCGGCCTGGAGGACTATAGCGACGGAAGCAATAGCGACGAGAATGGTAATTGGCCTCATGGTGGTCGTCGTCTTAAGTGATCTTGTTCCCACCAGCTGTTGTTGATGCTTTTCTTTTTGGGTGTGAAGATAGACTGATTGTGGTATGTGTGTTTATATAGACATGGTAGAGAGAAATTATATGGTGGTTAATTAATTTGTTGCCATTTTGTTTTTGGGGACTTGAGGCAAGTTTCTATGTGGATTTTAGGTAGGAAAAATCCTGAACATTGATGGATTTTAGAGAGAAATGATAATGGTGGTTAATTAATTTATTACCATTTTGTTCTTTGGGACTGAAGGCAAGTTTCTATGCGGATATTAGGTAGGGAAATCCTTGACAATGATTGCTTGAATATTGTATGGTAATTTAATTATTTTTTTTCGGCTTTGCACATAAATTTGTATATGGTTCGGGGAAAATTCTTAGCTTCAACATAGGTTGGACGCATAAGCTCCAACCATCCACTTGTCAGTTGTTATTGGTGGACTCACCTTCCTTTTTTCTTAATATTTAATGTTCTTAATTATCCTAAATAAATTGAGAATTAAAATATAAAATAGAAAGATGAACTCAGCAATAAGAAACTGACATGTGGCTGGTTGGAACTTCTGCGTTCAGCGCTGGAGTTATGAATTTTCCATGGTTCGGGTCTTGTTATTGTGTACTAGATTTATGTATGTCATTATGCGGATTTTTTTTTTGGTTCTAAGGTTCGAATCTAAGATGTGCTAGATATACTCATTCCCACTTTACCACTAGACTAATCTCTTAGGGTTCAGTACTATGTCAGTCAAACTGTATTATAGACAGTCCGACCGAAAATTAAAAGTCATAATATAATATTTTGCAGCTTCATACCTGATAAAATTGCTTATCAATTTAGACTCCAATAATCGCTTTTTCCCCGATCAGACCACCGCTACGGTTTGGCAAGCATTAAAAATCAAAGTTGTTAAACAGGTTTCCCGGTTCTAGATTATTGATTCATTTAGTAACCGACCGACCAAAAAAAAAGAGATACAACTCGCTCATGCATGTATACATGATCGTCAGTTAATCCTCCGGCGACAACCCTACAAAGTGCTTTACACCAAAATAGTCCTCGAGAACCAATGCGCTGTATCGACCTTCCCGGCCGGCGGCCTCCGCCGTCAAGTAAAGCAGGTACTTTGTGCCTTGCCCCTGCTCCACTTGCGTATCGGCTCCATCCAGGCTTACAAGTTTCAACGGCGCCGTTTTGGCCCTCGAATTATAACTCTCGACGGCGAACTCAGCAATCTCCTTAACGTGCTTGTCCCTCAAATTACGTATCGGCGACCAGGGAAACGGCGGGATAGGGAGAGCCTCGGCGGCCAGTAGAGCTATAGCGACGGCAACAGTAGCGACGAGAAAGGTATTTGGCCTCATGGTCGTTTTCTTAATTCTTTTCTTTCCCCTGTTCTGTTGATGCTTCCTTTTATGGTGTGAAGAGAGACTTGGTTGCGGTATGTATGTGTTTATATAAGACTCAGTACGTAACTGATAATGGTGGCTAATTAATTTGGTTTTGTTTGGTTTTCTTGACTTATGGCAAGTGTATCTGGATTTTATTGCTAGGGTAGCCCTTATTAATGGTGGTTCAGTAAAATTTATACACAGATCTCTTCCAACAATTTGAATTGTTGACACTTGTTAGTAATTATTGGTTCTTAACATGGTATTAGAGCTGGTTTACGTCTGAAATCACATGTTTAAGTCCTTATAACTTCCAATTGTAATTATTGTCTTTTGCAAACTTCATGCTCATGAGTTCACTTTCGTTTTATCATTTTATCACTTCCAATTGTAATTATTGTCTTTTGCAAGTAGTCGGTACAATAAGTGTTGTTACAATTCTGGTATGCCATAAATGGTTAAGGTTCTACTTGCATGTACATTGGCGATGCCACATGGATGGTTGTAGTAATTGGGAGAAGAAAAAGAAAGGAAATAGTAAAAGAATATTAGTAACAGCAAGATATTTTATACTTTGTGACCTCCCGTTTATGTCAACACGTGAAATGTGTTGGAAGAAGTGTCGAAAATGTTGCATATGCAATATACAACATTTTTAGATGTATTTTTTTTATAAATGATCGTGATAAGTCGTAATATTGACTTACCAACATGATAATAAGTTGGAAGAGATACATAACGGTGTTAGTTTGAATTAGGACAGGTCCCATGCTCCACCTTGGAATTGAAACTTCCTTTGAGGAAAAGAAAATGTAGCTATTTGGTTTACTACGATTCAAAATCATAGAAAATTGACTTATTATATATGCTCCAGCCTCCGATTCGATTTTACAATTATTACTCAATGTTCAAACGACACAAGTTGCACTTCGCCGGAGGGCAGCTCGTGGAGGATCGCCGTCCAGTTTTGAATCCCCGACGGGTGCAGGGACGACTCGTCGCCGACCGTGACCACACGAAGCCGGTAGTTCGTCGAGCCGTCGGAGAGTTTCTGGTACTCGCCGCCGTCCACGCGGTAAAGGTCAAGTGGATCGTTGAGATACTCATCGTTGTGAACCGACACCGCGAACTCAGCCATATCCTTCACGTGCTTCGCTTTTGGATCCTGTAGCGGTAGCCATTCACCGCCGGCGAGTGCTGCTGCTTTGGCGACGGCGGATATGATGGCGACGACAGCAATCGCGACGAGCAGAAAGGGAGCTGGCCTCTTCGTCATCATTGTATTAATTTATCAGAAATTTTAATTTGGGGTTTTTTTGGTGGTGGTTAAACTTATGTTTGGTCAACTATGAAAATAAGGAAAGGTAGTGAATGATGATTATTAGTTGAGCCTTGAGCGTTACTTATTGTACTACGAACTTATCAGTTGTAGACTTGTAGTACATTTTTTTTTTGGTTATAAATTTAAGTTGTATTATATAAGTACATCTTATGGATTGTAGTATAGTACCAAGAGATTTTACAGTCGAACTATAAAATATTAGCGATGTCACTCGCAATTTTTCTACTAAACATAATTGAAAATACAGTGATTCTTTCTTTTTCATAATGGTGGCATAATTTTAAGGCAATACTAAATAATTTTATTATTTAGAAACTTAAAACAACAAACGTGTACAGATATTAGTTTGAAAATATCGTAAGGCTTTGGCTCACTTCTTGGTAAAAAAGTTTCAAATTCCTTAACACGAACTTTCATTTTATTTCTAGCTCTTTCAAATTTCTGATTTTGTCGTTGTTAGAAAAATATCATACTCTCGTTATGTTCTTGTCTGAACTCCTACATATTATTAGTCAATCCGCTTTGTATTAGACTCTTATATTTGATCAATTTTGAACATACTATATTATGTTCATCTCATTTTAAGAACGATATTACATCGGTATATTCGTAGTTGAATTAAACAAATTAAATCTCATTTTTATCTAAATTGTATAGTTAAAAACCATGTTACAATATTACAATTAATTGCATCAAACGCCGGCTTCCTTCATTAATTCAGTACGGGCAAAAAGGCAAGAAGCTGTTTCATCTTCTCGCCGGACTTGTCGTCAGCGACGCCGACGACCACCTCGTAAATCTGGACCTTACCGGGCCCCACGCCGCCGTTGGTGTCAGTTTTCAGGTGGAAACGGTAGACGGACTTCCCGTCGTCAAAGACCTTCACGTCGCCGTTCTCCACGCTCTGCAGCTTCAGCTGCTCTTTGCTACCAGCTGGCAGCTTGTCGTTGAACTGCTTCACGGCAGCTTCAGCCACCGCGGCCACGTCGGCGGCTTTCAAGTCCTTGATCGGCTTCCATTCGCTGGGGACCGGCGGTGGTTGCGGAAGGTTTAGCGACGAGGCGGATAGGAAAACCGTCGCGAAAAGAATGGTTAGGAGAATAGCAAGTGCCCTCATTTTTTTCTTCTTCTATGTGGTGAGATTACTGCTTCTGCATGATTGATGGAATTTCATCTAATCACTATATAATAATAAGGGTTCGAGTTGAAACTCTCCTTGCAAAATATTTAAACGTAAAATTTCAACAAGACGAACAATCGGATAGCATATTTCGTGGTTACAAAAAGTCTAAGAATGTCATTTCTTTGTTTCCTATGAATTTATTGCTTATATGTTGAGATTTGACAATGCGAGCAATCTTATGACAAAAATAAATGCAAATATTCGTAGTTTTTCATGCTTTTAATTTATTGATAACGTTTTCTTTGGTAATTACGAGTACGACTTCCGTCGTTATAAATACGTCCTTCGACGCTTCTAATTTCGATTCACGCAACAATTTCACAAAGAGATCGAAGCAAACAAACAGGATTAGCTAAAAGGGCCATACAAATTCAACGAAAATAATTAAACCATGGCTTTAGGGACGAGGAGGTCATTACATTTAGCGACGACTCTACTACTCTTGGTCATCGCCATATCCTTCTTCTTGTCCATGGAAGTAGCTTTGTCACTTGTCTCGTACGGAGGTTGGATCCCCGCAGATATGAGTGACCACGAACTACAAACCAGCGATTTCAAAGAATATGCGGTGTTTGCTGTGGCGGAGGAGAACAAGAAGACGAGGTCGAAATCCGAGCAGTTGAAGCTCGTGAGTCTAGACAAGGGCTTTTTCGGAAATGCTCATTCGACGGACTATATGTACTACAGAGTAGATATAACTGCCAGCTCGGCTCGCTTCGGCCTGGTCAAATACTCGGCGGTCATCTCGAACGTACTCAGTGGTTTACTGGCACTCGAGGACTTCGAGCGAAGGTAGATGAATCGAGACGAGGAGTAATCGATGATTGAGCGAGAGAGGACAACTCTTTATCGTGTGAAAGTTGTTACGTTAACGTGTATGAGCGTTACAACGAAAAATATGATAGTGGTTGTAATAATTGAGGATTGCATCATTTAATTTCTCTGGATATGTATTCAAGTCCTTAATTTTTTTTTTTACCTCAAGTCCTTAATTTTATTTCGTTCTATAGTTGTGGCATTCTATATTACCTTTCAAAATTAGCAAATAAATTATATGCAAATTTCAAGGTTTATGCGAATTTCAAACTCAATATCTAGCGAAAAGATTTGTAGAATTTAAAACAGAGACACAATCAATTAAGAAGCACACTCATATTTATGATAAAAAAGGACATAATGTCACTAGATAACCAACAAAAACTTATGTTATCCCTAATTATTAATCAAACTAACTTATGAAAAACATACTAATTAAAACAAAGACGGCTAAAATTATTGTTCATCATGAAGGATTTTAATTTAATCCCTCGTATATAGGTGTGAAATACTTGAGCTCCAATGAGCCAAGCCTCTCGTAAACTTCTGTTCGGTACATACTCCCTTTGTTGCCTCCAGCCACCGTCACGTCGAGCTTGTAGTTCACGCCGTCCACCACCTGGATAAAGCCCCTCTGAATGCTTGCGAGTCTCAACCGATGTTTGAAACCGTTATCCAAGTTGTACATTCCTACTGCAAACCTGGCAATCTCCTGGACGCGATGGCTGTGGATGTTCTTTATCGGCTGCCACCCACCATAGGGATCAGCCCTGACGACGGAGAGAACGACTGCGACGGTAGTCAGAGCCAGGAGAAATGTAACGGGCTTCATCTTTCGCGTTCGGTAAGTGATTCTTCGTGTGACTTTGTTGAGAAAGATGTTTGCTTGGTGTGTTTTGGATGTGAAGCGAGACTGATTGTGGTGTGTATTTATAGGATGTGGTGAACTGATTGATCTCTTTCACTTGTTTTTGTTTTTTGGTCCCGTGGTAAAGTTGTCCATTTTTAGTACGTAGCCCGCTATTATAGATGGTGTGTATATCTTTTTGCATTTTTTATGCGTACCTTAGCCTATTGACTCTCCTTTTTTACCGGTTATTTGTAATCTTTTTTATTATAACATTACATGCCATAAAGTTATTGACTATTCTTATTTTTACCGTCTAGGTAAAAAAAAATGTTCATAATGGGAATGTGAAACGTATCTAGCTAGGCGAGTTAGGGGAATGAGAGTATCTTCCTCTGAGTCTGAAGAGCAGAAAATAAACGCAAACATTGGTAGTTTTAAAGCTTTTTATTTATTGATTACGTTCTCTTAATTCCTCGTTTTTTTAATTAACGTACGTGGCGGTGGACATGTGCTGATTAGTAAGCGTATGACTTTTGCGTCAATATAAATACATTCTGCCACGCTTGTAATTTTAATTCACACAACCATTTCAGGAATAGATCAAAGCCTAACAAACACGATTAGCTAAAAGGACCATACAAATTCAACGAAACGAAAACCATGGCTTTAGTGACGAGGAGGTCATCACAATTAGCGACGACTCTAATACTCTTGGTCGTCGCCATTTCCTTCTTCTTGTCCATGGAAGTATCTTCTTTGAAATTTCAGCCGTATGGAGGTTGGAAACCCGCAGGTCTAAATGCCAGCGAGCTGCAAAATAGCGATTACAAAGAGATGGCGGTGTTTGCTGTGGCGGAGGAGAACAAGAAGACGAGCTCGAAAGCCGAGCAGTTGAAGCTGGTGAGCTTGGACAAGGGCTTTTGGGCTGATTTGCATTCAGAGGAGGAGTACTTCAGAGTGGATATAACTGCCAGCTCCGCTCGCCACGGCAAGGCAAAATACTCGGCCGTCGTCGTAAACGGACTCAGTGGTATATTAGTACTCGACGAGTTCGAGCGATCTTCGTGATGGTAGATGCATGGTGGCGCGCGAATGATCGCGCGTGACAGAGTGAACAACTTTTTATTATGTGAAAGTTATTACGCGTTAACTCATATGAGTAACAACAGACAATTACACGATAATGATAATAATAATTATTAGGATTGGATCCTTTCTTCGGATATGAATTCAAATTCTTGATATTATTTCATTAGTTAACTGTGACATTCAATATTATCTTTTGGAACTCTTTGGAAAAGAAGAAGAAAGAAGAAACGATGTCGAAGTTTATGCGAATTTCAAATTCAATTATCAATGTTCTAAGCCAAACTCGAACCGATCACTTAAGGAAAAAAACGTATCTAGCCTACTAGCCGCCCGTAATATTGAAATTTAATATTAACATATAAAATTTAGATGGTCCTTATCCAAACCGTCGAGAGATAAGCTTCATTAATTTTTTTTTTTCATACATTAATACATAGAAAATAAGTCAAGTAGTACTTCATCCACTCTTCTACACAACATTAAAGCATTTCCTATCCCAAAAGAAACCAATAATGACGGCCAAAAAAATTGGTCGCCTTTGCCCTCTTACCCTTTGTTTTCGCCGTTGAAGCTACGGTCCTCGGCGGATGATGATGACAACCATTATTGAAAAACATGAAAGAGCACAAAGTTTTGGATAGTATCTCTTAAGTTTGAAATATAGGTATAGCATTATATGGAAATTTGTAATAAATTTAAAAACTAAAGTAATTAGTAAGATTTTACCTTCTCTTCCTCGTTTATTATAATTCAAATCAGTTCCGCCTCATGAAAATTTCTAGCTCATTTCCCCTCGCCACCACCTACCTCTAGTAGCGCCTTGTAATTACAAATCTAGCGGAAAGATTTGTAGAAATTAAAACGGAGACACTAACAATTAAGAAGCACACTCGTATTTATGATAAAAGGGACATAATCAGCTAACAACATCACTAAATAACCAACAAAAGCTTATGTTATTCCTAAGTATTAATCAAACTAACGTATGAAAAACATACTAACTAAAACAAAGACGACTAAATTATTGTTCATGAAGGATTTTAATTTAATTCCTTATATATAGGTGTGAAAAACATGAGCTCCAATGCGCCAAGCCTCTCGTGAACTTCCGTTCGGTACATACTCCCTCCATTGCCTCCAGCCACAGTCACGTCAAGCCTGTAGTTCACTCCATCCACAACCTGGAATAGGCCCCTCCGAATGCTTGTGAGTCTCAACGGGTGCTTGAAATTGTTTTCCATGTTGTGCATTCCTACCGCAAACCTGGCAATCTCCTGGACGCGATGGCTGTGTATGTTCTTTATCGGCTGCCACCCACCATAGGGATTAGCACTGACGGCGGAGAGAACGACTGCGACGGTAGTTAGAGCCACGAGAAATGTAACGGGCTTCATCTTTCGTACGTAAGTGATTCTTCGTGTGACTTTGTTCAAGAAGGTGTTTGCTTGGTGTGTTTTGGATGTGAAACGAGACTAATTATGGTGTGTATTTATAGGATGTGGCAAACTGATTTATTTCTTTCACTTGTTTTTTTTTTTTTTTGGGTCCTATGGGAAAGTTGTCCATTTTTAGTAAGTAGCCCATTTTTATTGATGGTGTGTATATCTTTTTGCATTTTTTATGCGTAACATAAGCTATTGACTCTCCTCTTTTACCGGTTATTTGTGATCTTCCCGATTATAACACTACATGCCATAAAGTTCTTGACTATTCTTATCCGAAGTTCAAACTCAATTTATCAAATTTCTTGTCCAAACTCGAACCAATCACAAAAAAATGCATCTAACCTACTAACATCCCTTAATTGTTTTTGTCTAACCTGTTTCATATAAGTGAGATTTACGATTATTGAATTAAATAATAACGTATAATTAAAATTTTATTAAAAAAATGACATATAAAAGCTAGTTGGTAGTCATCTTATCTATACCGTGGAGAGATAAGCTTCATCTTTTCTATTATAAATTCCTCCCTTAATACATAGAAACTAATGACGGCCGGAAAGTTGGTCGCCTTTGCCCTGTTGCCATTCCTTTTTGACCTTGAAGCTGTGGTCCTCGGAGGACCATGATGGCAACCGTAATTGGAGAACCTGAACACGTTGGTTATACTCTTATAAAAATGTTACCTAAAATCTCTTTTTTCCTTTTTAGTAACGTGGAGATTGGAGGACATATCTATTTAAATACCTTCTGCCACGCTTCTAAGTTACCCACAACCATTTCACAGAGATATTCTCACGCTCGCACGCTTGGATTTAGTGACGAGGATGTCATCACATTTAGCGACGACTCTACTCTCCGTCGTCGCCGTCGCGGCGGCCTTCTTCTTCTCGTCCATGGAAGTTGCGCCGTCGTCGACTTCCCGGCAGCTGTACCTCGTCCCCAAGGATAATAATATTCATGACGTAAAAGAACAAATCATTCATTACTTAAACATTCTGCAATGACATTTTACAATTAATATGTAAGATAATCATACATTAGGTAAGCATTACGTAGCAATATCGATTGTATTTTACGCAATGCGTCACGGTGGCAGCCTGGCAGGCTGCGACTGTGTTCAGAGGAAACCCAACAACTGTGGTGGACGTCGGAGACGAACCCCGTCCGGTGGCCGGCAACCCGCTAAAACAGAGGAGAACAGGGGAACCTCTGTTTCCGGAAAAGGCCGAAACGGAGGAATTAGCTTCGGCGAGTAGGTAAATCGGCTACCCACTATTCATCATCGGATCAGATGATTAGAATTGGTCGGGGGGAGGTTTTTTTCTTCCAATCTCTCTCACTCCGACGGGTAATAAGGGAAAGAGCAGATACTCCGGGAAATTTATGGCTGGACAAGGAGGCCAAGGTCAGGGAACTCCGGCAGCCGTCTGGGAGGAAGAAGGAAATCCCTCAACCGGCGACGAACTCCACCACCAGCCACCGCCAACTGCTGCAGGAGGGAGAGGAGTACGCCAGAGGGTAAACGGCGCCAGAACGGGCGACAGAGCTGCTGAAACAATCGCGGAAAACGGAAAATACGGGCGCCCGAAACGCCGAAACGCGAAACGTTTCGTGACCTGAAAACCAAAATCGAAACGCGATAAATTGACGAGAAAGTGAAATTGACGAGATACGACATATCGCGAGATATCGTGATATTTTGGAGATATATTGACTTTTGTACGATATGTTGACCCGGTGGCGACCCTGACCATCTCTGCCGCAACTAGAGGGCGGGGAGTGGCCGGCAAAAGCAGAAAAAGCAAGCGGAAATCACTGCTTCTGGCTGAGCAAGGGCAAATGAAGAGGAATCGCAAAGGGTAGAGTCGATTATAGAGAGAAAGGTAACTGATTTTGCCGGCATGAATCTCTGTTACGAACGCCTCTGTTTTCTCTTCCGACGACGGCGGCGATGGAGCCCAACGCATATACGGGCCATTAGTGTGGACTTGGGCCGGGCCCAGCTCTTGTCGCAATTTTGATCCAATACAGTTTACTTCTTTCTCCGGCTCTTAAATCCCGCCGGCAAAATTGCCGCCCTCACTTTCCCTCCCGTTCGGCGAAAAACCCTCTGCCGCCACCGCGCAAAATGCGGAACCTTCTTCCTTCCGCCGCCGCCGCCTCCATCCACCGGGACCTCATCCCCACCACTCAATTCATACTTCTCCTTTTTTCGCCGGGGCTACAAGGCGCCGAGGAAGCCGGCTCCTCCGGCGCCGCCGAAACCCCCGAATGCAGAAGCCCCAGGCCTTCACCTTCCACGACGCCACCTGAGGATGACCCGTACAGCTGGATGTCGAAGCTGAGCGACGCCGTGGCGCGGCGGCACATGGACGTGCTGATGGAGCAAGAGGAGAAGTACGCGGAGGCCGTCATGTACGGCGCCGAGAAGCTTCAGAGCAAGCTCCAGACTGAAATGGGCCAAAGACAAAACGAATAATCGCAATCCCATTAACTAAAAAGATTAAGACACGATTCCACCTGTCAAATACCACCAACAAACGACCTAACATACATGAATCCATTTCATAGTTCTTTTCTAATAACCTCCTCAAAGGATCAAATCGAAAGACCTCTCCTACTACATAGAGAGAGCAACAAACACAGCATTACTAAAAAGACACATAAATTCAACACAACCAGACCTCGTCGCTAATTCCCCTTTGTTATAGTGACCTTGTAAAGTTGGTCGCCATCCTCTCTACCAACCAGCTCAAAGCAACAAACGTCTCCAGCTTCAAGGGAGTTCTCCTTGGCACTGCTTCCCATTGTCCTTTCGTTCTGCTAGCAGTCACCATCCACTTCCTATTCCCAACTTGAAGCTGAACAATCTGGGTTTTCTCCAAGTACTTGTCTGCAAAGCTTTTTGGCACCCTCTGCAAACCCAACTTATACAATCCATCAAGCTAAAAAAAACAACAACGCCAGAGGTCAAAAACTTTCCAAAGGTTAAAACTTTTTGTTGTTACCATGTTGCATTTGGTCAAATGAGGCTCGGTGACAACAACTTCGAAGAAAGGGTACACAGAGGTGAACTCGCTGCTGCTGCTGCTGCTGCTAACTACAGGGTACTCGATCTCCATGCCATTTGTGCCGTTGAAGATCGCGACAGAGAACCGAGATCCGCCCTCGTACTGGAAAACCAGAAAGTGCCCGTGTTTGAGGGAGTGATGCCGTGCAAATTCCTGCCATGTCTCGTTGACCAAGTACACGTTCTTGGTCCCGCCATTGTCAGAATTTGGGGTCCTTGCTTTGACCATCTGGATCTGCCACGTCATCCCACCCGGGACCTCGATGGAGACAGGGCTGGACAAAGGTCCCCCATGTTCCCTCACAAACTTTGAAGGCAGCATCTGCAGAGGATGAACACAAGGAATCAGACCTGTTTCATTGTATAGAAAGAAAGTTGCAGAGATGATGCTTACCAGCTTCTTGTCTCGGAGAGTGTCAGCAACAATCACCTTGAAGAAGTGAGGCTTTCTTGGATCAAACCCATCTCCAAATTCCTTCCTCTGGCTCATTCTCTGGCTCTTCAAGCTCTCTAAGAAAGGAGAAAGATGTTGAGTGCTGGGGAGTGAAATGGAGGCAGGGGAGGCTAAAGTAAACACAAGAAACAGGCAGGGGAGAATAAATGCTACTAGTTCAGCATTTATTAAGGGTGCAAGAACAAAAAGTTGGACGGCATTGATCAATGGATTCATGTGACTTCCGAATATCCAGTAAACAAAGAACTCAGAAACACACGTTTCCCCAAAACTCAACTGAAATAGTTAAAGGGGACCGATAACCGTTACGTCCTTGAACGATTTCGGTTTGATTTCAACGAAAAAGTGGATGAGTTTTTGGTTTCTTATCGATTTTACTATTTACATCAAAGCGAACTGACACCGCTAATTTTAAATATTGAGGTTGGACATAATTTGGTTTAGTTTGATATTGAATCGAGAGTTTGAAATATATTGATGGATGGAAAACCAAAAATCAAAATTGAGAATCAAAATCGTATAAAATACATGTTTATCTCGATTTGGTTCAAAATCGTATAAAGATTCAAATAGCACGATATAAATTCATTTGATCGGGTGTGAATCGAGTCGTTAACTATCCCTACAAACTCAACTGAATAGTAACAGAAGTAGAAGAAAGAAAATTAAGTAGAGTAGACAGTGATTTGCCAAGGGACTTATTCCACTGTCAGAAATTAGGTAAGCATCCCATTGAAATGAAAGGGAACTTATTGTTTAGGGTACTGGTACCCAAAATAAACTAAATACGTATTTTTACTATCAATTCTAAAACCAAAAGGAAAATAAATACTCTGTTATGTGACCTCCAAATAGAATTTCAATGTTTTGGTTGTGCTATTATATCACGTGAAGTTTTTTTTCTTTCATGAAGGTTCCAAAACATCCAAGTCCTTATAATAGCAAGACTGGCTTCACCTTAGTAAGAAAAAAATTGGTGTTTGAAAAACTATATCGTACTAGTGGTCTAGTGGTTCGGTCGAAAAAACATTTTATCGAAATTTAAATGGGTAGGTGACTTTTAATCGTACGAAACAGTTGAACCATGCCTTTTCAATCAGTGATGACAAATCCTACCCCGAGGAGGAGGACTATGTTCCCCAGCCAGGAATGCCATTTGTTATGCTTCTAGTCATCCATAACCTTTCTTCTGTGAAGCATAACATTTCAATTTTTAAATTCTTTCATAACCTTTCTTCCTTCTGGGGTCCGAACGATGAATGAACACAAAAATGGCTCCCAAGGACTAATGTCCACCAAATTTCTCGGCAACAACAAAACCAAAAACAGCCAGCAAAGGAAAACACCTTCCCTGAACAAAACCTAGACCAGACAAGTTGGCAAAGACAATGACGACGTCGTCGACGTGTACATGTCCCTTTGGCCCAACGGCCATGCATGTGTCACAGAATACTTTGGAATACCAATCGGCCATTCTCGAGCAGCTGAGAAGGGAATGGAGCTTGACATTGTTTGACGTGCGACTTTAGCCTGGGAATGTTAGGGTGTGCACTCCTACATCGATGACAACGCAGCTCCATCGACAAATGCTTCTCATTATCATTGCTTACCGTTGCTTTACCTTGACTGCTGATTTCTTCCATCACATCAACCGAATCTCGAAAGAAGGCAGTATTGAAAGAGTTCCAATGCTTCTTGTTCTTCAGATGGCCCGAGTCGAAGTCTTGGCTAATGACGTGCAAGTGTAGTTGTCGCATTGAGGGTTCCTGCAAAAACAGAGGATTCGGAGTGGGGATTACAAAAGGATCAGCAGAAGCAATTGAAAAAGAGGCATAAAAAGAAGCTTCAGCCTGACATACTGAGTGATAGCCCAGCCGGAAGACCAAGGATGAATCTTCTTGCAGGAAGCTTTCTGCCCATTTCAACCCCACGGAATGCATCGTCCTCAATTGCTCAATGTGTTCTTGATTCACATCAGCAAGTTGGTCAAGACCTCGCTGGCAGCTCAACACTAACAGATGCTTTTTTGCCTGTGAAACAACAGGGTGATACAGGATTCCGCCAAATGCTAACATAATGAGTGGGGGGGATAAAGGAATATGGTAACATTAGATCTAAAACACACTTGCACCTTTGGATATTGATCATTCAGCACGACCACATCGTCACACACCTCCAGCAATTGACCTTCATGCCTCCCAGGATGCATGGCAATATCGTATAGAGCTTGTGCCCACGAACCCCAAGTTTTTGAAACAACATTCCTTCTGTTCTCTTCGCTCATCTTTTCATCACCCTGCATACCCTTGTACTTTTTTCTCCTTTCAGAGTCGCACTCGTCATCTCTTTTATTCTTTTGCTCAGTGATAGACGACAGGCTTTTAAGGCCTGCAGGATTCTGACCACTTGTTCCCACTTCAGTGACCTGGGTCTTCACTAGAGATGCAAAACTTTCGAAAAGTGATGTATAAGCTCCACGAAGAACTTCACATCCTTTAGCGTAATTATCATTGAGACAGTTGGGTCTTTGAGGATTCATGTTCGGGCCCAGTACATGTATAACATGGGTCACTCCTTCCCTGGTATATAACGGTGAGTCTGAAGTGAGAGGAACAGCTACAGCATGTCCAGGGAGCAGAGATTTTGCACAATCCCTTGTGGAAACCTCAAGAGCTGGACCAGCGGCATTGAAGATTGCAGCATTCACACCTCCACCTCCAGGTTTAAGCCGCCTGTAATGCAATTATAAAATTTCTTCAGAATAATGTTAAATGGGGACCAACCAACAACCACTTTGCAGGTCATTCCTCTAGGAACATGTGATCCAAAAGTGATGGATATCAGTTATGCCACAGGTCAAAATAACCAGATAAGTTCTAAGGAATTTTAGCTCCATACATGCAGAAATTAACTGAATCATAATCAAATCACTTACCAGTTGGCGGCATTAGCTATGATATTGCACCTTAAACCACCTTGAGAATAGAGTTTAGTTATATCTCCAACAAAAGTGAAGAACTTATTTGAATCTATGTTTCTTTGAGCAGCTTTGCCCTTAACCAATGACAATATCTTTGACCTGTGGCTTAAGTCCACAAGAACAAGTCTTGCATTCCTGATCTTATTCACAAACTCTTCAACCTTTTCAACAATAATATCAGAAGCCTTCTCATTCTCAAACTGAAAATCTGACGTTGAAATGGATGGAAATGCAAGTGTGGGTACACTGCTCACAGAAGCATCAACAACGTGCTTATGTGGGTCCTGACATTCTTGGATATTTTTGTTAGCACCTCCAGACAACAAAGAACTGCTTTCTTGTCCCGCGGGGCGTTGATTTTTTTCCACGTCAACAGTTTCATGCACAGGAATCTGAACTATATGTGATGATGGTGAATCTTCATTGGCAGGAACCTCAACTTTCTTTAAGAACTTCATAATTCCAAGTTGGACTTTGGCTTTCGGGGTTTTCTGCCCAAAACAACCATTTGGGAGGGTTTCTGCAGGACCAAGTGCACTGTACACCTTAATTGCAGCTTGAACTTCACTATCATTCTGGCAAAACGTTATTCTTTTGAAGCCTTCAGTAAGCTGAGGCAGTTCCTTCTTCTGTAGCATTCTATTTACAACTGCAGCAGCTTTCCCACCTTGAAGATTCCCTTCATGCCCAGTGCGTTTCACAGACCGGGATATACAAACCTGAGCAGGAAAATCAAGCACAACAGCATGCACTTCTTTTGTGGAACCATCAAGCTTCAGAAACTCAGCACGCTGTTCTTTGTCCAAATTACATCTGTCAATGAACACACTTTTTCCCTCCTTCAATGCAGTGGCTGCACTCTTTAGGCACTGAGGCTTCGTCCCAGCTTTGCCATTGTTAATAGTGTCCTATCAGAAAGAAAATTAATGTTTGATATGCCTAGTTTTTAACCGAAATACCGCTGCAGTCAGTAGACAACAGCTCCTAACCTCTACAAATGAAGCACAAAAATAAGATAGTCCCAGATTCATGGGAGCACAATTGAAGAACTTCCATAAAAGCTATGAATTCATGCTATCAAACACAAGGAGACCAAGGAGAGGTGGCTAGTGGTCGTGGATTGGGAGGGAAAATTATGGGAACGGAGCTAAGGCATGGAGGCTCAGTGAAACATTTCGTTGAACACTTAGTGTTAAAACAATGAAAACAGAGAGAGAGAGAGAGACCAACCTGGCAAATACGAGCCCAGGACCGGGAAGACGATTTCATAACATGCTCGCAGAAAGTGGACTTCCCACTTCCCGGAGCACCGACGAGCAAGACGATGATGGGGCCTTTTTCCTTCTCATCGCCAACTGAAACCACAAACAGCCGAATGAACCGGAGTACAAAGGGAAGATTGAAAATGATATCAGAAAAGGGAATGGAAACCCTAAAAGCAGGAATACCTTGAGGAGTGGTACCGTCTTCATTGTCCGCGCCCATTTGCTGTGCTTGAGCCAGGGTTCCTATGAGTACGTGGGAATTGTTCGCAAAAGGCTCCGGTCACTACTCACAGTTCAGCTTCCACATGTACTGTGCAGCATTTTAATTTGGCGAAGCTCTCCAGAATCCAGACTTTGGCTCCCACAAGCCAGAGAAAGGGTCGAAGTGGAGAAGAAGATCGATTAGAGATCCAACCTGGCAGGCTAATAACGGACCAATAAGCATCCGACTTCACATATTTCAGCTGGTATTTTGTTGGCATTACCGCATAAGTACCACATCAGCAAAAGATGAAGAAAGAATCACCAACTTTAACTTTGCCATAAATTGCTTGAACAAATCTGAAATGTGGATAACGGAAGAAGAAAGTATGGTTTGCTAAGATTTCAATGGGACCAACAACATTCAAAGCTTCAATCAATCCTATAGACCTCAATACCACGAAACTTTACAAATTTCACCACCTCCGCGAGCAAAACCATCACAGGTGCTGCAAGTTTCTCACCAAAATTAAATCATTGAATGATTAATTATATCTAAATGAGGATACATAGAGTGATTCGTATAATAGACATACAAATCAAGCATCAAATGAGGATACATAGAGTGAAGATTCCATTACACTTTCGAAGGAATCTAAGTAGTATGCTAGTCCAAAGGATCAATTACTTTCCATTACACATTGCTAAATTTCAAGAAGATGATGATGCTAATGCTGACGAAGAAGGAAGAAAGAAAGGAAAAAAGTATGTACCCTGTTAGAGTGAGGAAGCACTCAGCTCCATTGATTTCCAGAAAGCGGAACTCACCAAAGTAAAGATTGCTCAAATCGTCGTTTGTCAAGTGTCGAAGAACTGGAGCAGCAAGAGGGCCCTGCAGATCATGTTCTTAGTAATGTAAGGGAGGATGCATGTAAGGCGGCTTCAGAAGATGAAATTCAGCTCTCATGTTACCTACTACAGAGAACAAAATAGTTTGTAGTTTATATTGATGAAAGGAAATCAAATAGTTTATATCAATCAAAACCAACATGTCGCCATTGTAAGGGATGATGCATGTCGCTTTATCCATTGAATTTGAACCCCCCAACTTATGACGGGTCAGCGTTGAGATGCAGAAACCAGAAACGGAAAGATTATCTTCAAAGGACTGGGCGAAATCCACCAAAAACGATTCCCCCCACAGATTTTTCCAGACTTACTCTGCTCGTCGCCGCCGCCGCCGCCGCCACTGCCGAGTAACTCTCTGTTCGTCGGGTTCCCTCTACTCAATCTGATCTGTGTGCAGAAAGGAAGTCAAAGGTTGCAGAAGAATCCTTCGTCCCTCGCGCGATTTTATTTCTGGGCTGAAGAATTGAAGAATAGGAAAAGAGGAACAAGGAAGGCGAGACTCGAGAGTCGAGAGGCGAAGGAAGGGCAGAATGGGGCCGAGTAAACCCAAAAAATGGGTTGTTCGGAAATAACTGGCCCTAGTAATTGTGAATAACTCGATTTTAGGGCTCGTTTGGAAGTTGTGATTGTTAGAGTTGTGATTGTTGAATACATGTATTGTGCACAATACAATGTTTGGAAGTGTCAAAGTGTAAAACAATGCATGCATTGTTTTAGGTAGGTCCCACCAACAATCACAAAAAATGATGCATTATACAATCTCAACTAAAAGTTGAGATTGTTGTGATTGTTGGTTTTAGATTTGTGTCAACTTTTTCTTTCCATTTATATCCTTAATAGTTTTTGTCTTATTCTAAAAGTTAAGGGTAAATGTGACATTTCCCCATAAAGTAACTTTATGTAAATCAATGCATAAAATAGAATCTCAACAACCAAACAATGTATTGTTAAAATACATCTATTGTATCAATACATGCATTTATATCAATCCTAAATAACTCATTAGTCCATTTTGAAGCCAAACAAATTATTTGGGTTAGATTAACTTAATGGAATAACCATCCAAGCGACCGCTAGATGAATACTACTTGAAAATCCAATCAAGTTCCTGTGATTCTCACAGTACACGAAACCGTGGTGACAAAATAGAAAGGTTGATTAGACGATGAGAGAAAGCTCTTCGATTTTGGTAGGGATTGGAAGATTGAATGTTTGGGAAAGCCTCGGTGAGCTTTGGGCAACAAAACATAAAGACATGCTCCTGAATAAGAGCTTCGATTCCAGCATGGATTGGAATAATGAAATGGACTGGGATGGCTACAGGGGATATCGGAGAAAAAACCCAAAGGCGGCGGGATGAATGTCTTCGATTACGGTAGGAATTGGAAGACTGAATATTTTCAGATAGTGACTGATAAGGATTCGACTTCTGGTGAAAGTGTGGAAGCCAGGATGCGATAAAGAAAGACTCTATTTTGAGTTTTGACATTGGCAAAAGTTGTATTTTGACATTGCTTTATAGTATTTCGAGATGGTGCAAATTGAGAGCGTAAATTGCAGGAGGGTGCAAATTGGTGGAGAGTGTAAGTGAACGGGTAAATTGTTGTTTGGATAAAAAAAGTAGGGGATGCAAATAGACCCAAAAGTAAGTAAATTATATTATTATAAAATAAATATATCAAATTTATAAAACATTATCACAAAATAATAAAATAGAAATTATTATATAATAATATATATTTTAATAAAAATAATCATAAAATAATAATACTTAAATAATAATTAATTATAACAAATGTAATAATCACTGGTCGAGGGGCCTCGAAACTCAACTCGTAACTAGTCATCTTACAGATTTCTCGTGCTTAATTTAACCACAACATGTCAACCGATACGGTTCTCGTGTCCACTTTAACTTTAAATTTGAATAGGTCAAACTTACGTAAACATGTTCGAAGATGTAAGTTTTAACTATTTAATCATGTAAATTGAGTTAACTAAACCGGTGTATATCAAATCACGTTAGAATATGTGAGTTAACCATATATTCTCTTTAATTTCGGCACAATTTCGAGTAAACAAAGAGATATTGATTTGACTACACAAACTTTGACAAACTTACACACCGGCATGAACACTGGACAACAACTACATTAATAATAGACTTAATTCACTTGCATAGCCATAACTTTCATGATTTTGACAAAATATAGCCACTTTTTGAAAAATACACGGTGCAAACTTCAAGCTCAAGAAGCTAATTTTCACTTGAGGGTTATGCGCAATTACAATATCTATAATTAAACCTCTATCAACAACTCTACAAACCAATAACTCAAATCAAAACCATACGAGGATTTAAATATATTCTAATCATGGAAAATCTGTAAATCAATGGTAAATTTCACTAATCATACTTTGGAGTTAACCCAAAAGCAGGTAGAATAGAAGCAACATCATCACTTTGGAATTTGGACAAACAAATCCCACCTTTCGAGTTTCCACTAATCATACTTGTCCCCCACAATACTCCATTTTTTACCTTCCTTTTCCCTAATCTCTCCCTCCACATTTTTCTCCTACCCAATCCCCACAAAATCAAATCCCTAGAATTTCGTTTCGCCACTCTCCATACACAGACTCGTAACAAATGGCCGAACCTGAGCTTCACCGCTCCACCTCCACTCTCCCGCCGCCGGCGGCGGCCGTCCTCCTTCGCCCAAGCCGCATCCCCCACGACGTCGTCATCGACATCTTCCGCCAGCTCCCGGCCAAGTCCCTCCTCCGCTTCCGCTCCCTCTCCAAGCCCCTCTGCGACCTAATCGACAGCTCCGATTTCATCCGGCTCCACTTATCCGACTCCCTCCGCGCCAAATCCCACCACTCCCTGATCCTCCGAGACTGGCACCTCTACACCGTCGACTTCGACTCCCTCGACGCCGCCGTCGGTCTCGAGCACCCGCTCTCCGTCGGCGGCGGGACCGAGGCGCTCGGCTCCGTGAACGGCCTGGTCGCGCTCCGGAACTCGGAGCGGGATCTCGCGATCTACAACATCGCGACGCGGAAGGTCCGGAAGCTGCCCGTGAGTGAGGTGGAGCCGCCCGGCGGGCAGCACCTGAGGACCGGGTACGTGTTCTACGGGTTCGGGTACGATTCGGTGAACGATGATTATAAGCTGGTGAGGATGGCGACGTTCGTCGGGGATGAGAATGCGTGCGATACTTACAATTACGATTACGAGGTGAAGGTTTATAGCTTTAGGAGCAACTCGTGGAAGAAGATTATGGATGTCCCGTTTTATATCCGGTTCTTGCATAAGCCCCTGCATCAGGTTTTGCATAGGAGAGGGTATGGTGTTCTTGTTGGTTCAGCTCTGCATTGGGTGCTGCCTCAGAGGGCGATGCTGGGTTTGAAGAATTATATTGTGTCGTTCGATTTCGTTGCTGAGAAGTTCGACGAAGTGACTCAGCCGGAGTATGAGAATAAGGATCTGAGCTACCAAGTTGATGTGGGGGTTCTGGAAGGGAATCTGTGTGTGATGTGTAACTACGAGCATGTATGCGTCGATCTCTGGGTGATGAAGGAGTACGGAGTGAAGGAGTCTTGGTCTCGGATGTTCTCGGTGCAGAAGATTAGGAATACTACTACATTTGGGTTTTTGAGGCCTTTGATTATTGCTAAGGATGGTAATGAACTGCTATTGGAAGTGAACGACGAGAAGCTTGTATGGTATGATTGGAAGACTGGGAAAGCTAGAAGTGTGAGGATCCGTGATGGGCCGAAATCTTTTGGTGCTGTAATGTATGTGGAGAGTCTTATTCCAGTTGATGATCCTGATGAAGTCGAGCGGCAGCGACGGTTAAGGGAGGATGCCGAGAGGGAGAAGTTGAGATCCGAAAATAACTATGGGTAAGTCTAAACTTGTTCTGATATATACTAATCTTGTGAACATTGATGATCTTGGGGGAAAAATACTTGTCCTCTTGCATGTATATCCAGAACTGATAGCTTGTCCAATGTCTCCTTGAAATTCTGGTGATGGATCAGAAAAGAAGAAATGTTCTTGCATTTTGTTGCAAGTCTTTCTTTACACATTGTGTATGTACTTGAAACTTTAGCTGTTGTGGCAATAGAATTTATTATCTTGTGGACTTGCTTTTCAAGTCAATGGAAAATTTTCACTTACAACAGCCTGCAAGTCAACTGGAGGTCAATATCTATATTAGCCTGCTGATCTCTGGCTTAAAGCCTATGATCTGTTTATATAGTCTTTGATCTGGGTCAATGAACGGTCTTCTTCAATAAATTTCATCAATTATGCGGGTCCACATCACATTTCTGGCTGGTTGTGATGTGGAAAAAACATGTACTGAACAGTATTTCTGAAATGCTAGGGTTCAAGCTCATTTTATGTTTCAGACTGTAAATTTGGTGTCCACATGCTTCAGTCCTCCTTTTATCAATTGACATTGACCTGCAAGTTGCAAGTCATTGTTATGCTTTTCCACAAATTCTATTAGCATATTGTGATGATTTTTCTTTTTTCATTTTGCTGTCTTTCGTGGCTTAGCCTTCTAATTACTTGTACTGATCGGTTCTTCCTCGCAGGGATGACTTCTTATCAGTTGGATTTAAACTAAAGTTGTGACCAGCAGAGAAGACCCGGATGACCAAGAGATTGTCCGCTGGTGCGTATCCTTCTGCTGTCTGATTTAGTATTTCTTCCCCAGGGACTTCATAGACCGCAGTTTATTTTAACGTATTCGGTTGAGGTCTGAAGTCAGTTTTGTTGGACCTATCTGATAAATGCTAATCGTTGGCATGGAAACTGCAGCGAGCTATCCGCGGAGAAACATGGCATCACAAAGTCCATGTGACGCCATGACAAGGGAAGCCGAGGCATGTGGAGGAAAACCTACATCTTCCCTCAGCCCTCAGCAAGTTAAGGATGTGGTCTCTGGTTGGGAAGGTTTCAGCCTTGGGCAAAGCATCATTTGCCTGAAATGTACTAGGATTCCTGAGAGATATCTTTGTCATGTTTCTTAGGAAGAAGAAAGAGCTTGTAGAAAGGAAAGGGATCATCTGTAGACTACCTTGCACCGATCAAACAACCAAAACAAAAGCTAAAGAATAAGAAAGCAGAAAGTGAAAGCGACCCAGAAAACAAATAAAGGAAAGCAACAGAAAACAAAAGAGGTTGCTTACTGTACATGCATTGCAGGTTCATACCCGACGGCGATGAGAAAGGTGCAGCTGTATTACCTTTTACTCCATTTGTACCTGACTGAAGCTTGATAAGAGGGGAAGTAGAGAAGAGTTGTATGCAGGTTGCTGCTTGGTTACTGCATGTGCTTCTTCTGCTTACTTTCTCTGATGTAAGTGATGGCTGTGTATATTATGTATTATTGCTGAAGTCTCTATTGTGTGTTGTATCCTTTGCTGCAACTTACCTTGACATCAGTGTACTGCTGTGAGTTTGACACATAAATAGTCTGTTTGTATCTTCTTGCTTGGTTATGCTGCTGTAATCTGGATCGGATTGCCTTGTATCAAGTGCTCACAGATGTATAAATTTACTACTGAGTGGTTTACATGGCCAGTCTTTATATCAGCCACTGCTGTAGAAAGTAGATCATTTGGTAGTGACAATACCGGGGAGAGTATCTCAATATTCATACAGTATTTTGCTTTGTAGTCGAACCCAAAAAATGTCAGCTTCGTAGGTCTGTTGTCTTACGATGCAGAGTTGTGGCAAATGGTCTCGTTTTGTCGTGTGAATCTGCATTCTTACACATTGCCTGAAATATGATCGCGTTTTTCTATTACTGTTCCTTAAAATTGTGGGCCAAAGTTAGGGATAGCGGTTCGGTTAATTGAACTGAAATCGAATGATTCAATCCAAAATTGAAGTCGATAATGGTTTATTGATTTCGATCAGAATAAACCGTAAACAAAAAATGAACCCTTGAAATCATTAAGAAATAAGGATTGTGGGTTTTTGGTTTAAGGGAAATCGAAAAATGCTTATCGATTTCTACTCATTATGAAAAATTTATAAGGCTTAAAATCGATTCGGTTTTGGTTAAAACCCATCGAATCACCACCCTAGGGTAGAGTAGCTAACCTTCATTGAATTGCATTTGGACTGTAATATGATATCTTTGTATAATATTGACTTAATTACATTGTTTATATTAGAATGGGGAAGAAGATATAGATCACATATATCACACTATATAATATATGTGATGTGTAATTGGGATAAAGTCCACAAAAAACGTTCCAGTACCACAGTCCACAGATGGGTCTCATCCTACCGTCGATCTCGTCCACAACAAGATCTTAACGGTCAGTATACTCGACATCGCCCCGATCACGTGACCGTCCTGGCTAAAATAGCGTGAGCTCCACCGCACCTAATAACTGCAACAGTAAAAAAATGAAAATATCATTTTGTAAAAATTAAAAAGAGAGAAAATATTTAATAGCGTAGGATTTACAGTCCCTGGCTGGAGATTAAGGCTCGGAAAGACAGAGAGAGAGAGGGAAAGAAAAGAAAAAGGAGAAAGAGAGAGGGAGAGACCACCGCCGCCGCGGCAACGCTTATTTCCCCCGATCACTCCCCCGCTCTTTAGCTTCCGATCGGCGGCTTTCTTCTCTGAATTGATTCTGTTTTCCACCGGCGTTGTTTCTGTTTCGGATTTCGATGAGTGATGAGGTGAATGATTTGGGTAGGGTTTTGTTGATTCGTGTGGAACGGGAATTCTAATAACTGTGTGGAGGCGTTTTTTCGCATGCTGTTTCCCCCAGCGTGCTAGCCGGCGGGGATTGCGCGGTCGGATGTCTCAAAGGCGATCGTCGTCCGTCGATTGTCCCTCCCAACGCACTGCCGGTGGCGGCGCCGCTGCTGCTGCAGCCGCCGCCGATTACCGAGTCTCGGCTAAGCGCAAGTTGGACGATTACGTGTCTTCAGTCGAAGAGGACGATGAGGACCCGGCCGTCTGGGACCTGGTAAGCGTGAGAATGCGGAAGGACGATTCCCTCTCCGCCGTTAACTCCTCTTCCGACGGTCAGAACCAGGGTCGGTTTTCATCGAGCGGCGGCGGCGGGGTTGGCGGTGAGGATGGGCCCGTCTCTAGCTCGGGGGATGGCGCCGGAGACGTCTCGTCTCTCCCTTCTTGTTCGCGCGCGGCGTCGCCTCCTGCCGTGGGGCTCACTACGTCGGTTACGAGGCTCCAGTTCTTCGTCCGGATGATCTCCAACGGGAATCACATCGTTATCAATGCCAGTTCGGAGGACACCGTGGAAAAGATTCTGTTGAGAATTCAGGTCATCACTGGGATTCCTGCTTCCGAGCAGAGGTTAATTTACAACGGGAAGCAGCTGCAGCCGGAGCAATCACTGGCGGAGTGTGCGATTCAGAAGGATGCCGCACTTCATTTAGTTGGCCGGATGCGGAGTACAAAGCATCCACAGACTTGCCGGGTAGTCGAGGAATTGGTAATGCTTATTTGCAAACTATGTAAAGGCGGGATGCATCCCGCTTATGCGCCTAAGCAGATTACAGATTTGATGACCGAGTTCTTCAAATTGACTGGAAACAGTGAAATTGAGGACGCAGGCGGCCATTTTGAGATTTTCATGTCATACTCTGCTCCAGAAGCATTGGTGATGCTGTATATCTCGACCACCACAGGTAACAAAGAATGTGCTGATAGTTCGATTAAGCACTTCGTAAACTCCTGTAGGGCTTTGCCAAAGTCATTGCATGCGAAGTGTGCACTTGTGATCTTAGAATTTTGCAAGTTGCTTAGGAAGGTTGCTAATGATGATCTTCTGTATGTCTGCTGTCGAAGCATTCTTGGTTCATTCTTGGAAAATGATCTGGGGTGGCGTTGGTCATTGAAGTGTGGGGTAGGTGTGGACGATGTAAAGGCATCTATTACGATATCAGAGATTTTCCCTTTTGTTCAGGAGTTAGCTACTAGGTTGTGCGATGGTCTGGATTCGAATCTGGAAACTCCAGGAAGTTTACGGCCATCAGCTACTGATGTTCGTGACTTCTCTGGATTCTTGTCACCATTACGGACTGCTATAGCAGAGCAGTTAAGAACTGGCCGACTACTATATGCTGAAGAGATTGAGCAGCTTCGTGTTATATATTGGGACTTGTTAAGGAAGATGGATCAGTGCCTTCTTAAGTTGGACTCCTCGACTTCGAAGTCAAGTGGAGAAGGTGAGTTGAATCTTACATCAGGGTCTCAGTATCTTGCCATTTTGAAGGAACTGAATGAAATAAGTAAGCTTTACGAGGGTTCCGAAGAATTCTGGATGATGTTGAAACTTAGAAAGACTTCGATTCGTGGTTTGATCGTTAAATACGCTAAGAGAACTGATGATCATCAATGGCTTCTTCTGCACAAGGATGTAACAGATTTTGAGTCGCGGAGGCATTTGGCTATGATGATGTTACCTGAGGTGAAAGAAGACTATGAGGATCTATACGAGATGCTTATTGACAGGGCACATTTGTTGGAGGAGTCATTTGCATATATAGGCCGTGCTGAACATGAGTCATTGCATGGAGGTTTATTTATGGAATTCAAGAATGAGGAAGCTACTGGTCCTGGTGTACTGCGAGAGTGGTTTCCCTTGGTAGTTCAGGCTTTATTCAACCCACAATATTCTCTTTTCCTGGCATGCCCAAATGATCAAAGAAGGTTCCACCCTAATCCTGGTATGACTCTACTCGTGTTGGAATCTACTGATTCTTATCATGCTGTATCTAATCTGTATGCAATCATGGTGGTGTGTCATATAGTAAAATCTCTTGAAGTCACGCCTTAATTCTCGAACTTTACTTAGTGATACTGATTGGTACAATAGTTTAATCTCAGTTTGTGGTGCACCACCAGATCAATTTAGGAGTAGTCTAATCCCCTCAGCTGTTTGACTTAGGATGCTCGTACCTTCGTCTCTCAGAGAAAATATCATTAGAGCGGTCGGTTGGAGTAGTTATACTGGATAAGTGTCGGGGCCATTCATTTTAATATGATATACTTTCCACATCCATAGTTCATAAAGTCATATGATAATATTCTTTATGATTTTAACCTCATCCAGGTGTCCTTTATTCAGTAATATGGTGTAACCAGTTTGGTATTGGTTGACTTTTGTTTTCTCACCTTACCCCCCCCCCCCCTTTTAAAAAGGCATTGCGTCTATTAACAATATTCCCTCTTTGCTAGACTAGTGGCCAAGATTTTGAGGTTCTATTTTGTTGTTTAATTGTATCATCCATGTTGGGATTTGCAGCATCTAAGGTGGAACCGAGGCATCTCGAGTATTTCACCTTCTCGGGCCGATTAATCGCACTAGCTTTGATGCACAAAGTGCAAGTTGGAATAGTTCTTGATCGCGTCCTTTTCTCGCAATTAGCTGGAGGACACATATATTTGGAAGACATAAGGGATGCAGACCCAATCTTGTACAGTAGTTGCAAGCAAATTCTGGATATGGATGCTGACTTTATTGACTCCGATGCTCTAGGACTGACATTCGTTAGAGAATTCGAGGAGTTGGGGTCCAGGAATTTTGTGGAACTCTGCCCTGGTGGGAAAAATGTCATAGTAAATAGCAAGAACCGAGAAGAATATATCAACCTCCTGATTCACCATCGATTCGTCACATCAATCTCTGAACAGGTCTCGCATTTTGCACAAGGCTTCTCTGATATTCTTTTGAATGGAAGCCTCCCTAGGTTCTTTTTCCAAAGTTTGGAGCTTGGAGATCTTGATGGGATGCTGTATGGGAGTGAAGGTGCCATCTGTGTTGAAGATTGGAAGAAACATACCAACTACAATGGCTTTGAAGAAACAGATCCTCAGATATCCTGGTTCTGGGAGGTATGTTTTTCCCCTTTTGGCTAGTTGGTTTATTTACTATGGCCTATGCCTTTTTACATTGTCGCATAGCATTTTGAATTTGTCTATGCAATTGTGTGGATTTGTTCAGAAGAAATCTTGTATTCTATCAAGAAGCTCTGTGGGGCTTCTTTTCTCTTAAAGTCTGGACAACCATTTGAAGGTGGTTTTTTAATAAGCTTGTCTGTCTTTATTAGCTATATATTGTTAATATCCTGGATTGGCAGTCTGTTTCATGAATGTTAGTGAAGTTTAGTTGACCCTCATTTGCTTCAGAATCAAATGGTCGATGTGCTTTGTCTTCAGGTACATTTTTCTTTTCTTGTAACATGACTGTGTTAGCCTATCGAGTTTTGCTGTCTTTGGTGATCTCGCCTTACATCATAGTGAAGAGAACCTTGAGTTCCTTTTCTCACTCTATTTCCGTACTAGTTTCTGTTTGTTTTTATTTTTTATTTTGGGTGAGAGTGCTGAATATTAGAGTTCGTAAGTGATGTATCGAAGGCTTTTTTTTTTTCTTTTTTGGCTACTGGTTTAGCAATCGACATGGGAACTCGTTCCTGAAATATAGGCTCAACACGTAATCTGTCATTCAATGTGTATTGGTGAATGGCTGCTTGGTGGCAATTTTGAAACGCAGCAGAAAAGAAAAAACTGGTGGTAATGTGCCATCCATGTAACTGTGTGAAAGCTACGAACAAGTAGATGTTAAGTCTGAGTTGGTTCTCAATTGAAATTGAAGGTCTTTTCTTTTACAGCCTATGTCAGAACTAACTTCATAGTTCCAACTTACAAATTCATTCAGCTTCGAGGTTTCAACCATACTGTGATTGAAATTGAATGGCTGATCTGCCGCTCTATTGTTGAGTCACTACCCCATCTGTTAGCTGGGAAAATCTTGCGTCCTGTGTCGTGTATGTGTCACCTTATTTTCATTGTGTCACATTGCAGATCGTTGGGGAAATGTCAGCTGAGCAAAGGAGAATACTGCTCTTCTTCTGGACATCGGTGATGTATCTTCCTGTAGAGGGTTTCCGAGGCTTGAGTTCTCGGCTCTACATATACAAGTCCAGGGAACCACATGATCACCTGCCTTCATCCCACACATGCTTCTACCGCATCTGTTTCCCGCCTTACCCATCCAAGGACATCATGCAAGATCGCCTCCGCGTCATAACCCAAGAGCACATTGGTCGCAGCTTCGGCACCTGGTGAAATGCCTGGGTTTAGAGGAGGCGCGTTCTTTAATCTGCACATAGAAAGAACGAAAAAAAAAGCTATAAAAAAGGGAAGAAGAAGAAGAAATCAGGTTTTGTACAGATAGGGTGTTTGATGCCAAAAGTCGGTTTCCTATAATTTAAGGAAGGTCCATTGTTAGGGTTTGATCTTTACATCGCAGCTGTCGTCGTCTCGTCGGGTTATGGATCATGGAGGTTCCATGTCATTGCTCTGGTCTGGTTCGTTTTTTGTTTCGACGGGTAGGTCTGTTAATATAGGGTTCTTAAGCATATGAATAACGGTCTGGAGTCAGAAAGGAAGCACAGAAGGGAAATTCAGTGCTTTCTTCCGTAAGACTTCTCTCCCCTTTCCCCTTAGTTTTAAACTATTGACAATGAGTCTAATGATCTAGTTTTTCTTCTTTTTTGTCGCTATTTTCGTCGTAAGTACGCAGAATCATGCTTGCAGTGACATCTCAAACCCTCATCTCGAAAGTTCTGTGTTTTCTCGGTTTGGATGTCATTACAACACGTACGAAATCAAGTATCGTTAACGCCCAGTCTAACAGAGAGTCGCAAGAACTCGAATCCAGGTCGTTGGCGATTGACTGTCGGGTCATCACCTGTGTTTGGTTTCTAGGATGGCTTTAAGAGCTAACTATAATATTACACTCTAAGTACACTATTATCACCAATATTGATATAGAATAAGCTTCCGAGCTAAATGCACAAACCAGCATAAAATTAAACCATTCCGACCTCCCCGAATCCTATGATTCCACGTGGCGCGCCACGAATGCTGACGTGGACACGCACCGTACAATAATAACATCTCCCACACTCCATTCTATACTCCACAAAGATCCCAACACTCAAAATATTTCTCAAAACCCTCCAAATAGAATCGTGGTAATGAACATCGAGAAAGCAACAAAAGAAACATAGATAGATAGATAGACAGATCCCATGCTTCATGATCCAACTGAAATCAAAGCCACCATTCATTCCTCAGTTCCCTCCACAGCGACTTCTCCTTCTGCTTCTGATGGCTTCTCAATCACAGCTGCCACCGGTGCCGAGGCCTCTGTTTCTGCTTCCTCTACCGCGACCTCAGCAGCAACAACGGCAGGCTCCTCGACCTCTGCTGCTGCTGCTGCTGCTTCTTCAACTGGCTCCTCAACTGCTGCGGCGGGAGCAGCTTCTTCCTCCACAACTTCCTTTGTGACGATCTCTTCAGCTTCCACTGCGGCTGGTTCTTCCGCTTTGGCTTCTTCCACAACAGCAGCTGCAGGCTCCTCTGTTTCTGCAGCTGGCTCTGCTTTGGCTTCTTCCACAACAGCAGCTGGCTCTTCCACTGCAGGGGCGGGGGCGGGGACTTCCTTTGACTCGGTCTCCACCGGCAATGCTGCAGCTGAATCAACCTGCAGAAAGGAATATCCAAAACAGAAATGAGACAGAGCTTCTTTTTAGCGACCAAAGAAATGGACACAAAAAAATCTTTCGCGACGGAAAAGCTCTGGATTCAGTGACATGGGGATTTTCGTATTGTGATCATCATCGATCGATGATCTATACAGAAAGATGAATGAAAACCCAGATAGGAAAACGTATGTATCATGTCTGTAAACTAAGTACCTCAACGCTGGCCATCTTAAGGAATCGGGAGAAGGGTCTTGAAGAAGGTTTGGAGATGGAGAAAGAGAGAAGGCAGAGGAATATAAGGTGGCTGAAGTTGAGAGTGTGATGAGATGAGCATAGTGTGGGAGAGGTATTTATAGAGGCTGTGAGAAGCATAGGATCGAAGTATTGTAATTGATTTTGATTAGAAAAATGGGAGAGGAGTTGGTATTTCTGTGAATGATAATATTTAAAATTGGAAAGGAAGGTAGGGGAATGATCAGAAAGATACATGGGAGGAATCTTTTTTTTTTTTTTTTTGCAATTAGCTAAGACAGTTACCATGTTACTGACACATATGGATGCAGATGTTGTGTCCAGTTGTAAAATGCATTCTTGCTGTCAAATTGATGATCTCTTCTTCTTTCTTTTCTTCTACAAATTGATATATATTTGACAAAGTTTAGATATAAATTAAGATTATCGTGAAAAATTAAGATCTAATATGTAAAAATTTAGCGTCATCAGAAGACGGTAATTTGATCTGAGCATGCAGCTAGCTATCATTCGCACGATAGAAGTAATCAGGTCAATATCGATTTGCATGCTCCTTATCGAACTACAACTGGACAAATGTTTGGGGTTAACTCGCCTAACTTTAATAAATATTAATTATTTTTTATGATAAGGAATATTCTACATGATTTTTTTTTTGTAAGGTCATTTGGTTATACGAAAAAGAAGATACAGATGAACTGGCATGGTAGTGGTGGAGTGGAGGCCACTACTCTCCTTCATGTGAATGATCGATCATATGACCACACCATCACAATTAGGTTTCACCCCTTTTCCCCCCTAATTTCTATCATGATTCCATGTTCTTTGCTTTTCTGATTTGCTTTGATTAATGCTAACTTAATAACATGCACTTTTTTTTATGTCCAAAGAGATATTGGCATCGGCACATACATTCAATTATACTTTGAATACTTACTAAATTTATGAGAGTGGGCGATTCGATTGGTAGGTTGTAAGAATTGAATATGAAATCACACTATATTAGCTTTCATGTCTTGCTACTTGAATCACTTGGTAGTTAATTTGACAACATACTCTTAGCAAAAAAAAAAAAAAAAAAAAAAAAACCTCAGTTGCTAGACTGTCAAACTTAAACTCGAAATCACATTATACCAACTCTAGTAGTTTCCCACTTGAATCACTCCTAGAGGTTTTGGTGGGAGAGCTAAAGAGTAAAGAGTGATGAAACATAAGGGGTAAAAAAAGACTTGTTGGTACCAACTATGTTCAGAATTAATGAGAATGCATAATGGATCTGAATAGTACACCTTGCTAGCTATGTCCAATGGGTTATTGGGTTCATTAAATATTGATATATGAAGATAATTTCAGAAGTTAAAATAGTAATCTTTAACAGGTGAACATGATGATGATTCTAAAGTTCAAATTATGAATCGAATAGTATGCACTTCTTATTATTATGATGAACATAAAACTAAAACAAAGGGGTCCAATTTTGGTACTATATTGGTCAAATTGTTGGTTGCTTTTACCATCTTTGGGGCATATATGTATATATTTCCCTCACTTTCCCCCCACTTTCTATTCATATGAGAAATTTTGAGCACATAAAGGAACAACACAAATGTGAAATAATTATGATGTGGGACTTTAGGAGGAGGGGGAGGCAAGCAAATTGCAACAAGGTTGCCTAGGCCGGTGCTTGTAGGGACCTAATTAATATCCCCCACCAAATTTCATTAGTAGTAATTTCTATAGTCATCATGGATTTTTCGCATTTTCTCGATGTTTGTGAAACTATACGATATGATTTCATGATCTGATCGTCTATTAAATGATGTACTAGAGTCTGATTTGATGTATCAAGTTTTGTATCGTTTAGTATCATTGCACAATTGAACAAAGTTCGATCGATAAGGTTTCGTATTATAATATGATTGAATTTTCAAATGAGTTTGTAGATAGTTATATCAGTCAAATTTTATCAAAACTCTCATTGTGCATGAATACAATAAATAGATAAAAAAAAAATTTACAAGAGGCTTGAACTACCACGACAACTTTGACCTAGTTAAAAGGATCGATATCTTGAAGATGATAGTCAAGTTCGTGTTGTTGTCGCATCATTTTGCTTATGATACAAGAAGTACTAGGCCATCATCAGTGTTCCAACTCATATTTTTCATTTCAACTCGCTATTACAAGCCTGACTAGGCTGTACATGTTGTTCTTATAGACCATCTTAGCCCATAAAGATTCGTATTTTGCCTTTAAGTACTCATATTATATTATTATTACACCAAACGAAGAGCGCATAGAATAGTGTACACTTGTTAAACCTACTTAACATCAAACATCCTATTCCCATATTAGTATATCACATCCATATATATCATGGTCACAATGACACCTAAGATAATACCACTTTAAGAACATGCCCTTACTAGTAGGGAATTTTTTGATACATACTAGTTGGGGATTGCTCTCTAGCTAGTTAGCATCAATAATGAAGTGCAATATTAATGGAGGTGGAGCATGTGGGATGGCAAAGGAAGGACGTGTGTTCTTTAAACATATGTATGCACCATACGTACACGCTGTAAAGTCTTCAGAAAAAGGGTTATATAAGGAACCAAAAGGAAAGGGCGGTGGCCGAGTGTCCCCCAATCTCTACATCTTTATCACCCATGTAATGTAACTATCTGTTATAAATCGCTTTGTTCCAATAACTCGAGTTGATGGAAGTGATTCAGGGATGAATCTCAATCACTTCCATATGTAAGAGAGTGGTATAAGATTAATAATAATCTTCTCCCAACAACTCGTGTTATTGTGAATTGTGAGTAACTGGTTTTTGACTGGTCGTGTGTTCGAATCTCCACGACCTCCAATATTAACAGTTGATTAAAACACAAGGTATGGTGGGCCTGTGCAAACTTCAAGTTGTGAGTTGGCTTTCGTCCGAGAAGGCGTGTAAGAGAGTGGTATAAAATCCATAATAACTTTTTCCCAAAAACTCGAGTTATTGGAGCCAACTGATTTATAACATGGTATCAGAGCCTTCTGTTATTGAGTGATCGTATATTCGAAATAGGCTTCTTGTTCAAATTATTTGGACCAAACAGTTCTAAAGAGTTGAACTTCCAAATTTTGAGCAAAGATAGATGTGAATCAAGGCACCTAAGGATATTTTGTTTGATCTAAGGCAACAAGAAATCTTGGGGGTTGATAATGAAGGCTTTGATGACCGATCATGGTAATCAAAACATCTTTTGAATTGCATGAAGTACTTTTGTTTTCTCTTTGGAAAAGGTGGGTGGAAGTGTTAGATCATTAAAGGTTAAATTAGTGTCACCTAAAATGAAGGCATAGATTGAATTAGTAGGGAACATCTTAGGTTACATATGCTTTATTTTTCTCTGGAGTTGATCTAGAAGAATCAACTATAACATTTCTAAATCGAATTGGAGGTGAACATAAAAAGAAACAAGATCTTCGTTAAAATTAAAGATTTCATCGAATGGAGATATTTGATTGTGTTGATAGAAGAGTTTAGGATAATGACGCGGATGGGTTGCCAATTTTGACGGGTAAACCTGCATACACCTAAATTATGGTGGATCTATTTGGAAACGACCTACACCCATCCGATCATTGACGAATCAATTTTAGTTGAGTGGTTTTGAATGGGTCTGACGAATGACTCACTCAATTCTCATTCCTATGAATGAAGATGAACAAACTAAAGCAAACAAGAACATCAAAAGCTTAAAGCAAATAATGTAGCCAACTTTTGCCAACACCTGAGATGATGGTCATGGTTCAAAGCATCCAAATCCTAAAAATTATACCATATCATTCATTTAGCTTTGAACAATCCAATCAATTACCCATTCATGCTTTCAAGGGCCCTTCTAAGTCATCCTTAGTAAGCTAGCTAGGTCAATTCCTCTTTTCTTGCAAACTCTATTGTGAAGTTAGACCTACTAATTCTTCCTTCCTTGGCAGTTGGCAACCATTACTCTCGACTCCTTCTAAACGAGTTTCAAAGTTGTTTCATACATACACTTGGACAAGTATTTCATGAAAGAAAGCATCTTATTAATTTTCGCTGATGCCACATTGCTTCTAAAACCTGAACAGATCACACTTACAACTATGGCTAGTTATTAATCAAACATTTATCGCTCTCGAAATCAAAATCCATCAACGAAATTTTCGAAATAAAATATTAAGCAATAGAAGTTAAAAAAAAAATAGATAAATAAGATGTGCAAGAAAGAAAAACATTAACCACACAACATATCAAGCAAACACTCTCTTGCAAAATCATCAAGAAATGGAGTTCCTCCACCGCCTCGCCGGCGTCTTCCGGCTGCTCCCCTGCCCCTCCCCTGCCCCCCGGTGATGATGATCGCCACCGTGATCACTTCCATCCAATCCCCCACCCTTACCAAACATACTCAACTTCCTCCAACCAACCGCCCACGCTGACGACCCATGCTTCTTCCCACCACCACCGCCGCCGCCGCCACCACCGGCCGCCGCGGTCGCCTTCTCGAACTGCCTCTGCAAGCTCTCCAGCTCCCCCTGCAGCTCCATGTACTTGGCCTTCACCGTCTCCAGCTCGAATTTCAGCGTGTTGATGTCCTTCTTCGCCGCCGACCAACCTTCTTGAAAAGACTGCGGCGTCCCCTCCAGCAGAGTCTTCCTGTTGGGCACCATGGGTTGGTAGAAACCGGCCGCCGCTGCAGAGTCCCCTGTTTCCTTGAGGCTGCTGTGGTTGTTGTGGGCTATGGCATTGCTGATTTTGACTTGCTCGGAGAAGAGGACTTGAACCACGATTCGGAGCGGGAGGCGCTCGTTCTGCGCGGCGTGCATGCAGGCGTCGATGGAGAGCTTCTGACAGTCCATTACTCTGCAGAGGCGCTTCCTCTCGTGCTCTGACAGCGTCGGGTGCGCCTGTGTGTGTAACAACAACAAGATGTTTGAGTTCAATTCTATAATCAGTTAAACAGCGGCGGAGTCAGAAATCTGAGCGGGGAGGAGTTAGAAAAATCTGCGTTGTATTGTACATACTGCTTCATTTCTATAATTTGTTACGAAATTTACATGTATTGTACATATTTTTTAGAGTTGAGAGAGGCTATCAACGTGGTGGTTCCACCACTGCACTTACTATTAGGGGTGAGTATCGGTCTATTTGGTTAAATCAAGATAGAATCAAAGCTAAAATAAAGATGAAGATCGGATCATAATAGTTCATTTGGTCCGATTCAATCTGGTTCAAATGCAATGTGGGTCACTTTTTCCTTAAACGACATGGAATAAAACCAAATCAGATTAGATTTGTTTAGATCTGGTTCGATCCGAATACTGAACCGTTCAGGTGTAGATCGAATCGATGCTTACCCCTACTCAAAATAACAATACAATGCAACATATACATAAGGGGTGTGCAACGATTTAATCCGCGTGAATCAAATCAATGTTAGAATCCGATTTAGATTGAATGTGTTACGCTTTGATCTCGATTCTATGAACCCTCCTAATAACTAAGAAGAAAAAGAAGTTCGAATTGGACCAAATACAATTTCTATCTGATTTCTGACCTCAATTTTCCTTTGTTTTGATCATGTACTATCAAAATTATCGGACCGAACTATTGCACAACCCAACATCCAACATAAAAAGCTCAAGCTTTTGATAGATGCCAAATTAAAATGATCATTTAGGGAAGTAGAGAGGGTTTATGCAAGTACCTTAAGGTAAGAATCAATGGCCCTGTAAAGTCCATCGTCACAAGTCCTCGCGGATTCAGGCAGAGCCTCAGCCAGAACCTGAAACTTAGTCAGTGACAGGTTTCTGTCTCGAGCAACCTCTGTAAGATAGCTATCAACAAGCCTCGCCACTCTCATCTTCGCACTAGGATGATTATTACCACCACCTCTCTGAGCCGCCATTCCATCATACATATTGCCATGCTTCTCAGAGAACGATTGCCTGCTAGGACTAGAGCTCTCTGCAGTCTGTTCCTGCACAAGGAAATGCTCCAACAGCCTCTGCACAAGATCCACATCGTACATTGTCGTCGTAGTAGTCGTAGTCGCAGTCGAATCCCCACCGCCGCGGACATTGTTGTTGTTGTTGTAGCTAGGAATCAACAGGTCTGCCAATGTAGCCTGCTCGAACTGCATACCGACTCGCTTCTCCAATTCGGTCACCAGAGCAGGCGCAACTCGCAGCATGTTCGCCATCCTCAGAAGCTTGAGAAGGAAGCTGCAAGAGACACTGTCCTTCTGCGGCGGGATGATGCTGATCAAGCTCTCCACAATCATCCTCTGGTCCTTGCTCTGCACCGAGGGAGCGAGCGGATCGTCCTTGTTCGTCGTAGTTCCTCCTGCGATGATCATGTGCAGCCCGCCTTTCCAATTGCTGCTGCTGTTGTTGTTGTAGCTGCTGCCACCACTGCCGCTAAAATCACTGTTATTGCTTCCTTCATGAATGCCACCACCATCTTTGATCATCCCAGGGAGCCATTTCGTAGCATAGTGCATGATTGCAGCACCGATTAACTCGAATCTCATCCCTTTCACTTTAATCGCGGTGATCACCCTGACGAAATGGTCCGTCCTGAGGATCGAAACGTCTTCGAACCACCAATCGGGAGGAACCGGCTGCTGGTTTCGACTAGGACTCGACGAGCTATCAGTCCATTTGGGGCTGGAGACCTTAGGGGGAACTTTCCCAGTGTAAGCCCACCTGATCCCTTTCGGATTAGCACAAGCCTTCCACGCGATCGATTCGCTGCATCGCCTCACGATCTGGAGATTCTCTGCCCACGGTGACAGCTTCTCGCAGTTCTTGAGCACGACGATGGAGTCTCTCCACGAGGAAAGAACCACGTAGCTGAGGAATGCTTCGGTTTTGAAGATGAGGTTGCCTTCCTCCAAATCCTCTGTCATTTCCATGTACTCTGCCGCGCACCTTAGCCCTGAGATGTTGGATGCGGTTAGATCGACAGCGATTCCGTAGCAGAACTTGGCTGCTAGCTCGAATGCGTCGGGGCCGCCGGGGAGATCGTCGAGAACAACCTTGTTCACCTCTGCTGCCTCCCTCGATTCGTAGATCAGTCTGTTCATTTTCCCGCTCCTGGATAGTAAAGGGTACTGAAAGGAAAAATGAAAAAAAAAAAAACAGAGCAACCTATAGTATGAGAAAAGGAAAACAGAGCAGCCTTGTTTCAGAAGTTCAATTGTTGAAGCAGAGCAACGAGTTTTACCTTGTGGAGGTGGAACTGAACGCCTTCAATTTGGACCAGGAAATCGCTCGGGATATCAGTAGCAACATACCTTGAGAAAATTCCCATAAAATAAGCCAGCGATTCTGTAGTTGAAGAAGGCTAAAGGATTTAAACGAAAGAGTGAAAAATCAAATTTTTCTTACCAGGAACGGTCTCTGAGCTCGAATCCATCAGTCTGGAGGGCGTGTTTGGTGGAGGAAATAGCTCCATTGCCATAATCCCGGCCGCCGCCGCCGCCGCCGCCGGTTTCACTCTCGGAGTCCCACATAATGCTTTTTGCTGGTAAGCCAAGGTGAAAAAACCAAACAAACAGGGTTTATGGGGGAGAAGGAGGGAGAGTGGAGCCTAGAGGAGCTGGTGGGAACTGTGGACAGTGACTGAACAGAGCAGAGCAGAAAAGCAGGCGGCGATGTGAGAGCTCAGAGAAGGGAATTCGAGATGATTGGGGGTTAAGCGGCAAAAAGAAAGAGGACAAACTTCCCCTCCATCACATGTGGTGCCTGCCATTAGAAATTTAGAATTATCTCTGTACATTTGTCTGTTTCTTATCTCCAAGTAATCCACCGATGGCAGAGACTGCCCCGCCGCCGGCGGGCATTTACAAGCTGAACAGGGAAAGAAAGGATTTTGCACACGGGTTGGGAAGAATTTCTGTTTCTGGGGTTTACCAGAAAGAGAAGAGGGAAAATGCAGAGTGGGAAAATGATGAAGCTGATGAAGGCAGAGGCATTCAATGAAGAAGCTTTCATGAAGAAGAAGATAGAACTGACTGTGATTTAACTCTTTGGTCTGTGATAAGATGAAGTAGTAGGCGGACAAGGTGGGTGAGCTGGAGCTATGTGGCCGCCCGCCCGCCATGCCTTTGCCCATTTCATGACGAGCTGGAACCACCACCCTCTGTTTTGGGCCAAATCGTCCGCCCATCCATTTGGGCTGTTCAATGATCAGAGAGAGAGATGTACAGTAAGAAACCTTACTGCAATTCGCTGGCTAGCTAGACAAGTTACTGCTCAATGCTCAGAGTTTCCATGTCCGGTAGTGAGTAATTATTGCCCTGGTGGGGACTCTGGAAGAAGGCAGCCAAAGCCAATTTGCAAACAAGGGTTGGGAAACCATCATGTTGCTAATTTAGGGACGACCCTACCATCTGAGGGGAGTCTGATATTGGCCACGCTCAATCACGGTCCTCCAGTCTCATCCTGTCTTCACAAAAAGTTCAATCATAATGCGATTTTCATGGCCAAGTGTCCTCCAATTTCTGTGTCATGAACCTTCCCATGCCATTGCCATGTACCTATCTATGGGATCCATTATATCCCTTCACAAGATCGACTGCAAAAAATGGTCACTAGACTACATTCTCGCTGCTCAAAACCTTCAGTGACGAGCCAACTGAATCGGCTCGAGGTTTGGCACATTGAGCAGTCCAATCTGGACCAGCCAGAAGGTTGGGAAATTAGGAAAAGTAAGGAAGGGGATGAAGATGGAGACAGTACAGGAAACAACCCACATCAAGCTTAAAAGCAAATGTTATAGCCACAACTTTTTAGCCAACACCTGAGATGATGGTTATGGTTCAAAGCATCTGAATGTCTAAAAGTTACACCAAAATCATTCATTCAGCTTTGAACAATCCAATCAACCCATTCATGCTATGGGGGGGCCTTCTAAGTGAACCGCGATAAGCTAGGTTCTTCCCTCTTCCAGACAATCTCTATAGCCTAGTGGAGCTACTGGTTTTTTATTGCAGTAGTCAGCTATCTCAGCATGAGAATTGAGATGAGAGCAAGTTGATGCAGCTCGATCTTCAAAACGTCCTCATCAATTATGATTTACAGAAACCACTCACATTCATCCAACAATCGGAAAATAATATCCCTCCAAGTCCCTGATTAAGCAAGTACCCATACCAGTCGTTTCGCAACTCAAGATTTGGGGACAAAATCAGATGATTTGATCCCCTCTACAGAGTTGATTCATAAGATAGAGCCATGTACTTGAAATCAATGGAAAAACAGTTAGTGAGACATCTTGACTAATAGTGGCACTCATTTCATATCACCTTTCTTAGCCGGGCCCCCGAGAAATGCCTTTAAACACAAACATGAGCTTCAGAAAACCATGGCAAATCGACAAACTCCTTTTTTTTCTACCCTGTTCCTGTTTTCTCTCCCTCTTTCCCTGACACTGCCTTCTATTACATCCATTATGAGTCATGACCATATTTTCAATTTCTCATCCTATACCTTTATTTTGGCAAACAAACCTAATCCACTTTTGAATGTCCCAATATCAACAGATTAATTCTACCAAGATACCAACTGGTTTTATTTTTCTTCTGAAGAGATGATCATGGTCATTATCCGACAATCAGAAACCAAACAATATAATACAAGCCTGCAACTCATGCTTCAGTGAGAAACTATTGAAGACAGTGTGCATACAAGGTGCAGTTTCCTACAGCAATGGAGCAACAAAATCAATATGTGTTCATATGTTCGCCATACGATTTCATACAAATCTGATGAACTATCATGAACTGTGTGCCCTTTGTTTTCAAGAGGTAAGAGAAACAAACTACAGTAAGCAGGGTGGAATTTTCTCACTGATCATATAATCTTGAGAAACAAAAATCCCAAATACAAGGATCGATTCACTGGGCTCGCGGGTAATTGTTCTAGTCCAGTCAATTTTCTAGCTCACAGAAGATCTATGCAAGACTAGAGACTGTTTTTTGCATAAATCAACAGAAAACCTTAACTTACAAGCTTTCTAAGGACTGCTTCTGCACGCTGCTCAAACTTTGGTAGGGCCCATTCGTGCTGAACTATATCGAGCCCATCTTTCTCGGCACCCAAATTCTGTCAAGGATGGACATAGGCAGATTAGAAATTACCCAGATAGAAATTTCTTTGAGAGTTATTAACAATCTGGATTCAGATATCTCAAGCTAAACACAAGGCTGATATAAAGTATAGGGTCCAAAACAGATACTTGTGAATCTCGTATCTAAAAATCCAGTAATGTTAACCAAGGGTTGGCTTACCGGAAGAAACATCTAAAGAAAGGACAATTTTACCAACTTGGACAAACAAAAAGGACAAGACTCAAGCCAGGCACATGTATCTCTTTTGTACTTAGTAGTCATTTGTTTTCTTCACCATGGTCTTGTATAACTTTTGGGTGCCTTAAGTTGTTTTGGCTATTTATGATTCAATGTGGGACTCTCTAGTAAAAAAAGATGCAGCAATTGCATGTGAACTGATCTGGCAGCCATTCAAGAAGACAGGTAGGGAGCTGTAGATGCATGCTCTGGAATGCAGATATTTCAGTAGCTAAAAAGAATGGATAAGACTGCTACGGATGGTTCAACTGAATGAAGTACAAGAGTGCATGCTTGGATTAAGGCAATTGTGACCATATACTGCTTAAGATCTTTAACTTCTTAGAGCAGACCCATATGAAGTTGCTACTTATATTACATCTATCTATCGACTGCTCACAAACCATCACAGGAAAGGCATAACTATAACTACTAGCTAAGGAGTAAGCGGTTTGGGAGCAAAGTTAATTGGGAAGCTTAAAACACGGCAACTAGCAAATTGACCTTAACGGGGATAAAATATGGGGGCAAATTTTGTCTTCAGGTAGGTCACAATCAGATGCAACTAGTATACTACAGAGAGCTTAGACAAAGTTCCATTATCAGAAGCTGGGTTACCAAGAACTAAAGTAAGTATGAAATGCCCCACAATAATCTAGGAGGATCACCAGTCAAAAATGCATGTATTATTAAAGAGTTATGCTTATTCGATATCAACTTGGTTGCCTTATATCTATTACACATCCTCGGACATTAGATATGAAAAGCAAACACTCTAGTACAAGGCAATTCTTCCAAAAAAGTTGCACGTTAAGATTATCTTGTTATCTCCTACTGCACAAGATCGATTACATTATGACAAACTGAAGTCTCCCTAAATCATTTCTTTATTCCGATCATAATATATGATTCTTGTTCTGAGAGATCGTGTATGCAGCCAGTATGACTGTTTATCAACATGATCCCAAGGCTAAATGAAACCTTCAAAAGTTAAAAATCCAGAACATACTGGCAATAGTTCTTATTATAAGCTTAGAGCAGAATCTTTCAAAAAAAATAGAATGCTCCTGTGAATACCAAGTTCAGTTCATACCTTCGTTGGATCAAAGCCAAACCCACTCATTTGCATCATGCGCTGAGCATCATCAGTGGCTGCATTAGGACCATAATTTGTCAGAAAATAACAGACAAAAGACGTAGAAAGCTAAGAACAGCCAGTAATGGTAACATATGGAATCTAAACAAGATACCACTGACCATTATCTTCTCCAAGGATAAGACTGAATAAGCCCCTCAACCCAAATAAATTAAGAAAATACCTGGACAAAGGATATTAACAGACGTGGTCAACTAAGTAGCTATAGGAAAAAAAATTAGATCAAAGTACATCATTTCTGCTTTGTGCAAGTAGGTAATTACCATGATCGGCTACTGACATAGCTAACATCAACAGTACTCAAGTCAATCCCGTTTTGGAGCATTGATCTGAACCTCTGAGTCAGTGGAAAGGGTATCTTGGCTGGGAGGAAGAGAAAACCAAACAATTAAGTGAGACAACATATTGTATTATGTAACATGTTAGACAAAAAGAAAAAAAAAATCAAAGCAGAAACATTCAACAAGACAAAAATAAACAGAAAACAAACCTGCAACAAATCCAGAGAAGAAAAAGTTGACCCAGGCGAAAGTAAGAGTCTGACAAGTAGCAGCGGCAAGACAAGAGAGTCAATAACTTTTATTATCTGGATAACCCCATCAGAGATAGCTAAAATTAGCTCCATCAAACGTGAGAGTACCTGAGGTATAATCATAGACAAATTCTTCTTCATCATATCCATGGCCATGTTCGGATCAGAGAACATTTGCGCTTGTGGGTTCTGAGCTTGCCCTTTAGGAACATGCAGCAGTCCATTCTCCTGCCAGCCCGGAAAGACAAGAACTTTCAATACTTAATGCCATAAACAATCAAATGCCAGCCTCCAGAAAGACAAAAACCTCCTTACATGTTGCCACAAAATCCAATGCTCTTCTGCTAGCATGCAGATACACTCTACAGATTCTTAACTTCAGAACCCAAATTTATTCTATGGAAGCTCACTCTTGACTCTCTCACCATAAGAAGGCATATATGCAAATTTGTGTTTCCTACTTCGAAACCTAAAGCTCTAGCTGTTTCATTGCAGCTACTTCCCCAAACCAACAATCCAGATTGCACATTCAAATTCGCTAAATTGATTCCTCTGCTAAAACCGAACATGAAAGAACTGAACAAGAAGCCCCAAGCAGCTCCAATGTTTGGGGTTAGGAAGAAGACAAACCTCGTTACTGAAATAAGCTCGACGAGCGCGAAATGACTTGGCAGGAATGAAATTCGCCGCCGCCCTCAAATTCCGAGCCCTAACGATCACCTGCCTGAAATTACAACAACCCAGCAGCAAGAAGTCAATTTTATGCCAACCCAGTAGCCATGATCGCAAACGAGAGAGAGGGAGTAGAGATTAGGGCAGACTTGCCCTTCTTTGACGATCTTGCCGTCGGGGACCTGAGTGGAACGCATGAGCTTGGAGACGAAGTAACGAAGCACGCCGATGAGAACCATGACGATGGAGAGCGGGATCAGAACCCAATCTCTGATCGCCGTGTCCAGAACCAGATCCTCCGCCATTGCTAAAACTACTCCTCCCCTTTTGCTAATCCCTCTGGGCGGATTACTAATCACCAGATGCTAAGTTCCCTTCCCCTCTTAAATCTCTCTTCCTATGGCGTCAACGGAAGTCTCTGAATCCGGCGATAATGGAAGAAGAGAGAGATGGAGAGGAGATTCCAGAGGGAATGGGATTGGGTTTTTGGGCTCGCAGCTGCTTCCCCACTTTGATTTGGGTCTTTCTGTTCTTGTCGCGCTATGATTTTTTTGGCGTTTCGCGCAAAGACGGACGTGACGTCAGTGACCAATACGCACCGTTTTCCCATATCCAATGGCCAATGGAGAGTTGCACTTGCATTTGTAGCACGAAATTTAAATTATCATAATGGTCCCCATAACTTTGAGATCTAACAAACTAGTCACTAAACTTTGATGGTAAACATATGGGACATTAAAGTTCGATAGAACTAACGTCGTAGTCATTCTATTTCAGTCCGTCAGATATTTTTGTATCTAGTAGTCTAAATCAAGTATCAATTTACTCAAATTAAAAACAAAAGAGCTAGATATATATACTCTATTTGATATATAAGAGAAAGTCTATGTTTTCTTATAACTGATTCAATTCGACCTAATTTCCTGAAACGATGCCAACTCATATTATTTAAACGAAATTTAAGTTTCTACTCTTAATAAGTTACAGTTTTTTTTAACTTCTTGTTAGTATTGATTATAAGATATTAGTATATTCTTTTGTTTCATACAACAAACATACTTTACTTGTACACTAGGGAAAGGAATATAATTCCTTATCCAAGAATGCATAAAGCATGAAACAACACTATATGAAAGATTGCATGTTCTCCCAATACTCCAAACCTATTTGCTTCCCACATAATTAATACCCCAAAACAATTAAACAAAATTTAATTTATAAGCCCCTCCAATCCATGGACCATGTTTTAAATCATCTTCAAGATGGCTACCATTGTTGCATTTGCATCTCCTTTTCCTCCACCTTGTACCTCCAAACTCTCCCACGTAGCTCCCAATGTTCCTCTCGGGTACCAAAAGACCCATATCGCCTTCCACAAAACCAACTCTTCTAGCTCCACCCGAAACCTTTCTTCCTCCTTTGAACGATCACGAATTCGTGTCAAAATCTTCTCCTTGTCATCATCATCCAAAGACGATAACAATAACAGTGGCACTGGCACTGGCACTGGCAGCAACAACAAAAGTGTTAACGACGATGTTGATGGCCATATGAATTCTGACGTTTCCAGTGGTGATGAGTTCAGTCTCTTCGGAAAGCAAGTATGTACATCTAGCGATTTTTCATCTAGAAATAACCCTAGTGAACCGTCGATTCCTTAATGTTCTTTAATGAAGACCCACGATCAGATTCCTTGCTTCGATGGCAATATCTATTGATGGATGCATTGTTTGATCAGCAAGCCATCCATGGCTTCTTCAAGCACTTGATGACGAGTTTGGGAGACAATGTTGAGTTTGTGGTGAAACCCACTTTGCGACATGGAATCAATGTTGGCTTCACCTGGAAATTTCGTACGTAATATAATACATAAAATTAATTATTATTTAATCCCCCCTCCTTTCATATTTAACTTCTTCTAATAATTTTCATTAATTTTATGGTGCTAATTATTTAATGTCTTCTTCATTTGGGTAATTGGGTTTATAATAATTCGAAGAATGGAGCAAGACACATTTTCCTCTTGGAGAAGGTTTAAACCTCTACATTCTCCAAACCTACCAGGGCAAGTTTTTTATAAGGTTTGGATTAATATCAATTTAATCAGTTAGTTCATATTGTATTATTATGCTTTTCCTTCATAATCCTTACTTTGATATAAATTATATATAACAATATATATAGGAACCTTGAGATGCTTGTGGAAGTACTACCCCTTAACATCGAGCCAATAAGATTGGTAAGGGATTTGACATGGCATAATTTGATCATCAATATCAATTTGGATTGATTTAATTATCTTTTTCCCCCGGTAATCTTGATTTAATTATCTTCCAATCTCATATTTGTTGCGTCTGAGTTCATAAACTCACTAATAAGCATAAACTTGAAAGTCATTTACCCCCTCCAAATCCCCCTAGCAAAACCTCAACTTCAAGGGATTACTTATGGATATTTGAAAACCAACTGAGTGCAAAGACTTGTTTGCAGGAATTCGATGAGTCAAATTTAGTTTGCTTAGCCAAATTTACTATGGGTTCTCATTGGCCGTTCCCAATTTGATATTTGCAGAGATTTGTGGCATTCGTGATGGGTATACTAAACATGATGAAAGGTTTAAACCTTTATCGATACAACATGAAACGAGCCATGGTGTATTTACTTTTGATGGCGATTGTCTTATTGTATTTAAGTTCAGAGATTTACTAAATGGTATGTATCAACTACAACACTTAGATTGAAGATAAGGTTGACATTCCAATGCAAAATTCATGTTTGTTTAGACTAGGTATGTGCAAGTTACCGCATGTATACTATTGTAATATAATACAATCGTAGAACGTTCATACGAGTAAATAAGATTTATTCTTAGTTTAACTTGTATCCTTATGTTGTTGGACATATATGATCTTGGATAAGAAAAAAATTTGCGTACTTTCTAAAATCATCGATAAAGTGAGTTATGTTTATATATTGGATTATTAATATTTTCTAATCTCATTTTATTTATTCTTCTGTATAAATATGACATGTGAAGGAGTCAAACCCAATTTCAACTCAAAATAGATCGTCTAATATGACTCATAAAACTTCGGATCACCACAAGACTATTTCCTCTGTGTATCTTTCATGTTTGCACTTTCCACATCTAACCATTGACACTATCTCTCTTAATCCTTTGCACTTATCTCCCTGATCAAATCCTGATCACTATTGATTGGTGAGAGGTTGACTTTTCTTTTCTTTTCTGCGTGTTCTCCATTTGTACTTTCATTTCATCTCTTCCATTTTTTCCCTATCTTTTGTATCAACACTTCTTACTTCTTCTTTGAGCAATGTTTAACTATCAAATGATTGCTACATCATTAGTCCATTCTCGAATTATAGAGAGGCATTAGGTTGTTTTGCTTTAATTTGGGATTTCATTTTTTTCCCCAATGATTTTGTAAGTTTGGTTTTCTTTTTGCGGGTATTTTTGCCATTCCAAGGCTACTTGGGTTTATGTGATTGAGAGAGAAAAAAACTAATTAAGAAAGGAAAGGAAAGCAAAAAAAATGGACAAAAATGAGGAGGAAGTTTCAGGAGAGAAATTGCCTGAAAAAAATGAGGCAAAGGAGACTAAAGGTAAGGACCATGAGGAAGATGAAGATGATGATCATGATGAAGAAAGAAAGATTGAAGTGGGTCCTCAATACACACTCAAAGAACAACTCGAAAAGGATAAGGTATGGAAATACTTATTCATTTCACTGATTTTTGTGAGAGATTCTGTTATCGATTGTTATTTATTTGGAGGCGATCCTATAACATTAAATAGTAAATTCGAAATTTATGATATTCAAATTTTCAACTATCTCCAACTACCTATCACAGTTGACTGATGGTTGAAATGCATAAGCATACATGGATATAGTAGTTATAACCCGTTGTGTTCATGGTAATTGAGAACATTATAGGATGACGAGAGCTTGAGGAGATGGAAGGAGCAACTTCTCGGTGCTGTGGATATTGAGGCTGTCGGAGGTAAAAAATTTCCGAGTAATAATGACTCGGGGTTGCTTTCATGTGCCTTTGTGTTAGTTTTCTAAAATCACATATTTATTCCTTAAAATCGTGCATTGTATTTTACAGAAACTTTGGATCCCGAAGTGAAGATTTTAAGTCTAGCAATCAAATCCCCTGATAGGGAGGATATTGTGCTTTCGATCCCAGAAGATGGAGATCCCAAAGGTTGTTGGTTCACCTTAAAAGAAGGTTGTCGATATAGTTTACTCTTCACCTTCGAAGTCAAGAATAACATAGTGTGCGGGCTAAGATATACCAACACAGTTTGGAAAACAGGCGTCAAAGGTTGCTTCCTCTCTCCCCGACATATTTAATTTGTTTCCTTATTTTTTAAAGATGTTTGTTAAGCTCAAGAAATTGTTAAAATTTCATTTATACGACGAGTAGACATTTTTGTTTTCAGTTTATAACAATTCAAGATTATGTGTTATCTTTGTTCTTGGCAGTTGATAGTACGAAGGAGATGCTTGGAACTTTTAGTCCACAAGCAGAAACTTACACACACGAGATGCCTGAGGAGACTACTCCTTCCGGCATGTTTGCTAGAGGATCTTACTCAGCTAGAAGTAAGGTGAGTGAGTTTTTAATTCGTACCTAGCAACGATGTGTTCTGATCAATTAATTAATTATTATTTTATATTAAGTGATGGATCTATATTCAATAACCGAGATATTCTCACAGAAACCGTAAAAAAGACACTCGCACTTGTGATTTTCACTAGTTTTATTATGATAAATTCATTAGAGAGTATGAAACACAAATTACACATAATAAACTATGGCGAGCGCACAAAATTCTGAAAGTCAAACTAGACAAGACAATTCAATATCGTGAAAGTGTCTCACACTACTAAAAAGTGGCAATAGTTTATGCTTTTTTCTGCCTTTGATAATTGACGAATTGAACTCATTTGGGTTAAGGGATAAAAAAATATCACGAAATTTGTTAGACTATGACATTTTTCTCTCTCACACTATTCATTGATGATTATCATATTGCGTGTTTGTTCTTTGCTACTTACATTTTGTTCATGTTTGTTCTCAGTTTGTGGATGATGATAACAAATGTTACTTGGAGATCAACTACACCTTTGATATTCGTAAAGAATGGCTGCCAACATAAACGCAACAGAGATATTGGTCTAATATGCTTGGATGACAATATAATTTTTGAGGGCTTCATATTGTTAAAATTTATTTTTGTGTTATGTTTATGTTATATTTACAATTAGCATTGTACGAAGACTTTGTCTGCCTTTATTTTGTCATTTTGATCGAAAAAGCTAAGAGTTCTTTTTTGTATCCTATCGGTTGAAAGTTTGTATGAGACTATTTATTAAACAATTGTGAGGTATATGTTCTTCCAAATCGAAATCATTATGTGATCGGTAAATACGGATCAAAGAATTCATTGAGCAAAATCGTACGATACATATAGATCACGATTTGTGAGGTTTTGTGACAGTTTTTAATCAACCCTCTCCATTTTATGAATGGGAAATCTCCAGTCCTTGTCTGGCGGGGATTGGGGAAGAGAGTATTCTGGTCTTTGAGATATGTGGAGCATGACTTATAAAATTACTAGTTTTATAACCTCAATTTCTATCACTTCTGATAGACATTTTAATTTCAAAATTTAGGCAAAATGAAATTCATTTCCCAAGCTATTATCATTTCAAACATAAGAGTATAAAATGAAATTGGAAATTGAATTGCAATTCCTCAATTTTCTGTCTGACCAAACATGCCGTTATATACTTTTTTTGGTAAAATAAAACACGGAAAATAAATATTAGGGGCAGATCACAAGTGGGCTAAGCCCAAAGGAGCTACGGCCCATGAAGTACACGACGCCGTATTCTCCTATTCTCTTTCCCGGTCGCTTCTCCGCCGGGAAACGAAAACCCGCCCGATTCTGGTTATTCTTCTGCCTCCATTTAGAAGCCGCCTCCCTCTCCTTCACTCCAATTTTTTTCCTGGCTCGCAACTCTCATTTCCAGCTTCATTCTTCGTCGACCAACATTGCTTATCGTTCTTCAAGCTGAGAACTTCTCCGCCGGACCCCTGGTCGTTGACTCGCTCGGGGAAGCACCAGAAGACAACAACAACGAGGGAGTCGAGCGGCATCACTGAACCCTAGAGGTACAGTTTGTAATCCCTTCGTCTCCTTATTTGCTTTGTCGACAGCCTCGGCAGTTAGGGTTTTGGTGTGTGATTAGGAATTTCGATTTCGAGAAGAAGCTTAACTTTAGGTTGGAGGAATTTCGATTTGCCCTTTTGTGTTGCAGGTTGTTGAATTTGGGGAAGAGAGAGTTTAGGGGAGAGGATGGTGAGGAAGAGAGATCATGAAGTGGAAGAAGGTTCCGTTAAAAGACAGAGAGTGGAAGAAGGTCCGTCTTCTCCTGTAGATACTGACAACCCTCTAGTCCCGTACAATGATGTGGACGAGGAGGAGGAGAATGAAGCGAGGGAGCAGAACAATGGCGGTAGGGGTGGAGAAGAGGGAGCTGTTGTTGATGATGATGACGACGATGATGATTATAATGAACAAGAGGCGAGCATTCAGAGGCGGAGGAAGCTACTGGAGCCTCGTGAGGACTGTCCTTATCTTGACACAGTGAATCGCCAGGTAGGGGGAGCTCTGATGTTTTTTGGGTGCTGAAAAATGTGGCCTTATTTTTTTTTCTTCTTGTATGTCAAGGAAGTTTGAATGATGGGTGTCGATCTACCTTTATTTTGTAGGTGCTGGATTTCGATTTCGAGAAGTTTTGTTCCGTCTCTTTGTCGAATCTGAATGTTTATGCGTGCTTGGTTTGTGGGAAGTATTACCAAGGAAGAGGGAAGAAATCCCATGCGTATACTCATAGTCTTGAAGCAGGGCACCATGTGTATATCAATCTAGAGACCGAGAAAGTGTACTGTCTTCCTGATGGATACGAAATCATTGACCCGTCTTTAGATGACATACGGCATGTGCTGAATCCGAGGTTTGTTTCTTTTGCTTTACCCCTTATTCTACCTTGTGAAGATGTACAGCTTTGCACGAAGCCTTTTCCTGAAATTTATTATGGGCGAGGGGTGATACACACAGCTTCTTGTTTGGATTGTGATGCATGCAGGTTTACCAGGGAGCAGGTTGCACAGCTGGACAAAAACAGACTGTGGTCTAGGGCGCTTGATGGGTCTGATTACCTTCCTGGAATGGTGTGCATTTAATTCTCTATTCTTGCTCCATTTCCTGAATGTTGATGTGGGTATTTTCCTTACAAAATGATATGTTTATCCCTTTGGTTTTAGCTGTGTTTAACTGTAGCCTTGATCCTTGTATTATCAGGTGGGCCTCAATAACATCCAGGGAACTGATTTCGTGAATGTTACAATCCAGTCTCTGATGAGGGTAACACCTTTGAGAAATTTCTTCCTCATTCCTGAGAATTATCAGCACAATCGGTCCTCTCTTGTTCAGCGTTTTGGGGAGCTAACAAGGAAGATATGGCACGCTAGAAACTTTAAGGGACAGGTAGGGCATTAGAAATGATGATATATTGGAGATGGTCTTTGTATTTTAGCTTTATCATTCATACTGTAATTGTGTGCAGGTGAGCCCTCATGAGTTTCTTCAAGCAGTTATGAAAGCCAGCAAGAAAAGGTTTCGCATAGGCCAACAGTCTGACCCTCTTGAGTTCATGGCTTGGCTTCTCAATACGCTTCACGCAGAACTTAAGACCTCCAAGAAGAATAATAGCATAATTTATGACTGCTTTCAGGTAATAGTCTGCCGTTGTAATGCTATTTGGCTAATTAGCATTTCCATGTTCCCAACTGTTCGCTGCTGTTACTTGTGTACAGAATCTTATGTTTTAGCTGCTTTGGCTTGGCAGGGAGAGTTGGAGGTTATCAAAGAGATTCCTAAGAAAGCTATCACTGAAAAGAAAGAAAATGTTGGTGACAAGAGTGAGAAAACTACTGATGGTGAGACAGAACGTGGTGATCCTCTGATGGAGAAGTCCAGAATGCCATTCTTGATGCTCGGACTGGATTTGCCACCTCCTCCTTTGTTTAAGGATGTGATGGAGAAAAACATTATTCCACAGGTATTTGACTATTCTCTATGTCCTAACTTTTAGGTTTGCAATGTTGTCTGGTGGCTCTCTCTCTCTAGGATTTCCCATACTTTATAGCCTAATAGATCCTTAATATGCCTTACTTTATCCAAGTCAATTCTGTTGTTGTTTTAAATGGTGTTTGTCCACAACCTAATGCCTTAATGTCATGTGAAAATGTTGGTCTTTGTGGCTATCCTTGCCCTTGGTAATTATTATGGCTAGATAAGGATTAAGGAATAATTAGGATACTCAATCGGCCATGTGGATTGTTGGCAATAAGTCAATAACTTACTGAATGTTAATTGTTGCCTAATTACTCCTCAATCTACTGTGACTTGAATATTAGCTGTCTTGCAGCCATGTTAATTGAATCTATGATAGATTTATCACCTGAAGGAAGAAGCATTCATCTAGTCTCATATTTGTTAAAATCGGAAGTGGATTACTGAGTACTCTCCTTTACCAATAGAGCGGCTGAACTCATATCCCGAGACATTGACATTGCATATCTGTGAACAATATACTGTTGGTTTTGGTAATCTATTATGCCAATTGTACACATCATGCAAAGATGTTAAAGTTCGTTTTTATGCTATATGGACTTGTTGACTCTTACTATGAGCAATACTGCCTGGTAATGTAGAACCTGGGTTTCTTTGATTTAGTGTTCCTCCGTGATTAATTCTGTACACTTCTCACTACTGTTGTTTTAGGTTCCTTTGTTCAACATACTGAAGAAATTCGATGGAGAGACTATCACCGAAGTAGTCCGGCCTCATATTGCCCGGATGAAATATCGAGTGACCAGATTGCCCCGATACATAATCCTTCACATGCAACGGTTTAAGAAGAACAACTTCTTCATTGAGAAGAACCCAACAATAGGTTAGTCTCCATCACGAGCCAGGAATTCTAGCATTGAATTATCATCAACTCCCAAAGAGCTTCTTGTGCTTACATTTACATATAAATTGGTGTTGCAGTCAACTTTCCCGTGAAGAACTTGGAACTTAAAGATTACATTCCTCTGCCAACGCCCAAGGAGAACGAGAAATTGCGGTCGAAGTACGACTTGATAGCCAACATTGTCCATGATGGCAAACCGAAAGAGGGTGTGTACAGAGTGTTTGTGCAACGGAAGTCCGAAGAGCTATGGTAAACCACACAATCCTCATTCCCAATATTGATCTTCTTCCATAACTCTATTAAGGCTAACGAAGTAATCTCTCGTACAGGTACGAGATGCAGGATCTGCACGTCTCAGAAACACTCCCTCAGATGGTTGCACTCTCGGAGACGTATCTCCAGATATACGAGCAGCATCAGTAGTAGGAGCCATGACGTCCAAGGCTGTGAAACTCGTTCGTGCTACTTCCCTCTCTTTACTTTGGATGCACGACGTGAAATCTGAACCCGATACAGAGCAAAATCCAACAAGATGAATGTTAAGGTTAATTGTTGTAGTGATTGATGTGATGAGGTATTTGATAGTGATCAAAATTTTGGAGGGTAGGGAAGTTCTTCCTTTGCTGTATTACATATGGCTATCAGGTTCGTTGTACGAAAATGAACGGAAATAATTTCTCTCTTCGTGAAGGTACCAGCAAGGTATTAGCCCATTGACTAACACTCGAATGGGCCGGACTTAGTTGGGCTTTGCTTGATCAGTCCAATGAATTCGTTTGGGCCCAAGAACTAAAAACTAGGTGAAACGAAAACGAACGGAAAAGGAATTCTTAAACAAAATGGAAAAAGGACTTATAATAATCCTTAAAAAAACAATCCTAAAAAGCAAAATGGGTAAAATTAAAATCTGAAACTCCCGCGTCAAATTCTCTGCCCGGACGGGAAAACGGAAGTCGAACACACGCCGGATTCTTCTCGAGCTCGCAGCTCCTGGGTAGTTAGATCCTTCACGAATCGGCTAGCTGAGCCTCTCCGCCGTCTGCTGGCCGGTGACTCGCTCAGCGAAGCACAAGTGAAAGCAGAGGAGAAGAAGAAAGACAACAAGGACTCGAGAGCGGTATCAGTATCACTCAACCCTAGGTACCTTTTCTAATCTCTTTCTCTCTTTACTTGCTTCTCGATAGTGAAAAGCTGAGATTGGAATGAACAATTAGGAATTGGATGGGAGGAGTAAATGAAATTGACAGAGGTTGAACTTGTCTTGATAGCGTACTGTCTGCTGGTGTTGCAGGCATTGAAATTGGAGAAGAGAGCGAGTGAGTTTGGAGAGATGGTGGTGATGAAGACATTGAAGAGTGAAGAACTTGATAGGATAATGCTGGATGAACAAGGTTCCATTAAGAGACAGAAAGTGGAGGGAGCTGTTCATGTTGTTGATGATGATCAACAAGGGTCTAGCCTTCAAAGGCGGAGGAGGCAACTGCAGCCTCGTGGAGACTGCCCGTATCTCGATACCGTGAATCGCCAGGTAATATAGCTCTGATGTTTGCGGTATAATTTATGCAAATTGGCTCCATAACAAACCCGATTGGAACCATTGTTTCTTGCAGGTGCTGGATTTCGATTTTGAGAAGAAATGCTCGGTCTCTTTGGAAAAATTGGATGTTTATGCATGTCTGGTGTGTGGGAAGTATTACCAAGGAAGAAGGAAGAATACCCATGCTTATACTCATAGTCTTGAAGCAGATCACCACGTCTATATCAATCTACAGAATGAGAAAGTATACTGTCTTCCTGATGGATATGAAATCCTTGATCCATCTTTGGATGACATACGCCATATTCTGAATCCGAGGTTTGTTTCTGTTCTAATTGTGCATTTATTCCATCGATCCTTTATCGATTGCAGGCAGTGAGACACTCAACTTCATCTTTTGTGCGATGCAGGTTTACAGTGGAACAAGTTGCACAGCTGGACAAAAACAGACAATGGTCTAGGGCGCTCGATGGATCCGATTACCTTCCGGGAATGGTTTGCTTATATTTCCTCAATAATGCTAATGTGTTTATCTTCCCTAGCTAGTAATTCTGTCGGCAGGCTTGGAATGGTGTCATCTTTTTATATGTTTTTACCTTTTAGGTTTATGCTATGTTTTAACTATGGCATTGGTTCTTATACTATCAGGTGGGCCTCAATAAGCTTCAAGGAACTGATTTCATGAATGTTACCATTCAGTCTCTAATGAGGGTAACACCTTTCAGAAATTTCTTCCTCATTCCTGAAAATTATCAGCACTGTCAGTCCTCTCTTGTTCAATGCTTTGGGGAGCTAACACGGAAGATATGGCATGCACGAAACTTCAAGGGACAGGTAATAACGACCTCAGTAATAACGTTAAATAGGCAATGCTAGTCTTGAATGTCAGCTTTCATAATTCATGTTTTGGAATTCTGTGCAGGTGAGCCCTCATGAGTTTCTTCAAGCAGTTACGGAAGTCAGCAAGAAAAGGTTTTGCATAGGCCAACAGTCTGACCCTCTGGAGTTCTTGCAATGGCTTCTCAAAGCACTCCATGCAGAACTTAAAAATTCAAAAAACAATAGCGTAATTTATGACTGCTTTCAGGTAAGTGCTCGACATTGTGATGCTACTGATTGTCTTTTTCCCTGTTTCCCAACTGTCTTTGCTGCTGTTACTTGTGTACTTATAGCTTCTTCGGCTTGGCAGGGAGAATTTGAGGTTATGAAAGAGACAGATGGCAAGACAGGAGATGATGATGTTCTAATGGAAAAATCAAGAATGCCATTCTTGGTGCTCGGACTGGATTTGCCACCACAACCTTTGTTTAAGGATGTGATGGACAAAAGTATTATTCCACAGGTATGTTATCTATTCCTTATTTCCTTAAGTCCTGAGCTTTAGGTTTCTTTCTCTCTCTCTCTCTTGGATGCCACTCTTCTAGTGCTCATAATTATTGCTCAAATAGTTTCCCTTACTTGAGATAGCTTCTTGCCTTAGGTTTCTTTGTTCGACATACTGAAGAAATTCGATGGGGATACTGCCACTGAAGTAGTCAGGCCTCAGAGGGCCTGGATGAAATATCGGATAACCAAGTTGCCAAAGTATCTAATCCTTCACATGCAGCGATTTAAGGAGAACAACTTCTTCATTGAGAAGAACCCTACTATAGGTTTGTTTCGTGTATTTAGTTGGAATATGAACCATGGATTATCATAAGCTCTGAAAGAGATCTCCTTATGCTTATATGTGTAATGAATTGGTGTTGCAGTCAACTTCCCCTTGAAGAACTTGGAACTGAAGGACTATATTCCTCTGCCTAGGAAGATAGAAAAGTCACCCTCAAAGTACGATCTGATAGCTAATTTAGTCCATGATGGCAGACCAAAAGAGGGTTCCTACAGAGTCTTTGTCCACCGAAAGTCTGAAGAGCTATGGTAAGAGATCCTCATCCTACAGCCTTCTTTTGCAATTCTGCCACTAAGGCCAATGACCAAATCTCTGATATCGGAATTTCTTTCGTTGCAGGTACGAGATGCAGAATCTGCACGTCTCAGAGACACTCCCTCAGATGGTTGCACTCTCAGAGGCGTATCTCCAGATCTACGAGCAGCATCATTAGTAGCTCTCTTAATTTTCCATGTACAATGACGTGAAATCTGAACCCGACTTGGAGCAAAAACCAACAAGATGAATGTTTAAGGTTAATATTCACTATAGTGTTTATCGATCGTCCACCCAACTCATGCATTTATTTCAGGTCTCGTGTACAATTTGATGATGATGATTGATGATCATCATGTCTGTGATCGCACTTGTTCAATCAGTTGTCTTCTGAGAATCTTCCCAGCACCAGACCTCGGAACCTTGTCCACGAACGTCACCCTCCTCAGCTTCTTGTACGGCGCGACCTGTGCTGCAATGAAGGTCTGCACACTCGCTTCACTGAGCGAGCTGTTGGGCGCACGGACGACATATGCAATAGGAACCTCGCCGGCCTTTACATCCGGGTACCTAGGTGATGTAGATGCAATGAAATTAACACGATGTTAATTATATTAGTTAAAACATATATAAGCCATATGCATGCAGGTTTTGCTTAGTTAGGTAGCTACTTACGGGATGACAACAGCGTCGACTATCTCGGAGTGGGAGAGCAGCAGCCCTTCAAGTTCTGCCGGCGCCACCTATAACGTACGTACGTATATTAATTAGTGTGTTATTCGATAGTACGTTAATCTTTATACTTAGTAGTAATTAATCCATGCAGTCTTTAGCAAAATTACGTACCTGAAACCCATAACACTTGATCAACTCTTTGATACGATCCACCACGAAGAGTTGCCCTTGTTCATCGAAATAACCAACATCTCCTGTGTGCAGCCATCCTTCCTTGTCTATTGTTTCTCTCGTAGCTTCAGGATTGTTATAATATCCTGAACATGATGATACATGCATAGGAGCCGATTAATTCAGTGCAACACGAGGAAAGGAGGTAGCTCAACTCGGCCATGTTGTTCTCAACACCACCATCTATGAGAACGTGCACATAGGCGTCCTCGGATGAATGCGGTGGCAATGCAGAACGCCCATCATGCACAATCCGATGACTGTTCGCCCTATTCGCCACGTTCTCTCAGATGGCGTGTTGCGAGCACCATAGCTTGTTTCGAGCTATATTTATGCGAGGAAAGTGAAGGGTTCAAAGTACAGTTGTTTAGCTTGATTGGCGTTACGGTACGTACCTTGCATCATATTTGGTCCACGAACACAAATCTCACCAGTTTGATTGGGTGGCAGTGGATTCGACGTCTCTATGCCAATTATTTTGGACTCAACCCCGCCATCGTATCTGTTAGAGTGTGGTATAAGATCCAGCATAACCTTCTCCCAACAACTTGAGTTATTGGGATCAACTGGTTTATGACATGGTATCAGAGCTGGTTTGACCAAGTAGTCGTGTGTTCGAATCTCCACGACCCCCAATATTAACAGTTTATTAAAGCACAAGGTATGGTGGGCCTGTGCAAACTTCAAGCTCATGGGTTGGCTTTCGTTTGAGGGGGCGTGTTAGAGTGTGGTATAAGATCCAGCATAACCTTCTCCCAACAACTTGAGTTATTGGGATCAACTGGTTTATGACAGTATCTTCACACGGAGTCACCCTAACTCAAGAATCAAGGCGAGAAAACGATTTCTGATTCAAACATGATTCACAGGACTTCAAAAACCAATCATTTCCTAAAACACCACTGTATTTCAGGACACCAGATTACTAAACTTAAACATTAACTACACATAAGCAAAAGGGATAAGCCTATGCAGCTATGCTATCAATCAAACAACCGTACGCACCAGAATTCTTGGCAGATAAGGCCAGGAATGAAGCCACCTAATCATGGATCCAGAAATTGGGGAAGATTTTACTTTACTTGCTTAAATGAAAGCAACTAAGGTAAATAGCAAAGGGATGGGTAGAACCAAAATCTGAAATCTTCAGAATTCACTAAAGTAATCTACAAAAGCTGGACGGAGGAAATGTAAACCGCACTAAAAGGAACAGAAAAGGAAAGGTTGAAGGACAAAATCTGCTCTCGATGAGTTCTAGTCAGAGGTCATTCTCAGAAAAATCAATTTCTAAGTTCCAAAAATCAGAACCCAGGAAGCAACTGCAACAACGCGTTAAAGGAAGAAAACACTAAACTTTCGATTCAATCTCATGAACCCCAAAACTCCCAACCAAAACCCATCTCAAAACTCCTTCAACCCATCACAAAGAAACGAACTTGAACACAGAATCACAATTGGAACCAGACAAGAAACAGGATTTGAAGACAATCTAAGCCGAGTAAAGCGAAACCCAGATGAGAAATTGCAAAATGACGAGCAGTGGCTCCACTTCCTCACCTAAATTCTCCGCAGGAGGGGCTGTCTCTCTGGTACAGATAATTCTCCTCTTCTCGAGTCAAGCTAACAGCGGAGTGTAGGCTTTTGCGTCTTCTAGTTACTTGCTTTCTAGCTTTTCTCTCTCAATTCATTCAATCACTCTGTCAATTCATTCGGGACTCCAGGTTTGCTTGCTTCTACAGAGTATTTTAATGGAGGCTGGGTTGGTTATTTAACAATACTCGCCATCTCTGGTTAGCGGCAAATGCCCCTGGAAGACCGAAGGATTTACGCTTGCTGCCATCGCAACGTGTGCGGGGATTTTTCTTTTGGCGCTTTCAATTCTACAACTTGGCGCGGGGAATAAAAACAAACGTTTTACCGTCACCGTGTACGGCAGCATTACTGTTACATTTTTTCACTCGGAAATTCTATGGTTTTCTTTATTGTTAAAAATGTGGAAATTCCATTCAAGTATTTTTTTTAATTGTAGGACTATTAACAACGTGCCAATGTTAATGACTCATAATATTAACAATCGATTCAATTATATAGCATGAAGAGTCTATCAAATAAGCTAGTTCTGAGTTGGTGACTTTGTATATTGAGTTTCAATTGAACAATATGTATAACATTTAAATAATGTGGGGTTCGTCTTTTAACATACTATTCATAATTTGATTTATCGAGGTGCGACATTTTTCGCGAATTGGGTTCCAAAAGTATTTAGGCATGCTCGCCCACTGGCCAACCACCCAATATCATCCCCATAGGCCATAAGTGTTTAGAATAAAAGAAGACTATGGTGTTGATTTTTCTTCCTAAAAATTCCAATCCTATAATACATAATTAGTTTATATTATCCTAACAACCCAACTTCACAAGCTTAAAGATAAACTAAGCAGACCAAAATCAATGATTATAACATGATTCATCTAATACTATATATTCAATTGAAACAATGATTTCTATATAGTATTTTACATTTTTTTTCCCCTTCTAGTTATTAGCTAAGCAAGATGTAATCATGACGAAATCTTCATATCCACTACCACAGTCACACATCTTATTAAACATGTTCACTATAGCCCCTAAATCATAAAATTTCAGCAACTAATTATTATACGGATAGTACGCTAAAACACAAATGATATATAGATGCACCGAGAGAATCGGTTAGACATAAATGTAATAAATAATATCCCGAACCGAGAAAATTGTATCAATATCTTACGCATGAGTCAATTGTCGAAGCACCATCTTTCGAAGCATATTGGCAACACTATGATCACCCCTACGAGAACAATCTCGTAATTTGCTATCATATTGAATTTTCACTCACTCGATTTATCTGAGAGAGGTTGAGATACGATCAATACGATTTCATTTCAAGTTGAACTTTGGAAGGTTGAGCTCGAACTTGCTAACTATGAAAACGAGGTCAAAAAACACATGCACGAGCTATGAGAAGGAAAGCCGCGGGGAAAGGGACCCGCAGCACCCAAAAAAAAAAAACGTCACTGACTACCGTTTACTTACTAATAACGAACGGGCCGGGAAGAAACCATGGGCCGCGGTTTCACTTTCACCCACCTGGATCTGAGTGACGCGGTTTCGGCCTTCTCTAGTGGCAGAACTGGTTATTTTTGGAGAATATAAGGGCTGGTTCTGTGGGAGATTTCCCGCGCCTAAACCAACCAGTGTGTGTCGGGTCGACCCATCAGCACCCACCGACCGACCCATAGCCGACCCTACAGCAGTTAACGTACGTTGCCTTCCCCTCCCCATTCCAAGAAGCAACCTCTCCATAACAATAATATAATAATAAGTAACATGCAAACAATATTTCATTAACAAGTTGACGATGAGGAGTTTATAAAGTTGGATGATCGTTGGTATGAGCTATATCATGATAATAATGATAATTAACACGGTAGCATCAGTGGCGGAGCTAGAATATTGATAAAGGGGGTGTCTTTTTCATACCATACAAAATCAACTCTAAAACGAAATAAAAAAATCACCAAAATAATAATCAAGATTTCGTACAATTACATAATAATAATAATAACACATATCGACTATATCGGTTGGCCTTATCCACGGGTTCGAGATTGTTTGATTGGTTTCATATACCAATTGGCCCTTCTCACGAGTTCGGATTTGTTTGATCGATTCCACAAGTTATCTTTTATTTTCGTGCTATTGAAGAAAGCAGAAAACCACAAAAGAGTCCGACGCTGTGCAATTCTGATTCTTGGTCCAAATTCGAGGTTCTCTTCGAATTAGGGTCATAATCACAATCCTTGTTCGAAATGTGTCGCCAACGCATTATTCATCTAGTTCTGAAGACGGATCTTGATATATTCCATGAATAAAAATGGCATGTCGCCATGTCCACATTGTTTGTTGCAACAGAGACAATTGAATTTTATAAACCTAAGCAAGTCATAGATAAATAACAACTACTAAGAATTGACTCGCGAAAACCAGGAGGTTTGGCGAACCAATGGCCGGAAATAGTTTAAATAAAAGTTATTCGTGGTAATTGGTATAAACACTAAAACACAAAACATATGTGGTTTAGATGCATTTTTTATTAACTATATATAAAAAAAACTTGTTGCACCACAGAAATCACGTATCTAGCATATTTGTCAATCTTTGTAAAGAATAAATGAGAATGGAGAATGAGGAATGATGATGATTGTGAAGAAGCAATCGAAAGAGAACGAAGAGAAAAAGGAGAATCTTGGTGCTTTCTCTTTGGTGTAACTAGTTACAATTAGCTAAAGGCACCCACTTCCCTTATCTTCAACTGTTTTACTGAAAAGAGGGATGGGAATTATTCCAAAAGAGGTGCGGAGGGGAATTGTGAAACCAAAAAAAAGTTAATGGTTAGAAAGCAATGGGGATTGAGATCATCATCTTAAGTGGTTTCCACATAAGATTTGGCCTTTACGAGGTTAGCAAATAGGCCCCGAGGAAGACAATTCTTCTACTAGCTACTTGTGTGTTGAATGGAATGAATACTAATGGCTCATTGGTTTAGTGATATCATCAGCAATAAGATGATGATTTTGAGGATGTCAAGTTGAGTTTTAGAGATTTTTAATTATGGGTGTCTTTTTTCTTGCAGTGTAATATATAAGATCGATGTACCAATTGAGACGGAATGAAAGACAACGGTTCGAGTAATGCCCAGTTTGTCAGCACATTACTCTCCTAAAACCAGTTTGTAGCTTCTCCATCTATTGAGCAATGTTCGGTTGGACATTATTCTTCATGGAAAAAAAATTCGTTTTTCAATTATTCTAAGTGGGCAAAGTCGAACATATGATATACTTTGTCATTTTTTATTCCGTTAGGTCATATATATATAACAACACAACTACCTATTTTGCTAATAAGAAGTCACAGTGTGAATGGTAAAACTCTCTTTTTTATGACGATCATATTAGTTATATATTAACTACATACCAGTCATATAATGTGAATGATATATAGTGTGTGATCTAACTGCGCTTTCCATCTTCAATACAATACTAACAACCATGCTTGACCGTGACCTTGAAGTTGCTAGCTTTGGCGTGTATATAATTAGATGAGGTTTAAGTTCCATAGTGATGCTCCTTAAGGAGACCATAAGAATATATAACAGTCAATATTACATATATCCCATAAAATTATATGGCCGATCTAGACATCTCTCCCACTATTGAAAGTTTCAAAAGCAAATAGTTGCTCGACGTCACTAAGGTGGAACCCAGATGAGTCATGCCGGAGACTGAAGAAACACTGATTTCCTTGTCATTATCATCATCAGCAGCAGCAGCATATTTGATTAGGACAAAAATAAAATAATTAAAATAAAAAACTTGGTTCCATTTCATTCAATCTTTCCTCAAAGAATGTGGGCTATCTATTGCTTGCACCTTTAGGAGAAATACCTAGCAATTTCCCCTCCTTTTGTTCTGTGCCTCGTGTTGATTACTATGGCTAAAACGATATGAATGGTAATTCGTGGTTATGGAGGTGGAATGATGATGTATGCTTGACGACATTTAACCTAATATATTTATGGAAGAACTCAACCTAGCTAGTCTTATATGCTCCTGCACTTGAATAACTTATCTGTTTCATCCCTACTCTCTAATCTATCCTTATTCGATCCGTTGTTTGTTATAATGAGTTATCAACTAATATCGATAAGTGATCACAATGATTTCAACCTATTTACAAAACGAAATACTTATATAATCAACACTCCTCCATTCATCAAATTCGATTCTGAATCGATTCGGATCCATAGAACTCCCACCAAAATCTATCGACTAGTAAGATTTGCATTATCCCTTCCATGTGGTATAGACCACATATGAAGAACAGAGAAGCATATAAAATGGTCCCTTTTGCTTTTAGTGGACGTGTCCGTGGGGTGGTGGGGAATAATCATCTACCTACCTTTTCTCTTTTGTTTTCATGATTATCATCATAATCTTCATGTGCCTTTGATTTTCTACCTTTCACCCAATTTCTTCCTTCCTTCCTTCTTTGGCTCTATTTTACTCTCATAAGCTGGATTTGTAATTTGATTTCAATGGGAAAAGCAAGTAAGGGCATGATACAACATGGTTGGTGGGTAATGATGTCAGCCAAATCAGGAAGCAGAAAGGAATTAAACAAAGTGAAACCATAGATCCTGTAAAATAAAAAGTTGATCAAAAGCCAAACCGTGTGACACAATCAAAATATAATGAAACTCGGTTTGGGGTATAAAGAGATGTATGTTTAGACGGTAACTTGAGGCACGAAAAAGTTTGAGAAAACGAGAACCATTATGATCCATATACTAGTCAATCACTTATAATATCAGGCTCAAATTCGACGAGCTAAGACTGTGACAGCCAAAGATACCAAGGTCCTCCACCCTCCTTTTAGTCTAGAGCCTGCCTTGAACCTTCCATCCATCTTTTAGCTCAAGTCATGATGATTGACGAATAACTATAAGTAAGATCAATTTTCTCAGATTTTAGGAGAGAATATCACAGTTTTGGCATCATGTTATTGAATCGAACAAGAACTCATTTCTGTAAATCATTTTCTCCCTTCCCTCCTCTCCACTTTCCAGAGATTGTTTGCTGACTTGATTGCTATAAAGTATTCTTGAAATCCTACAACCATAAACGGTAATAAGACACTTTCATACAAGCCCTTTTTTACACAATTTTAACCATTGTATCAGTACGATTTGAGCTAAATAAAATTATAAGAGATATATATCTTTTAAGGGCTGCCCGTTTAATTGGACCTTATTGTTATTGAGGAAAATATATCATTCTCAAACTTCAAATTATGTATAATTTTTTTTTAGAGAACAAATTATGTTTTATGTATCATTGATTAAATGGGAACTTGAAATTCTCTCCAAATACATTTGAGAGAGTGATGTGGGCCTAGAATTGGGCTTTTGAACTGTAATCTCAACGTGCCTTTTTGTTACCTGAATTGGGCCGCAGCTGCATCCGCATTGGGCCTAAGGATCGTGGTTTTTTCCCCAATCATATGCTATTTTTCACTTAACTCCTTGGGCCTTCCTTAATTAAATTTCCCGCTCGTTAATTAAGAAGAAAACCTAACCTCTTTCGAACATAGAATTCCATTAACGTTTAGGACAACCCCAACCCAAGCAATACAAATACTTCTCTCCCGTCCCACCATCATTCCCACAAACAACAATCCATCAATGGAGAAATTAAGAAGAACAAGATGAAGAACCGCTGCTGAATCTCGAGGACTTGCAAGGCAAAATCGATTTCACCAGCGCCAAGCATTGGACCCCGTTCGACTACCTTCGCAACATCGCCTCCATCGCGCTCACCAAACTCCTACGTCAGGAAGCCCGCCAAAAAGAAGGAACCGATCACCACGACGTCGTAACGTCCAAGAATAGGAAAACCCTATCTGGAATTAGCGACGAGATCGTCGGTGGTGACGATAGGATCTTTGTCGAAAGGAAAACGAGCCGGAGGAAAGCGGACGATGGCTACTTCGTCAGTGGGGACACACGGCTCCTGCTTCAGCAAGCAGGAGCCGTGATCCCCGAAAGGTTCCTTCTCTACGTGGAGACGGAACTCGGAGGGAGGGAGACGAAGTTGATGATACAGAAGAAGCTGTTCGCGTCGGACGTCGATCCTTCGAAGGCTCGGTTGTCGATCCCGCACAAGAAGCTGCTCCCCGGGGTTCTGAACGAGGAGGAAGAGGACGTGTTACGTGGGGCCCGCGGCGGCGACGAGGAGGAGAAGGACACGTGTAGTGGTACGGTGGTGGGGATGAAGGTGAAGCTGGTGGATCCGTCGCTAAAGGTGTGGGAAGTGACGCTAAAGAGGTGGAACATGCCTAAGAAGGGGAGCGGGGTGGTGAACTACATCTACGTGCTGAGCTCGGCGTGGAACGACGTCGTTAAGGCGAACGGCTTGTTGGAGGGTGAGGTGGTTCGGTTGTGGGGGTTTAGGATGGGCCGCGGGGACCCGGGCCGGCTCGGGTTGGCCTTGGTTCGGGTTGACCAGTTGGAAAGGTGAGGGTGGTGGCTAGTAAATGCTGACGGAGAAAGTGGTGGTGGTAATAGATATAGCCGTCGCTAAACAGCATTATTGATTAATTAAGTTTGAATGATCATTGGGGGGTTTTTGTGGTTTAGTTATGTTATTATTCTTAGTAATCTCTATTAGATCAATTGTTTGAATTATCGATGGATGTAAAATCGAAAAAATGGTACGAGAAGATTGTAATTTAGTATTAGTTAATTAGACTTTGATAAAGTCAACAATAATATTAGGCCTGTACGTACGAAACTAAGTAAAGGAAAAAAGAGAGACAAAAAATATCAAAATTCCTAATCTCTCACATTTCCTTTGCCCCTTTTCAAACCAAGAGAAACCAAAGAAAGAAAGAAGAAAAAAAAAATTTGTTTCAAAGATGAAGAGAAGTATCAATATCATCACAGCCACCCATATGATGATCAAATCTCTTCACCATCTTCTGATCCACATGATGGACATTCCTCACAATATCATATTGTTTAACAACCTCTTCATCAAGATCACTACCACCATTATTATTTGCCTGCAAAAACTTGCCAATATCACAATAGTACTCCAAACTCCTCTTCTCCTTTTCATGACGATGATGACTGTACAAACTTTTCTCCTTGTTCCGTCCCTGATAGTGATGAGAGTCGTTGCTGCTGTGTCTGAACGATAATGATGATGATGGTGACGGTGACGATGGGAATATTGTCGACCTAGATTGGCTCGCTCCCAATGACTCGTTATGACGACCATCAAATCGAGCATTTTCAAACCCCAACATCATTGCTTTGGATTTGGCCGCTGCAGAGGACGAGGACGAGGAGGAGGATTTGAACGGATGAGGATGAAGATGAAGTTTACTAGTATGATTACCGGTAGGCTTCAATTTCATTGCCATCACATTGGACATCTTCTTCTCTTCCCTCATCTCCTTCGCCCTCCGCAGCTGCCTGAACCTCTCCTGCAATAGCGTGATCGACGACTGGCCTAACCCTGTAGTGGTCGTGCTGCTCTCTGGCCTCACCATGTCGAAAAAAACCCTTCGAACGAAAACGATTGATCGTTTCTTCTACAAATTTTGTCTAGAGCTATTGAGACGAAGTGGTTTAGGGGTAGTTTTTCTTTCCTCACTTTCTTCTTACACTACATGGTATATATAGTGGGAGGTGGGGTTGGGTGGAATGGAGGGAATCGGCAGGCAATGGAGGAAAATGTTGGGAAGAAAAGGATGAATGGAGTTCAAAGGGAAGTGTCCAAATAGAAGGCATTGGGAAAGTGGGAAAGTAAAGGAGAGAGGGTGGGGTGGAAGAAACTAAAAAGAGTCCTAAAAAATTGAAGAGTGTGCTGTTAGAGGGGATTTTGGGAAGTTAGCTAATGGAAGGGAATGTTTGGAAGAATCATAGGGTGGCTGCTGCTGCTGCCCTAGCAATATTGCCTCTGGCCGATTCGATTCTTCATTTTAGTTTTTGAGCAGTTTGGGGTGGTATCTTATTTCGACCAAACAAGCCTTGAGTTTCTATTATGCTATTGTTTACAAATATTATTGGGTGCCAACAAGAAATTCGATTGCCTATGTAGTTGGAAGTTAGCGTGTAATCCGGTCATGTTATTCCAAAACCATTGTATGGTACATGTATGATCATTGGGCAAATTAGTTTGGTATAATAGAGGTTAACGATGTTCAAAAATACTATATATATATATATAGCAAAGGCTAACGTATGTCAGTCGTACGCTGTACGCCTGTGCTCACACTTGATTTTTGCACTTCAATATATTTCGCTGAATCAGAACCGTCGGTTATTATTTTTTAGATTAAATGAATCTCGTGGTTTGGGTTAGAGAATTAGGGGTTGGGGGTTTATCCATTAGAAGTTAGAGTATAGTATCATGCCCAAAATTTCGGTTAATTCCTGCTCTAAATAGTAAAACTCGACGGGCGTACAATGTACGACTGACGTACGCTAGCCTACATATATACATGGTTCAGGCTATCGTACGCCCGGACGTTCGTTAGATTACCGTACGCCCGTTTGAGTTTTGCTATTTAGATCATGAATTAACCGGAGTTTTTGGCATGATACTATACCCTAACCACTAATGAATAAACCCCAGTCACCGATTTTCTAACCCATATATATTAATTTCAATTATCACGAGTCTCGAAACATATTCCTAAACCACCATGCTCGGCCCAATCCAAAGTTGGAATTATCAGAAAACGTCCTCTAAATGAATCGCTTATCATGGTTCTCAAATTAAACGGTGAAAGGTAACAGTCGACTACGTACCACAAAAATATCGAGTATTCACGGGTTCAAAATTGGCTTCAAACATACCTATCCCGGCGATAAATAATTGATATAAATATGTCGACGATGTTGACGTTTGGCAGTCCCAAAGAGATACAATAGAATTGAATTGCTGGCTAATGTTCATATCATAAAGACCGGCAGCCAGCCGATTAACAATCTGCAGCAAAGCAAAAGGAAGAGATTCGGTCTTGTCGTGGAGGGAATGGAAAGAAGCGGCGTGCTGAAATCAAAGCTGCAAATGATAAGAGAGAAAGAAATTGCTATATACTATTTACCCTAATACACAAATGATAATATCGTTTTTATAGTTTGGAAATCGATGGCAGGTTCTGTTTGGAAGCTTCGACGGCGGACAAGAACCTGGTTCCAAGAATTCCCCCGAAAGATAGATAGATGGATGGGTTAGTTGGGAACCCTTTGGTGGTATTTCAAGGAGATAACTTATTAATTAATTATATTAGATTAATGTGGGTGGAATTCGTTTATCGGTAATTTAATAGGAATTCATTAGCATTATTATAAGGGTTTGATTTCGATATAAAATCCAGAACGGCAAAACCTACAAAATTCCGTGTTTTATCACACATGATATGAATAATAATGCTTTTGGTCGGTATTTGGAACGATATATAAGGGAGGTATATCTTTGGAAATTCCGATAAAAACCGTATAAAAATAATACAATGTAAGAGCCACTTATGTTACATTACAACTGCTTTATATTGAAGGAAAAGATTAGTCTTCCCTCCATGGATCGATGGCGAAGTCCAGCATAATAATCTTCCGGATAGGTTATGTGCTAGCAAGTTCCTTAAATTATCTTTGTCTCGATTGAATTTGTTGCGTATTTCATTTTAACTTCCCTCCAACTCATCATATTTGATGTTGTGTTAATATCAGAATTACGAAAATTCAAACACGAAATCTTTGAATTCTAAACACTATCATATATTAATCATGATTCATGTGGGTGGAAGGAAAGATGATGTACATGGGGTTGTTTGCTATCAGCCGGTTTTTATTCCCTTTTGCATGATGAGAGATGGATTTCGACGTAAACACACATATATATGTACAATGCAAAAAGAGACAAAAGTTAGTATATGCTAATAGTTGCTTACAGGAAAAATATAAAATACCAAATAAATTCACGAGCTATACACAGGCACAAATTTTAAAATTATTATAGATATTATTAATTTTGTCTAGGCGCCGTGCAATTGATGTGGAATAGCTAATGAGACAAATAAATAAAGACACACACAAACCTTCCAAAATTCAACACTTATACTTACTGCCTACGTTACTTACAAGTAATTTACATATTAATGAGTGATATATATTGTGGCTGTTTGCTGCCAAACTTTTCTGTTCTGTTGGCCAACCGGGACAATTTCTTTTTTTATTTATTTATAAATTTATAATATTTGTTTATTTGCATTTTTTTGGTTATGTGTTTGTAATGATAAGACTGTTGTTAACTTTGTTTGCCGGTGGAATCACCTTGGCCGAATGGGAAACTATAGAATCATAGCCAAGAGAAAATAGTTAAGTACTTAACTCTATTGGAAGAAAAAATATGTTTCTAGGTTGCCAAGAAGAAGGGCAAGCCCTTGACCATAGTTATCAACGACTAAAGGGAGATCATGACGTTGAAACCCTCTTCGGGTTGTTAGAAGCCATGAAAGAAACGCTCGCAAGAAGGTGATGTTTTGCTCCCCAAAGATAGCATAATTAGCACCGAACGGGTCGTAGGGTGCGCTGAATTTCCCGTTTAGGTTGCAACAAAGGAGACTTGGTTGGAAGAAACAACTTACTTGGTGGAGGTATGAAAGCACACTGCTGGAAATTAGGACACTTAATCGATCGAAGTTGATTGCTAGCACGAGATTAAACATTATTTCCCTCGTCGTGACGTTTAAGAGATGTTCAAAGGACCGATGATAGATTGGAGAGTTCAACAACATATGAGGTGTATTATGAATGTTGTTATATACAACTGCATGATCTCCGGTTCAAAGCTTCACTACTCTCACTTTTATCTTCTTTTGTAAATTTTTGGGCGATTTTTTTTCAAAGTTACATTTTACTTGGATTTTCAAGGCTACAGATCACAGATTCGGCCGGAGACTATTCTTCAAGGATAATTAAGTCCATTAAGACCGATTTGGAAATATTTATTCCGGGTTCATTTTTGTCAGATTCCAAAGGGGTACCATCACAGATTTCGGGTGATTTTCCCGAAATGCCATTTTCTTTCGATTTTGAAGGCTATGGATCACGGATTCGGCACGAGACTATTCTCCACCGATGGTGAAGTCTATGGATCCAATTCTCCACCGGCGATTAAGTCCATTAAGAAACAATTTGGGGGAGTTACTTTTAGGATGAATTTTCGTAATTTTTTGGGCGATTTTTTTTCGAAGGGCCATTTTACTTGAAATTTGAAGGCTATAGATCACATATTCGGCCTGAGAATATTCATCAAGGATAATTAAGTCCATTGAGCACCGATTTGGGCGGATTTATTCCGGGTCAGTTTTTGTCAAATTCGAAAGGGGTACCATCACAGATTTCGGGCGATTTTCCCGAAATGTAATTTTCTTTTGATTTTGAAGGCTACAGATCACAGATTCAGCTCGAGGCTATTCTCCACCGAAAATGAAGTCTATATCCTTCAATATCCGAAGAAAATGGCCTTTCGTCGCCCAAAAATATTACGAAAATGCCATCCTAAAATAAATTGACTCAAATCAGTGCTTAATGGACTTATTATCCGTGAAGAATAGGATCAATAGACTTCATTATCGATGAAAAATAGCCTCCAGAATTGCAAGAAAATGGCATTTCGGAAAAATCGCCCGAAATCTGTGATGGTACTCCTTTACAATCTGCCAAAAATTGACCCGGAATAAATCCGCGTAAATCGGTGCTTAATGGAGTCAATCATCGTTGAAGAATAGCCTCAGGACAAATATGTGATCTGTAGCCTTCAATATCCAAAGAAATGGCCTTTCGTCGCCCAAAAAAATTACGAAAATGCCATCCGAAAAATAAATTGGACCAAATCGGTGCTTAATGGATTTATCATCCGTGGAGAATAGTGACTTCATTATAGGTGGAGAATAGCCTCGGCCTGATTCCGTGATCTGTAGCATTGAGAATCGAAAGAAAATGACATTTCGAAAAAATCGCCGGAAATCTGTGATGGTACCCCTTTGGAATCTGCCAAAAATTAACACGGAATAAAACCGTCCAAATCAATGCTTAATGCAATTAATCATAGTTGAAGAATATCCTCAAGTTGAATCCGAGATATGTAGCTTTCAATATCCAAAGAAAATGGCCTTTCGTCACCCAAAAAATTAGGAAAATGCCATCCGAAAATAAATTGGCTCAAATTGGTGCTTAATGGACTTATCATCCGTGGAGAATAGGATCAATAGACTTAATTATCGTTGGAGAATAGCCTCGACCTGATTCCGTGATCTGTAGCCTCCAGAATCGAAAGAAAATGGCATTTCATAAAAATCGCCGGAAATCAGTGATGGTACCCCTTTGGAATCTGCCAAAAATTGACACGGAATAAATCCACCCAAGTCGATGCTTAATGGACAAAATCATCGTTGAAGAATAGCCTCAGGCCCAATCCGTGATCTGTAGCCTTCAATATTTAAAGAAAATGGCCTTTCGTTGCCCAAAAAATTACGAAAATTCCATCCAAAAATAAATTGGCTCTAATCGGTGCTTAATGGACTTGTCATCCATGGAGAATAGGATCAATAGACATCATTATTAGTGGAGAATATCCTCGGTCTGATTCCGTGATCTGTAGCCTCCAGAATCGAAAGAAAATGGCATTTCATAAAAATCGCCCGAAATCTGTTATGGTACCCCTTTGGAATCTGCCAAAAATTGTCCGAGAATAAATCCACCCAAATTGGTGCTTAATGGACTCAATCATCGTCGAAGAATAACCTCAGGCCTAATCCGTGATCTGTAGCCTTCAATATCCAAAGAAAATGGTATTTCGTCGTCCAAAAAATTACGAATATGTCATACGAAAATAAATTGGCTCTAATCGGTGCTTAATGGACTTATCATGCATGGATAATAGGATCAATAGACATCATTATCAGTGGAGAATAGCCTCGGACTGATTCCGTGATCTTTAGCGTCCAGAATCCAAAAAATGGAATTTTGAAAACATTGCCCGAAATCTATGATGGTAACCCTTTGGAATCTGCCAAAAATTGACCCGGAATAAATCCGCTCACATCGGTGCTTAATGGACTCAATCATCGTTGAAGAATATCCTCAGGCTGAATCCGTGATCTGTAGCCTTCAACATTCAAAGAAAATGCCCTTTCGTCGCCCAAAAAATTACGAAAATACCATCCGAAAATAAATTGGCTTAAATCGGTGCTTAATGGACTTATGATCCGTGAAGAATAGGATCAATAGGCTTCATTATCGGTGTAGAATAGCCTACAGAATCGAAAGAAAATTGCATTTCATAATAATTGCCCGAAATCTGTGATGGTACCCCTTTGGAATGTGCCAAAATTTGACCCGGACTAAATCCACCCAATTCGGTGCTTAATGGACAAAATCATCGTTGAAGAATAGCCTCAGGCCAAATCTCATATCTGTAGCCTTCAATATCCAAATAAAATGGCCTTTCGTCGGACAAAAAGTTACGAAAATGCCATCCGAAAATAAATTGGCTCAAATCGGTGCTTAATGGCATTTCATAAAAATCGCCTGAATTCTGTGATGGTACCCCTTTGGAATCTGCCAAAAATTGACCAGGAATATATTCGCCCAAATCGGTGCTTAATGCGAATGGACTCAATTATCGTTGAAGAATAGTTTCAGGCTGAATTCGTGATCTGTAGCCTTCAATATCCAAAACAAATGGCCTTTCGTCGGACAAAAAACTACAAAATTGCTATCCGAAAATAAATTGGCTCAAATCGATGCTTAATGGACTTATCATCCATGGAGAATAGGATCAATAGACTTCATTTATTGGTGGAGAATAGCCTCGGCCTGATTCCGTGATCTGTAGCCTCCAGAACCGAAAGAAAATGGCATTTCATAAAAATCGCCCGAAATCTGTGATGGTACCCCTTCGGATTGTGCCAAAAATTGATCCGGAATAAATAATCTCAAATCGGTGCTTAATGGACTCAATCATCGTTGAAGAATAGCCTCAGGCCCAATCCGTGATCTGTAGCCTTCAATATCCAAAGAAAATGGCATTTCGTCGCCCAAAAAATTACGAAAATGTCATTCGAAAATAAATTGGCTCTAATCGGTGCTTAATGGACTTACCATGCATGAATAATAGGATCAATAGACATCATTATCAGTGGAGAATAGCCTCGGCCTGATTTCGTGATCTGTAGCCTCCAGAATCGAAAAATGGCATTTCGAAAAAATTGCCTGAAATCTGTAATGGTGCCCCTTTGGAATTTGCCAAAAATTGACCCGGAATAAATACGCCCACATCGGTGCTTAATGGACTCAATCACCGTTGAAGAATATGCTCAGGCTGAATTCGTGATCTGTAGCCTTTAGAATATGATCAATAGACTTCATTATCGGTGGAGAATAGCCTCGGCCTAATTCCGTGATCTGTAGCCTCTAGAATCGAATGAAAATGGCATTTCGGATAAATCGCCCGAAATCTGTGATGGTACCCCTTTGGAATCTGCCAAAAATTGACCCGGAATTAATCCCCCCAAATCGGTGCTTAATGGACACAATCATCGTTGAAGAATAACCTCTGGCGGAATCCGTGATCTATTGCCTTCAATATCCAAAGAAAATGGCCTTTTTGTCGCCCAAAAAATTACGAAAGTGACATCCGAAAATAAATTGGCTCAAATCGATGCTTACTGGATTTATCATCCATGGAGAATAGGATCAATATACTTCATTATTGGTGGAGAATAGCCTCGGCCAGATTCCGTGATCTGTAGCATCCAAAATCGAAAGAAAATGGCATTTCATAAAAATCGCCCGAAATCTGTGATGGTACCCCTTTGGATTCTGCCAAAAATAGACCCGAAATAAATCATCGCAAATCGGTGCTTAATGGACTCAATCGTCGTTGAAGAATAGCCTCAGGCCCAATCCGTGATATGTAGCCTTCAATATCCAAAGAAAATGGCCTTTCGTCGCCCAAAAAATTACGAAAATTCCATCCGTAAATAAATTGGTTCTAATCGGTGCTTAATGGACTTATCATTTGTGGAGAATAGGATCAATAGACTTCATTATCGGTGGAGAATAGCCTCAGCCTGATTTCATGATCTATAGCCTCCAAAAGCGAATGAAAATGGCATTTCAGATAAATCGCCCGAAATCTGTGATGGTACCCTTTTGGAATCTGCCAAAAATTGACTAGGAATTAATCCCCCCAAATCGGTGCTTAATGGACACAATCATCGTTTTAGAATAGCCTCTGGCGGAATCCGTGATATGTAGTCTTCAATATCCAAAGAAAATGGACTTTTGTCGCCCAAAAAATTACGAAAATGACATCCGAAAATAAATTGGCCGAAATAAATGCTTAATGGACTTATCATCCGTGGAGAATAGGACCAATAGACTTCATTATCGGTGGACAATAGCCTCGGCCTGATTCTGTGATCTGTAGCCTCCAGAATCGAAAGAAAATGCCATTTCATAAAAATCGCCCGAAATCTGTGATGGTACCCCTTTGGAATCTGCCAAAAATTGACCCGGAATAAATCCACCCAAATCGGTGCTAAATGGACTCAATCATCGTTGAAGAATAGGCGCTGGACTAATCCGTGATCTGTAGCCTTCAATATCCAAAGAAAATTACCTTTCGTCGAAAAGAAAATTACGAAAATGCCATCCGAAAATAAATTGGCTCAAATCGGTGTTTAATGGACTTCTCATCCATGGAGAATAGGATCAATAGACTTCATTATCGGTGGAGAATAGCCTCGGCCTGAATCCGCGATCTGTAGCATCCTGAATAGAATGAAATTTTGCATTTCATGAAAATCGCCCAAAATCTATGATGGTACCCCTTTGGAATTTGCCAAAAATTGACCGGAATAAATCCGCCCAAGTCGGTGCTTAATGGACAAAATCACCGTTGTAGATTAGCCTCAGACCCAATCCGTGATTTGCAGCCTTCAATATCCAAATAAAATGGCCTTTCGTTGCCCAAAAAATTACAAAAATTTCATCCGAAATTAAATTGGCTCTAATCGGTGCTTAATGGACTTATCATCCATGGATAATAGGATCAATAGACATCATTATAGGTGGAGAACAGCCTCGGCCTGATTCCGTAATTTGTAGCCTCCAAAATCGAAAGAAAATGACATTTCGAAAAAATAGCCCGAAATCTGAGATGGTACCCCTTTGGAATCTGCAAAAAATGGACCCAGAATAAATCCGCCCAAATTGCTGCTTAATGGACTAAGTCATCGTTGAAGATTGGCTTCAGGCTGAATCTGTGATCCGTGGCTTTCAATATCCAAAACAAATGGCCTTTTGTCAGACAAAAAATTACGAAAATGCCATCCGAAAATAATTGGCTCAAATCGATGCTTAATGGACTTATCATCCATGGAGAATAGGATCAATAGATTTCATTATTGGTGGAGAATAGCCTCGGCCTGATTCCGCGATCTGTAGCCTCCAGAATCGAAAGAAAATGACCTTTCATAAAAATCGCCCGAAATCTTTGATGGTACCCTTTTGGAATATGCCAAAAATTGACCCGGAAGAAATTCACCCAAATCTGTGCTTAATGTACTCAATTATCGTTGAAGAATAGCCTCAGGCCCAATCCGTGATCTATAGCCTTCAATATCCAAAGAAAATGGCATTTCGTGGCCCAAAAAATTAAGAAAATGCCATCCAAAAATAAATTGGCTCTAATCGGTGCTTAATGGACTTATCATGCATGGATAATAGGATCAATAGACATCATTATCAGTGGAGAATAGCCGCGGTCTGATTCCGTGATCTGTAGCCTCCAGAATCGAAAGAAAATGGCATTTCATAAAAATCGCCCGAAATCTGTGATGGTACCCCTTTGGAATCTGCCAAAAATTAACCCGGAATAAATCCACACAAATCGGTGCCTAATGGACTCAATCATGATTGAAGAATAGACTTAGGGCAAATCCGTAATCTGTAGCCTTCAATGTCCATAGAAAATGGTCTTTCGTCAAGCAAAAAATTACGAAAATGCCATCCGAAAATAAATTGGTACAAATCGGTGCTTAATGGACTTATCATCCATGGAGAATAGGATCAATAGACATCATTATAAGTGGACAATAGCCTCAGTCTGATTCCGTGATCTGTAGCCTCCAGAATCAAAAGAAAATGGCATTTCATAAAAACGCCTGAAATCTGTGATGGTACCACTTTGGAATCTGCCAAAAATTGACCCGGAATAAATCCACCCAAATCAGTGCTTAATGGACTCAATCATCGTAGAAGAATAGCCTCCGGCCCAATCCGTGATCTGTAGCCTTCAATATGCAAAGAAAATGGCCTTTCGTCGGACAAAAAATTATGAAAATGCCATCCGAAAATAAATTGGCTCTAATCAGTGCTTAATGAACTTATCATCCATGGAGAATAGGATCAATAGACATCATTATTAGTGGAGAATAGCCTCGGTCTGATTCCGTGATCTGTAGCCTCCAGAATCGAAAGAAAATGGCATTTCATAAAAATCGCCCGAAATCTGTGATGAAACCCCTTTGGAATCTGCCAAAAATTGACCCGGAATAAATCCACCCAAATCGGAGCTTAATGGACTCAATCATCGTTGAAGAATAGCCTCAGGCCCAATCCGTGATCTGTAGCCTTCAATATCCAAAGAAAATGGCCTTTCGTCGGACAAAAAATTACGAAAATGCCATCCGAAAATAAATCGGCCCGGAATAAAACCACACAAATCGGAGCTTAAGGGAATCAATCATCGATGAAGAATTGCCACAGGGCCAATCCCTGATCTGTAGCCATCAATATCAAAAGAAAATGGCCTTTCGTCGGAAAAAAAATTACGAAAATGCCATCGGAAAATAAATTGGCTCAAATCGGTGCTTAATGGACTTATCATCCATGGAGAATAGGATCAATAGACATCATTATCAGTGGTGAATGGTCTTAGTCTGATTCCGTGATCTGTAGCCTCCAGAATCGAAAGAAAATGGCATTTCATAAAAATCGCACGAAATCTGTGATGGTACCCCTTTGGAATCTGCCAAAAATTGACCCGGAATAAATCCACCCAAATGGGAGCTTAATGGACTCAATCATCGTTAAAAATAGTCTCAGGCCCAATGCATGATGTGTAGCCTTCAATATCCAAAGAAAATGGCCTTTCGTCGGACAAAAAATTACGAAAATGCAATCCGAAAATAAATCGACTTTAATTGGTTCTTAATGGACTTATCATGCATGGATAATAGGATCAATAGACATCATTATTAGTGACGAATAGCCTCGGTCTGATTTCGTGATCTATAGCCTCCACAATCGAAAGAAAATGGCATTTCATAAAAATCGCCCGAAATCTATGATGGTACCCCTTTGGAATCTGTCAAAAATTGACCTGGAATAAATCCACCCAAATCGGTGCTTAATGGACTTAATCATCGTTGAAACATAGCCTCAGGCCCAATCTGTGATCTGTAACCTTCAATATCAAAAGAAAATGGCCTTTCGTCGGACAAAAAATTACGAAAATGCCATCAGAAAATAAATTGGCTCAAATCGGTGCTTGATGGACTTATCATCCATGGAGAATAGGATCAATAGACATCATTATAAGTGGAGAATAGCATCGGCCTGATTCCGTGATCTGTAGCCTCCAGAATCGAAAGAAAATGGAATTCCATAAAAATCGCCCGAAATCTGTGATGGTACCCCTTTGGAATCTCCCAAAAATTGACCCGGAATAAAACCACACAAATCAGTGCTTAAGGGAATCAATCATCGATGAAGAATAGCCTCAGGGCCAATCCGTGATCTGTAGCCATCAATATCAAAAGAAAATGGCCTTTCGTCGGACAAAAAATTACGAAAAATGTCATCCAAAAATAAATTGGCTCAAATCGGTGCTTAATGGACTTATCATCCATGGAGAATAGGATCAATAGACATCATTATCAGTGGAGAATGGTCTTAGTCTGATTCCGTGATCTGTAGCCTCCAGAATCGAAAGAAAATGGCATTTCATAAAAATCGCACGAAATCTGTGATGGTACCCCTTTGGAATCTGCCAAAAATTGACCCGGAATAAATCCACCCAAATGGGAGCTTAATGGACTCAATCATCGTTAAAAATAGTCTCAGGCCCAATGCATGATCTGTAGCCATCAATATCAAAAGAAAATGGCGTTTCGTCGGACAAAAAATTACGAAAAATGTCATCCAAAAATAAATTGGCTCAAATCGGTGCTTAATGGACTTATCATCCATGGAGAATAGGATCAATAGACATCATTATCAGTGGAGAATAGTCTTAGTCTGATTCCGTGATCTGTAGCCTCCAGAATCGAAAGAAAATGGCATTTCATAAAAATCGCCAGAAATCTGTGATGTACCCCTTTGGAATCTGCCAAAAATTGACCCGGAATAAATCCACCCTAATCGGTGCTTAATGGACTATATCATCGTTGAAGAATAGCCTCAGGCCCAATCCGTGATCTGTTGCCTTCAATATCCAAAGAAAATGGCCTTTCGTCGGACAAAAAATTACGAAAATGCAATCCGAAAATAAATCGACTTTAATTGGTGCTTAATGGACTTATCATGCCTGGATAATAGGATAAATAGACATCATTATCAGTGGAGAATAGCCTCGATCTGATTCCGTGATCTGTAGCCTCTAGAATCAAAAGAAAATGGCATTTCATAAAAATCGCCCGAAATCTGTGATGGTACCCCTTTGGTATCTGCCAAAAATTGACCTGGAATAAATCCACCCAAATCGGTGCTTAATGGACTTAATCATCGTTGAAGAATAGCCTCAGTCCCAATCCGTGATCTGTAGCCTTCAATATCCAAAGAAAATGGCCTTTCGTCGGACAAAAAATTACGAAAATGCCATCCGAAAATAAATCGGCTCAAATCGGTGCTTAATAGACTTATCATGCATGGATAATAGGATCAATAGACATCATTATCAATGGAGAATAGCCTCAGTCTGATTTCGTGATCTGTAGCCTCCAGAATCGAAAGAAAATGGCATTTCATAAAAATCGCCCGAAATCTGTGATGGTACACCTTTGGAATCTGCCAAAAATTGACCCGGAATAAATCCACCCAAATCGGAGCTTAATGGACTCAATCATCGTTGAAGAATAGCCTCAGGCCCAATCCGTGATCTGTATCCTTCAATATCCAAAGAAAATGGCCTTTCGTCGGACAAAAAATTACGAAAATGTCATCCGAAAATAAATCGGCTTTAATCGGTACTTAATGGACTTATCATGCATGGATAATAGGATCAATAGACATCATTATCAGTGGAGAATAGCCTCGGCCTGATTCCGTGATCTGTAGCCTCCAGAATCAAAAGAAAATGGAATTCCATAAAAATCGGCCGAAATCTGTGATAAGAAAATGGCCTTTCGTCGGAGAAAAAATTACAAAAAATGTCATCCAAAAATAAATTGGCTCAAATCGGTGCTTAATGGACTTATCATCCATGGAGAATAGGATCAATAGACATCATTATCAGTGGAGAATAGTCTTAGTCTGATTCCGTGATCTGTAGCCTCCAGAATCGAAAGAAAATGGCATTTCATAAAAATCGCCAGAAATCTGTGATGGTACCCCTTTGGAATCTGCCAAACATTGACCCGGAATAAATCCACCCAAATCGGTGCTTAATGGACTCAATCATCGTTGAAGAATAGCCTCAGGCCCAATCCGTGATCTGTTGCCTTCAATATCCAAAGAAAATGGCCTTTCGTCGGACAAAAAATTACGAAAATGCAATCCGAAAATAAATCGACTTTAATTGGTGCTTAATGGACTTATCATGCATGGATAATAGGATAAATAGACATCATTATCAGTGGAGAATAGCCTTGGTCTGATTCCGTGATCTGTAGCCTCTAGAATCAAAAGAAAATGGCATTTCATAAAAATCGCCCGAAATCTGTGATGGTACCCCTTTGGTATCTCCCAAAAATTGACCTGGAATAAATCCACCCAAATCGGTGCTTAATGGACTTAATCATCGTTGAAGAATAGCCTCAGGCCCAATATGTGATCTGTAGCCTTCAATATCCAAAGAAAATGGCCTTTCGTCGGACAAAAAATTACGAAAATGCCATCCGAAAATAAATCGGCTCAAATCGGTGCTTAATGGACTTATCATGCATGGATAATAGGATCAATAGACATCATTAACAGTGGAGAATAGCCTCAGTCTGATTCTGTGATCTGTAGCCTCCAGAATCGAAAGAAAATGGCATTTCATAAAAATCACCTGAAATCTGTGATGGTACCCCTTTGGAATCTGCCAAAAATTGACCCGGAATAAATCCACCCAAATCGGAGCTTAATGGACTCAATCATCGTTGAAGAAAAGCCTCAGGCCCAATCCGTGATCTGTAGCCTTCAATATCCAAAGAAAATGGCCTTTCGTCGGACAAAAAATTACGAAAATGTCATCCGAAAATAAATCGGCTTTAATCGATGCTTAATGGACTTATCATGCATGGATAATAGGATCAATACACATCATTATCAGTGGAGAATAGCCTCGGCCTGATTCCGTGATCTGTAGCCTCCAGAATCGAAAGAAAATGGAATTCCATAAAAATCGCCCGAAATCTGTGATGGTACCCCTTTGGAATCTCCCAAAAATTGACCCGGAATAAATCCACACAAATCGGTGCTTAAGGGACTCAATCATCGATGAAGAATAGCCTCAAGGCCAATCCGTGATCTGTAGCCATCAATATCAAAAGAAAATGGCCTTTCGTCGGACAAAAAATTACGAAAAATGTCATCCAAAAATAAATTGGCTCAAATCGGTGCTTAATGGACTTATCATCCATGGAGAATAGGATCAATAGACATCATTATCAGTGGAGAATAGTCTTAGTCTGATTCCGTGATCTGTAGCCTCCAGAATCGAAAGAAAATGGCATTTCATAAAAATTGCCAGAAATCTGTGATGGTACCCCTTTGGAATCTGCCAAAAATTGACCCCGAATAAATCCACCCAAATCGGTGCTTATTGGACTCAATCATCGTTGAAGAATAGCCTCAGGCCCAATCCGTGATCTGTTGCCTTCAATATCCAAAGAAAATGGCCTTTCGTCGGACAAAAAATTACGAAAATGTCATCCGAAAATAAATCGGCTTTAATCGGTGCTTAATGGACTTATCATGCATGGATAATAGGATCAATAGACATCATTATCAGTGGAGAATAGCCTCAGTCTGATTCCGTGATCTGTAGCCTCCAGAATCGAAAGAAAATGGCATTTCATAAAAATCGCCCGAAATCTGTGATGGTACCCCTTTGGTATCTGCCAAAAATTGACCTGGAAAAAATCCACCCAAATCGATGCTTAACGGACTTAATCATCGTTGAAGAATAGCCTCAGGCCCAATCTGTGATCTTTAGCCTCCAATATCCAAAGAAAATGGCCTTTCGTCGGACGAAAAATTACGAAAATGCCATCCGAAAATAAATCGGCTCAAATCGGTGCTTAATGGACTTATCATGCATGGATAATAGGATCAATAGACATCATTATCAGTGGAGAATAGCCTCAGTCTGATTCCGTGATCTGTAGCTTCCAGAATCGAAAGAAAATGGCATTTCATAAAAATCGGCAGAAATCTGTGATGATACCCCTTTGGAATCTGCCAAAAATTGACCCGGAATAAATCCACCCAAATCGGTGCTTAATGGACTCAATCATCGTTGAAGAATAGCCTCAGGCCCAATCCGTGATCTGTTGCCTTCAATATCCAAAGAAAATGGCCTTTCGTCGGACAAAAAATTACGAAAATGCAATCCGAAAATAAATCGACTTTAATTGGTGCTTAATGGACTTATCATGCATGGATAATAGGATAAATAGACATCATTATCAGTGGAGAATAGCCTCGGTCTGATTCCGTGATCAGTAGCCTCTAGAATCAAAAGAAAATGGCATTTCATAAAAATCGCCCGAAATCTGTGATGGTACCCCTTTGGTATCTGCCAAAAATTGACCTGGAATAAATCCACCCAAATCGGTGCTTAATGGACTTAATCATCGTTGAAGAATAGCCTCAGGCCCAATATGTGATCTGTAGCCTTCAATATCCAAAGAAAATGGCCTTTCGTCGGACAAAAAATGACGAAAATGCCATCCGAAAATAAAACGGCTCAAATCGGTGCTTAATGGACTTATCATGGATGGATAATAGGATCAATAGACATCATTATCAGTGGAGTATAGCCTCAGTCTGATTCCGTGATGTTTAGCCTCTAGAATCAAAAGAAAATGGCATTTCATAAAAATCGCCCGAAATCTGTGATGGTACCCCTTTGGAATCTGCCAAAAATTGACCCGGAATAAATCCACCCAAATCGGAGCTTAATGGACTCAATCATCGTTGAAGAATAGCCTCAGGCCCAATCTGTGATCTGTAGCCTTCAATATCCAAAGAAAATGGCCTTTCGTCGGACAAAAAATTACGAAAATGTCATCCGAAAATAAATCGGCTTTAATCGGTGCTTAATGGACTTATCATGCATGGATAATAGGATCAATAGACATCATTATCAGTGGAGTATAGCCTCAGTCTGATTCCGTGATCTGTAGCCTCTAGAATCAAAAGAAAATGGCATTTCATAAAAATCGCCCGAAATCTGTGATGGTACCCCTTTGGAATCTGCCAAAAATTGACCCGGAATAAATCCACCCAAATCGGAGCTTAATGGACTCAATCATCGTTGAAGAATAGCCTCAGGCCCAATCTGTGATCTGTAGCCTTCAATATCCAAAGAAAATGGCCTTTCGTCGGACAAAAAATTACGAAAATGTCATCCGAAAATAAATCGGCTTTAATCGGTGCTTAATGGACTTATCATGCATGGATAATAGGATCAATAGACATCATTATCAGTGGAGAATAGCCTCGGCCTGATTCCGTGATATGTAGCCTCCAGAATCGAAAGAAAATGGAATTCCATAAAAATCGCCCGAAATCTGTGATGGTACCCCTTTGGAATCTCCCAAAAATTGACCCGGAATAAATCCACCCAAATCGGTGCTTAAGGGAATCAATCATCGATGAAGAATAGCCTCAGGCCCAATCTGTGATCTGTTGCCTTCAATATCGAAAGAAAATGGCCTTTCGTCGGACAAAAAATTACGAAAATGCAATCCGAAAATAAATCGACTTTAATTGGTGCTTAATGGACTTATCATGCATGGATAATAGGATAAATAGACATCATTATCAGTGGAGAATAGCCTCGGTCTGATTCCGTGATCTGTAGCCTCTAGAATCAAAAGAAAATGGCATTTCATAAAAATCGCCTGAAATCTGTGATGGTACCCCTTTGGTATCTGCCAAAAATTGACCTGGAATAAATCCACCCAAATCGGTGCTTAATGGAATTAATCATCGTTGAAGAATAGCCTCAGGCCCAATCTGTGATCTGTAGCCTTCAATATCCAAAGAAAATGGCATTTCGTCGGACGAAAAATTACGAAAATGCCATCCGAAAATAAATCGGCTCAAATCGGTGTTTAATGGACTTATCATGCATGGATAATAGGATCAATAGACATCATTATCAGTGGAGAATAGCCTCAGTCTGATTCCGTGATCTGTAGCCTCCAGAATCGAAAGAAAATGGCATTTCATAAAAATCGCCAGAAATCTGTGATGGTACCTCTTTGGAATCTGCCAAAAATTGACTCGGAATAAATCCACCCAAATCGGTGCTTAATGGACTCAATCATCGTTGAAGAATAGCCTCAGGCACAATCCTTGATCTGCTGCCTTCAATATCCAAAGAAAATGTCCTTTCGTCGGACAAAAAATTACGAAAATTCAATCCGAAAATAAATCGACTTTAATTGGTGCTTAATGGACTTATCATGCATGGATAATAGGATAAATAGACATCATTATCAGTGGAGAATAGCCTCGGTCTGATTCCGTGATCTGTAGCCTCTAGAATCAAAAGAAAATGGCATTTCATAAAAATCGCCCGAAATCTGTGATGGTACCCCTTTGGTATCTGCCAAAAATTGACCTGGAATAAATCCACCCAAATCGGTGCTTAATGGACTTAATCATCGTTGAAGAATAGCCTCAGGCCCAATATGTGATCTGTAGCCTTCAATATCCAAAGAAAATGGCCTTTCGTCGGACAAAAAATTACGAAAATGCCATCCGAAAATAAATCGGCTCAAATCGGTGCTTAATGGACTTATCATGCATGGATAATAGGATCAATAGACATCATTATCAGTGGAGAATAGCCTCAGTCTGATTCCGTGATCTGTAGCCACCAGAATCGAAAGAAAATGGCATTTCATAAAAATCACCTGAAATCTGTGATGGTACCCCTTTGGAATCTGCCAAAAATTGACCCGGAATAAATCCACCCAAATCGGAGCTTAATGGACTCAATCATCGTTGAAGAATAGCCTCAGGCCCAATCCGTGATCTGTAGCCTTCAATATCCAAAGAAAATGGCCTTTCGTCGGACAAAAAATTACGAAAATGTCATCCGAAAATAAATCGGCTTTAATCGGTGCTTAATGGACTTATCATGCATGGATAATAGGATCAATAGACATCATTATCAGTGGAGAATAACCTCGGCCTGATTC